>ONZH01006554.1:0-376926 GCA_900303285.1 Rhinella marina | reverse complement strand
ACTGCGGCCTAAATTATCGGTATTATAAGTAACAACGGATGTCAGCAACATAGACTTTTGAACGGTTGTAATACGCTGTGCACCTAGCATTACTGACAGGGCACACTTGGGGTTTTTTTTGCCACCCACTTGGGGTTTTTTTTTGCCACCCAAAAAAGAAACAGACGTATTTCACAATGGACTTTGGTATTTTTGGAACAGAAACAATCTTTCTACCTACCCAAATCCTATCCCTATAGTTTAATTCCCACCTTGGGCAAATTAAACTGCAGACGCAAATGAGGAACTGTGGCCTAAATTATCGGTATTATAACTAACAATGGATGTCAGCTACATAGACTTTTGAAGGTTGTAATACGCTATGCACCTAGCGTTACTGACAGGGCACACTTGGGTTTTTTTTTCCACCAAAAAAATAAATAAACATAGAAACATAGAAGATTGACGGCAGAAAAGACCACCTGGTCCATCTAGTCTGCCCTTTTATTACTCCTTTTTATTTTTTATCTTAGGAGTAGATTACATGGTTATCCCAGGCATGTTTTAAAAATTTCAGTTTACTGTGGATTTCTATCAACCACCTCTGCTGGAAGTTTGTTCCAAGCTTCTACTACTCTTTCAGTAATAAATAAATAAATGCAGAAGGATTTAACAATGGACTTTTGTGTCTTTTGAACAATGATACTAACCCTGCCTATAGAAATTCTATCCCTACACAAATTTTATACAGCAAGATGCAAAAGAAGTACTGCGGGCTTAACAGCAGAAATTATAGCAAAGTATGTCAGGTATATAGTATACAGAGAGTATCCTACAGCATGACAGCAGCAGCACATGTGGCATTAATGGCAGGCCACCTAGTGCTATTTTCACCACCTTTAAACACCCCAAAAATAATAAAATATTGCTTTGTGCCAGATATAATAGCCCTTAAAAGGGCTTTTGGGTCTTTTTGAGCGATTTCTATCCCTGCCTAGCGTGCTTCTCTCCCTACAGTGTATGTCCCTCCTTGCTGCAGCAGCGCATGTGGCGTTAATGGCAGGCCACCTAGTGCTATTTTCACCGCCTTTAAAGTCCTCCAAAATAATAAAATGTAGGTTTGTGCCAGATATAATAGTCCTTAAAAGGGCTTTTGGGTCTTTGTTTAGCGATTTCTATCCCCGCCTAGCGTGCTTTTCTCCCTACACTGTCTGTCCCTGCATGCAGCAGCTCTCCCTGTCTAACACTGCCGGGTCACATGTCACCGGGTGCTTTATAGCACCGGAGACATGTGACCCGGCTAGCCAATCAGTGTAATGCCAGTAGCTAAGATGGCTACTGGCATTACACTGAATGCCATCCCTCCCTGCATGCTAATTGGCTAATTAGCGTGCGGGAAGGTGACTCGAGCATGGCGCACGAGCACACGCGGTATTTGGCCGAATACCGCGTGGTCCCAAGCACCGCCATGTTCGGCCGAATATCTACAATAGACCACCACAAAAGGCACAAACCGAAGGTGTTACCATGGCCTTCACAGTCCCCTGATCTGAACACCTGATCAGTGCATGCAAGACGGCCCAGGAATCTCACAGAACTGGAAGATATTTGCAAGGAAGAATGGATAAAAAATCCCTCAAACAATAAGTGAAAGACTCTTGGCTGGCTACAAAAAGCATGTACAAGCTGTGATACTTGACAAAGGCGTTGCTACTAGGTACTAACCAGGCAGGCTGCACAAGGTTTATATTTGGGCCCTTTTCCTTTATGTTATTTTGAAAATGTAAATGTTAAAAATATTTTTTGGGCTTAAAATACAAAGGGGATGTGTCATCTTTAACTTTATGCCTTTTGGAGATCATTTTATCAATTTTTTTCAACTTGCTTAGGTATTCACAGTAACATTAATTTTGGCCAGGGATGCCCAAACTGTTGAATGCCACTGTATATATAAGCTCCACATATTTCTAATGTTTCTTTGTCCTTCTACAGTGACAAGTATATTAGACCAACCTGCTAGGCATCTCTTATATGTCCAAGAGACAGAATTACTACACCACCGATACATTTTCCCTATTACGTACTTGATCATCTGGTTACAATCAGGGCAGTGGTTGTCACAGTTTTGGCCTGGAACACAATGGTTAATCTAGGCACGGTGTTTTATTTTATGCTGTATATGGTACATCCACAACAGTAACTACCCATAGAAAAAGATAACACATACAACTTCATCCTACATAAATTGTATACAACTTTAGTATAATCATAATTGTACAGACCTATGCAATAAAGATAACATTTATACTGCATAGAATTTTTCATTTTCCTTCCGCCACTACCACCGCCACCCCCCACAAAAAAAATACCACAGGGAAATATGAAATGCTCTACAAATAGTAAACGTTTTTTTTGGCTTTTTCCCTTTCATTGCATTTCCAAATATATTGTGCTGCTCGTAAAATGCTCAAAATGCTCACTACACCCCTTGATGAACTCTTTGAATTCTAGTTTTCAAAATGGGGTATCTCCTGCGAAAAGCACCACCCCTTATAGTACAAATCAGCCTCTCAAAAAGTTACAGTCACACAAGGCATTACTATTATGGCCAGGATTGGACTTTTAACTACAATCCTGGTTAGTAAACCTATATGATTCAGTGGTTAATATTGACCAATGTGTTATATGAGGACCTGGCAGCTTTAGTGTGTGGTTTGTATAGAGGCTCTGTCAGCTCTCCTGTGTAATGTAGTATGGGGGATCAGGTCAGCTCTATGGATTTCTATGGATTTTTCATCTTTGAGGCTAAGTTATGAAAGAATAAAATAGATATTACAATGTTTCTGTATAGGTAGCTCAGAATAAAATAAAATAAATTTAAAAAAATAACAACTAGAAGTTCTAAAAAATATATGGCATAATCTGACATACTAGTATTACAAGGTAGTTTGATTTGCATTTAATCCCCAAGCAATCTGGGTGTAAAGTTCAAACTATGACTTCACCTTGAATAGCTGATAGCATGGCGTAGCAAAAGAACAATTTAAGTGATTAATTGATATCTAGTGATCACTTATTTTTTAATGATCCTGGAGAAGTCTGGTCCAGATTATATAAATAAACTCTAATTATCTAGGAGTCAAAGGTTCCTGAGATAGTACAAATATGCATTATTCTGCGTGTCCACCAGATGTCAGTCTTGTACTCTTATTACATTTGTAAATGAGAAAATTAGGATACACAAAAACCATAAATGAAAAAAGAAAGTATAAGCCATAGGAGTATTACTACAAGAAAAAATACACGTTGTTAAATGTAATATTTAATGAGCCATTCACCACAATACTTGAAAGTCTACTGTAAGATATGTTACAGATTTATGAGAACCACAGATAAGAATTGTTAGTGACCCATCCACAGAGAATAGCCCATAGTGCACAGATAATTGTCTCCATTTTAGCTTCTGCTCATCAAGTACAATTATATAATTAGATCACTAGAGTTAAATTCTTTCTGGGATCAGTAGTTCCCCACTCTCAATATACAGCAATACAAACACCAGTGCAACTTCCCAGAACTATGTAAGGGGGGCAGACCTTACAGAAGGTTTTACTGTTCTCATATGGGGCAAAAACAGGTAGCAGACCGAGGCCAGGGTCACCTCACCGTTTAGTTTTCCGTTCTTATGATCTGTCAATAGAACAGAAAAATAAACAAAAAAACGGATCCTGTATTTTACGCATCTGTTATGTTCAGTTATATACAGTCTGCATGCGTTTTAGCCATTTCCATCTGAGATCTGTTATTGTACATGGGGAAAAAATACTTTGTGTAGGATTTCTTTCCATCTAAAATAACAGATCTGACACGGAAATGGCTAAAACGTATGGAAAATGTGCATAACTGGGCATAACAGATGCTTAAAATACAGGATCCGTTTTTTTTATTTTTCAGTTCTTTTGACAAATCAGAAGAATGAAAAACTAAACAGTGATGTGAACCTGGCCTTAGCGGTTTCAGAATCTCTAAACAACAGCACAGTCTTTAAAAGGGTTATCCCACAAAAAGTATTACTATGCAAGTATTATTGCAATTATGCAATAAAAATATTATTTGTTAATTTACATTCGATTTTGCTTTTTGATAGCGCCCCCGCTGTTCATCCTTCTGGTCCCACTTTTCCAGCATTCACTGGTGGAATAGCTGCTCAGTCACTTCCCTGTTCCCTTCCTCTCAGTGCCCTAGTGATCTCATATTAAAGAAGTGATCCACTTTTCATTCATTCATCCCTACTTCTAAAGTGATAGAAATATATAGCTGTATCTCTCTAGATCAGGAGAAGGAAATTGTGTGTGTGTGTGTGTGTGTGGGAAGGGGGCATCACAAGTGCTTGATTGCCTCATCCACACAAAGGGAAGAAATTCCTCCAAATTGGCAGACAAGTGAGAAACAACACAACGGGGTATTTACTCACCAAAAAGTGCCAAAATTTGCAGCACATTTAAAGGGGTTCTCCGGGAATTAAGAAAATGAAAATACTTAAATATTACTTCATTATAAATATATTCCCTAATACCTTTCATTAGTTATAATGGCTTGTTTTGTCTGGGGAGCGATCAGGGGAAACAAAATGGCCGCTGTCCCATTAGTTCACACAAAACCTGTCCTGATCACACAGCAGACTGCACAATACTGAGCTAAAGATCTGCCTCATCCTCCCCTCTGCTCTACCTGTCAGGTATTATGATCCTAAATGCAGATGATAAGACATTCAGCTGAATCTCTGGGGAATTTAGTTTATGAAGAGACATGAAGTACAGAGAGCACGGACAGGACAGACTGGTAATGTGTTGCTGTGGTAATGGAGACTGCATACAAGAGCTGCTGCTCATTAGTCACACCCCCAACATCCTCTCATTTCTCCTCATCATCTGCATGCCCACAGAGATTCACCTGTATTCAGGAACATAATCCCTGACAAACAGACCTGAGAGGAGGATGAGGCAGATCTTTACCTCAATGTTGTGAAGTAACTTGTCCTGCTGTGTGATTAGGACAGGTTTTGTGTGTACTAATAGGATGGCAGCCATTTTATTTCTCCTAATGCTCCCTAGACAAAATAAGCCAATAAAAGTAATTAAAGGTATTTGTGAATATATTTATTATGAAATAATATTTAAGTATTTTCATTTTTTTAATTCCTGGAGAACCGCTTAAAGTGTTTTAAAACACAAGAAAAACTATACAAGTGTGGTATCGTTGCAATTGTACTGACCTGGAGAATGAAGTTAACATGTCAATTTTAGGCTACAATCACACGACCATTGTGTTTTGCGGATCCGCAAAACACTGATACCAGCCCATGTGCGTTCCGCAATTTGTGGACCGCACATGCCGTGGCTTATCATAGAAATGCCTATTCTCATCCGCAATTGCCGCGGCACAGAGCAACGGATGCGGACAGTACACGGTGTCAGGGGAGCACCCAGGAATTTTTTCTAGGGGGGTCCGAAAAGGAAAAGGGGGTGTGGCATCTTGTGGGCAGGGCTATTTTTGTGACACGCCCATATATCAAACGTACTATTGGAAGAGTAAAGTGCGGCGAAAATAGGCCCCGCCCATTATTATAAGCCCCTCCCATATCTAATAGGCCACTCCCAACATACACTACAGCTGAAATATGGTTGAGGCCCAGTTCTATACATCATATGGAGAGGGGAGGACGTGTCCTGGCTGCACTGCCTGCTTCACATTATACAATATGCAACAGCAGGCTACAGCCAGGAAGATCCTCCACTCTCCTCCCTCCCCAGATCCTGCTCCAGGCCTGAGCGTCCCCCCCCCACCATCTGCCACCTGCCTGTGCCCTGCTGACCCCCTTTGGTCATCCTCACCCAGCTCTGAATCCTCCTTCTGTAAATGGCAGAGGGAGGAGCCGGAGCATCTCCTCTCCTACATAGCGCCCCATACCTGTTACATCCAGTGATGTCACCTTTGTTGTAGACGTTCTCTTTCCTCATCTTCTCCATTCGGACCAGACCGCCATGAAGATTTTTCAGCCATCTCTCGTCTCTGCAGAGATACAAACAGACATTAGTTTCCCACATTTCTATCATCTTTACATCTTCTGAACACCTCATCCTGCCACCTCCAATACTGTGCCCGCTGTGCTCCCCCAATACTATACTGCAGAAACTGTCCCCTGAAAAATACTACTCCCACACAGATAGTGCCCCCTACAACAGTTATTGGCACACAGTGCTCTAAAAAATAACTGCACCTACACTAATGATATTATGCCAGGGTGCCCCCCAAAAGTAACAGTGCTCCCCAAAATCCCACCAATAGAAATAATTATCTGCCAGACCACACTTAGTAGTAATGATGTCCCCATAGTGCCCATACTAGACATCATGTTCCCCATAGCCCCCCAGTAGTAGTAAAGCTCACAATAATACCACAGCTTAGTGCCCGCAGTTGAGCTAATATCCCAATAATGTATACCAGTATAAAATACCCCTATATAGTGCCCCAGTAAATGCCCTCATAGTGCTCCTCTCCCCCATAGTGTTCCCCATAATATGCCCCTTCTTACTGCCCTTCACATCCCTTATAGTGCTCCTCTCCCCCATAACGTGCCAGTAAAAATTGCCCACTTAGTGCCAGATGCCATAGTGCCCCTATAATTTACCAGTAAATAATGCCCCTTTAGAGCCACCAGATGCCCCCATAGTGCCTGCAAATGATGCCCCTATAGTGCTGCTCTGCCCTATAGTACCTCCATAATGTGACATAATGAAAAAAATTACCCCTTAGTGCCAGATGCCATAGTGCCCCCCCATAATGTGGCAGTAAAAAAGTGACTCTTTAGAGCCACCAGATGCCCCCAAATGAGGCCCCTATAGTGCCACCACATGCCCCATAGTGCCAATCTCCTCTATCGTGCCCCCTATAATGTGCCAGTAAACAAAATGCCCCTTTAGAGCCACCAGATGCCCCCATAGTGCCCCCAAATTATGCCAATATAGTGCCAAATGCCAGTAAAGAAATGGCACAGTACAGGGCAGGGGGCACGGTACAGGACAGGGAGGCAAAGTACAGGGCAGAAAGCATGGTACAGGGCAGGAGGCACAGTACAGGGCAGGGGGCACGGTAGAGGACAGGGAGGCACGGTACAGGCCAGGGGGGCACGGTGCAGGCCAGGGGGGCACTGTGCAGGCCAGGGGGGCACGGTGCAGGCCAGGGGGGCACGGTACAGGCCAGGGGGGCACGGTACAGGGCAGGAGGGCACGGTACAGGGCAGGAGGGCACGGTACAGGGCAGGGGGCAAGGTACAGGGCAGAAAGCATGGTACCGGGCAGGGGGCAAGGTACAGGGCAGGAAGCACGGTACAGGGCAGGAGGCACGTTACAGGGAAGGAGGCACGTTACAGGGCAGGGGGCACGGTACAGGCCAGGGGGGCACGGTACAGGGCAGGGGGCACGGTACAGGCCAGGGGGCACGGTACAGGCCAGGGGGGCACGGTACAGGGCAGGAGGGCACGGTACAGGGCAGGACGGCACGGTACAGGGCAGGGGGCAAGGTACAGGGCAGAAAGCATGGTACAGGGCAGGGGGCAAGGTACAGGGAAGGAGGCACGTTACAGGGAAGGAGGCACGTTACAGGGCAGGGTGCACGGTACAGGGCAGGGGGCACGGTACAGGGCAGGGGGCACGGTACAGGCCAGGGGGGCACGGTACAGGCCAGGGGGGGCACAATACAGGGCAGGGGGGCACAATACAGGGCAGGGGGGGCACAATACAGGGCAGGGGGGGCACAATACAGGGCAGGGGGGGCACAATACAGGGCAGGGAGGGCACAATACAAGGCAGGGGGGGGGGCACAGACTGAGTGAGACTTACCATTTTTTCTTGCTCCAGCAGGAGGTCGGTTGGCCGGCTGGATGGCTGTGCTGGGCCGGCTGGAGCGAGGTGTGATGGCGGGACCGGCCGGGGGAACTCGGGGAAGGACTGGCAGAGTCACATGGGCTCTGCAGCCGGGCTCTCTGCTTGAAATCATTGGTGGAGAAGCAGCTTCCGCCCTCTGCTTCTCCACCAATGAGATAGAAGATTGTAGCAGCGCAGAGGAGAGGTAGGAGAAAAACCTCTCTCCCCTCTCCTCCATAGCGCTGCCGCCTGCCGCCGCCCGCAGTAAGGATCAGGGCCGCAATTGCGGTGCGGCCCTGAAGCATAAAAAAAAAAAATTTCTTTATCGTTCTAGGGGGGGTCCAGACCCGCTGGACCCCCCCTGTGGGTGCGCCCCTGCACGGTGTGCTATCCGCATCTTTTGTGGCCCCATAGAAATTAATGGGTCCGGATCTGAGACGCAAAATATGCGGCTCGGAGCCCGAAAGAAACACTGTTGTGTGAATGTAGCCTAACCCTGTAAAAAAAGAATAAAAAACAAACCCATAAAACTGTGGCGGAATTGCGTTTTTTTTTTTCCAAATTAAACCCCATTTGGACATTTTTTCCAGCCCTCCACTACATCATGTGCAATATTAAATAGTGCCATTAGATAGTACAACTTGTTCAGCCAAAGAAACAAGCCCTCAAAAAACAAGCTATATGAATAGAAAAATAAAACTGTTACTGCTCTAGGAAGGCAGGGAGTGAAAAACAAAATTGCAAAAACAGAAAATCGCAGGGTCCTGTAAGGGTTTAGGTCAATGGGGAAACTGTTGGCGAGTTTTGAATGTAGATTTAACAGTTTAAATTTGGATTTTCTCGCAAATCAGCGTAGGATTTATCACCATGAAAAATCAGTGTTCCTTCTGTGATCAATTGCTTTTGAAAATCATCCTCCACTACTACAAGACGTGCTGGCTGAAATCTCAGAACCTTTCTGTTTCCACACCTGGGACCTGCATCTATCCCAAGAATGGGAACCATTTACTGTCTGCAGTGTATGGAGAGGTAGCAGTGCATACACGGCTCAGATGGCCTCGGAACTCCCATAGAAGTGAGTTTTGGAAGCTGTGCATGCTCTGCCACCTCTCTGTACATTCTCAAGATAGATGAAGGTCCCGGAGGTGGACATCTATCACACTTTTATGGCATATCATGAAAAAACTATAAAGGCTCGAGATAGGAATACCTCTTTATGTCCACAATGGTATAATGCCTAATATGGCCACTATTTCCAATTCTTTTCTATTTTTCTGCCTTATAATCCAGCAAGATTGCTGTCTTTGCTAAGGCCTCATGCACACAATTGAATGTGATTTGCGGTTTGCAAACTGCGGATCTGCAAATATGGACACCACAATTTCCGCTGGTCCCATTGTCAGTCAATTATAGGACATGCGGATGCGGACAGCATATGGTATGCAATCTGCATTGTTTGGTGCCCCATTGAAAGGAATGGGTCTGCATCCAATCCTCAAAAAATGCAAATCGGGTGCGGTAAAAAAAATACAGTTATCAACCCAGTGGGTATATCTCCAGATCATCATGAACCAGTAAGAAACAGACTCATTTGAGGATAAACAGGGTCATTTATCAAACTGGTGTAAAGTAGAACTGGCTTAGTTGCCCATAGCAACCAGTCAGATTCCACCTATTATTTTTAAGAGCTCCTTTGGAAAATAGAAGGTGGAATTTGATTGGTTGCTATTGGCAGCTAAGCCAGTTCTACTTTACACCAGTTTGATAAATGACCCCAAAAGAGTACTATAGTTTACAATTCCTGGTGTCCCAGTGACCAAGTAGGAAGAGCTTCACAACTTAGTAAGACGTGCTAAGTCCCTATTAGTCTCGGGGCATAACTTTCATAACAGCTTTTTTTCCTTCCCAAACCCATGAAAATCCAAGCACGTTTTTCCTGCAGTTGGTCAGATGTGTATTTTTGAGTAGAGAAGGTAAACGAGAGACAATGAAGTTGTCATATGACATCAGCTCTGTTCTCTATGATCAGCACGATCACACAGCCTTGTGCGCCACTATATGTAATACCACAATGTAGCCCCAGACAAGCAATCCGAACAGAACAAGCCAACACATACCAGCTCTGTCCCATATGCTCAACCATTTCAGTCCATTGTATAACCATCAAAAATAATTATAAAGAATTTATAGTAATACTACTAAGTAATACTACAGCTCCTAGGCCAAGCAATACAAAGTATAGCGCTCAATCCTTAAAGGGGTTGTATCACAAAACATATAATACACTTTTCAAACCAGCACCTGGATCTGAATACTTTTGTAATTGTATGCAATTAAAAATTTAGTATAGCCAGTGAGTTACTCAATAATATCTATATGTATAGCGCCACCTGTTGTTTGTTCTTTTCCTTATTTTTTGTCCGTCTCAATGAGCTGGTCGAACGTGCTCAGTTTAAATCTTCAACTGCCACCAGTCATGTGTTCTGTTAGAAGCTGTGGCAGTTAAAGAGGACCTTTCACCGCTCCCGATATGCCTGTTTTAATCGCTTCATGCATTCCCCATGTAATAACAATTCTGGAGCATCTATTCTTATGTCTCTATGTAGTGCCATTCCTTTATTATTTCTACTAGAAGTTATAATTGAATTGCTATTATCCTTCAGTAAGGATACAGAGGGGGGGTAACCGGTGTGTAACTGCACAGTGAACATTGCATAGAGACAGTCTGTGCAGGCACCGCCCCCCCAACTTGTTACCTCCCCTCTGTTCCCTTACTGAAGGCTAATAGCAATTCATTCATAACTTCTATTAGGAATAATAAAGGAATGGCACAACATTGAGCCATAAGAATAGATGTTCCAGAATTGTTATTACATGGGGAATGCATGAAGCTATTAAAATAGGCATGTCAGGAGCCGTGAAAGGTCTTCTTTAAGGTGGATTTAGACAAGCAGATAATCTTTTAAGTGATCACTGACAGGGAGAGAGTTACAGCAGAAAGGACACACCCCTGAGCTGCCAGGTTAAATATGATCTAGCAGATCAATTCATTCAGTGAATGTGGGGAATTCTAGACCCATGTAAAGTGCAGGGTTGGTTCTAGCTTTGTAAGAAAGGCATTGTCATGTACTATATCAGTGGTGGCAAACCCATTGCATGGGTGCCAGAGGCGGCCCTCTCTGGCCTCTCTGTTGGCACCTGCACCCTGGAAATCTATGGTGTACCAATATGACTTTTCCTGCCATTCATGAGCACAAGGCGCACTATGAACAGCACAGGCAGCGCACTGAATGTAGGCAGGCTATTATAGATAAATGATAGAGTACCTGGAAGATATACTACAGTATATTGGTATTCAGGGTAAATTGCCATGTTGGCACTTTGCGATAAATAAGTAGGTTTTGGGTTTCAGTTTGGGCACTCAATCTCTAAAAGGTCTGCCATCACTGTACTATTGGGGCGGTCTTGGGCACCACACATCCTATGCATTTGCGTAGGGCCCCTGACGTCCAAGGGGGCCCCCACGCTCCGCTCTTGTGCCGGTGCCCAAGACCGCACACCCAGCTGTCACTTACTGCATTTGTCCGAATGCATACGCATTTTATAAATTAGTACGCTAATGCATACTAATTTATAAAATACGTACGCATTAGTGTACATACTAAAATATGCGTATGAATTAGCGTGCAGATTTGAAAAAGCACACGCAAATTCCACCGAGCACGCTCGCTCATCTCTAGTCCCAGTCTTTGATGTGTGTGTGGGGGGGGCGTGTCATTGGGGGCGTGTCATTGGAGAGCGTGTCATCAGGGGCGTGACGCGTCATTGGGGGGGGGGGGCCCGGACATAACTTTGCTTAGTGCCCCAGAAATGCCAAGACCGCCCCTGTGTACTATATGATGTCTGATATCAATTGTCATCATCAATCATGGCATAGCCCCTTTAAGACCAAATAGGCAATACTCTAGCATTATGATTGTTTATGATCTCCTCTATCTGCTATGGAGGAATGAATAGCTATGGTATTGACCGATGGCCATGAATGATTCATGCTTGCCTCCTGCATCTTACTGATTCATAAGTGAAAGCATTGCACATGTGCTATAAAATGGATTCAAAGTGGTTATTCATTTTTAAAAGATAACTGAGTAAACAACTTATTTCTGTTTTTGGCTACATGTGACCTCTAATAGATGTGAAATAACCACCCTGAATGTTGCTGAGTAAGAGAAGTTCTCATTTAGAAGAATCATTAAGCTCACCATTCAGTGTGATTGCCTTAAATCATTTTGTTAATGTGTATTAATCTAATCTGTTTTATTAGTTCAATGTTTTTTTACGTGTTTTATAACAAAACAATGTCAGAATGCTTAACAAACTAAACATACACCCATATGTGTAAACAGGGCACAGGGTAGACATAAAGCATTTCAGAGTATCTATCAGGGCCCTTTTACATGGGCTGATGCACAGAGCATGATCATTTGATCCTGATCACAGCCCAGTCGAGCGGCATTTACCTGCCACAATCATCCTGTCTGTATGGGGATGAACAATCACTACTACGATCATTCATTCTATTATGTTCCCTAGTCTGCTCCTAAGTCCCTGCCACTGTCTCCCCATAACCCCCCCCCCCCCCGCTTCCCAGTTATGTCTGCCCTTTTACTCCTCCTCCCACAAAGCCGGTGGCAGGCTGTGTTTACCAATGCCTCTTTCTGCAAACCCCCCCCAAGACTGTACCCTTAAAGGGGTTGTCTCACTACAGCAAATGGCATTTATTATGTAGAGGAAGTTAATACAAGGCACTTACTAATGTATTTTTATTATCCATATTGCTTCCTTAGCTGGCTGGATTAATTTTTCGATCACATTATATAGTGCTCATTTCCATGGTTACGACAATTGCACACAATAGTAAAAAGCACTAGCCTGCGTGCGCTATCACAGTCCTGGCCACCAGGGAAGCCAGCTCTTTTTACTGTAGTGGGCAAAAAGGACCACCAATGATTGATTGTAAGGTGGTCATAAGCATGGAAACAAGCAGAATATAATGTGATGGAAAAATTAATCCAGCCAGCAAAGGAAGCAATATGGACAATCATAATACATTAGTAAGCACACTGTATTAACTTTATCTATATGATAAATGCCATTTGCTGAAGTGAGACAACCCCTTTTATTTTGGTGGGGGTCTGAGTACTGAGAGCTCCGCTGATCCCTAGAACGAGGAGAGAGAAGTACACACATATTGGGCTCTCTCTCCTTGATGATGAGGACAAAATCCTCAGGCACAGCTTTGCAGACAGATGGCTATGACTGGCCTGGGAGCTTTCACACATGCTGCCATAGCAACCAATCAGAGTCCTGAATTTCACCATGGGGGCTCTGATTGGAGCACAGAGAGAGCCCTTCCCCATAAAAGCTGGGGGTCGCTAGTGACAGCAGCATCTGAGCTCATAAGCCCACTCCACACAGCTGCTTATTGCATACGGCATACAGGTATGTCATATGGTGTTAAGCATTATGGCGTACCCCTACCAGATTTTTGCTGAGGGACCTCCACCAAACCTAACCCAGTTGCCTAGTAGGATGAGAAACATTTCTATGGGAACAGTTCTACATATACATATATATAACCACCATTCCTCTCTATTGTTAATTAAAACACCACCTTCACAAAACTTTTGACATGTCGAAATAGACATTTCAGAAGTACTGATTAGTGGTAGTCAGGGTGCTAAGACCCCCACTGTTGCTAAAATGAAGGAGCAGAAATACTCAGCTGAGCACTGTCTCTCCTCTTTAGCTGAAGATGGCCTCATAGGTGGTATATATCAAAGTAACATGGTTACTTGTTTGAACTTGATGGACTTGTGTCTATTTTCAACCGTATTAACTACGGATGCCAGCAGAACGCTGCCCAGTGTACCACACGGCCTCCACTGGTTTACCTTCTTCCCATAGCTCAGAGACTCCTGGAATGTGAGCAACCAGCAGGGATAAGACCTTTCCTCCTTTAGATACTTTCAAGGTATGTCGACTGGTGGGACATGAGAACAACTCCTTGAGGCAATCCTTCTCCTCCTGTTAGGATCCAAGTTGTGTGAATAGTTACTATTTGTAACCTGGCAACCCTTCTACAAGTTATTATTGTGATGTTCCTGTTATTTTGCAACTTAACCCCTTAGTGACCAGCCTGTTTAGGGTCCTAATGACCAAGTGATATTTTAAATTTCTTTAATCGTCGCATTCAAGAGCTATGATTTTTTTATTTTACAGTCGATGCCGCCGTATGGGACTTGATTTTTGTGGCACAAGTTGTAGTTTTTAATGGCATGAAAATGGAATGGAATGAAAAACAGCAATACTGCCACTGAGTTTTTTAGGTTTACTATTATTTTATTTAATAAAGATGTCAGAAGATTCAATCAATGTCGTGAAAGCTGATAATTATTCAAATATAACTGACCTGACATCATTATAATAACAGTCTAGTTGAAGCTAGTACATAGGACACTTGCTGAAACTCAATTGAAGTCTAATAAGTATGGAAAAACATCTTAAGCCATTATGATGTGGTAAATTAAATGATATCATACCACAACCACATGGGTGTCATCATAAGAGATGAGCGAATCTATTCGTCGATTCGTTTGTTCGTATCGAATCTTGGAAATTTTCAGCTGCGAAGCGAATCCGAATATTAGGTGATTCGCTCCGTTCAGATTCGAAAATGTTCGTAAGGCTTTCTACGCATTCGCTACGTACTTGTCTGATAGATTGTACGCTAATGCTACGTATAAGTTACTCTATACGCTGTTGCGTACGAATTGAAGTAATTAGCTAACTTTTACTGTTAGTTCGTTATTCGTGTGCAAAAGCCCGGGAAGAAAGCGGTCACCTGACCTAGTAGGCAGGGCTTGCTCTGATTGGCTCAGGCTCGGTAAGCCAGTGACGCATCACTTCTGCTGCGACTGCAGAGACGAGCAGAAGCACTGTTGTCACGCGCAGGTGTAGGGGGGGAACCAAACCAAGCGTAGGAGGGAAAGGAGATTAGGCCTAGAAACTAAGGGAGAAAGATGGGCACCTCCTATATGAAACCCTGGCTCAATTCCTGTCTATCTACCAGTATGAACAGGCCTCAAATGTAGGCAAGTTCATACACAAGAACCTAAACACCGAACTGACCCTATAGGACCCTGGAGCTAATGACAGGAATGAGTGTACCTGTTCCTCCAAAAGGAAGGACGAACAGGAGTCTCCCTTAGGCCTAATAACAAAACAGACAGAAGGGAAAAGGAAACTTATCTTTCAATGAAGAAATAGGGGCTCCAGGATCTCAGCAGAGAACCAAACTACTGCTCACCACAACAACAACTGAAGCTATAAACCGCAAGGAATAGTGGGAGAAGAAGCAATAAATAGGGGAGGGACAATTACCACACCAGGAACACCTGAGGGAAAAGGGTGTGGTAAATACCAACAACAAAAAAGGAAAACATGTCAGATTATACCACATGTTGCCAATCTGACAGACCTCCTGTTACCTGTCACAGGAATGTCCATGACAACTGTGAGTGAAGTTCTGAGACACTGAGACCTGTGTTGTTGAAATTGGGGTGTAATTGTTCAGGGAATATATATTACACATCAGGGATACTGCAGGGCAAGTGCAGGGCCAGTGCAGGGCTAGTAATTAATCAGGCAGGGAGAGAGAGATAGGGAGAGAGACAGGGACAAAGACAAAGACCAGCTGTAGGGCCACAGAGTCAAGTGAAAAATGTCTGGAATGGATAAGCAAAAGAGGTCCAGTTCTAGCCAGACCTCGAGCTCTAAAAAAAGGAGAAGGTGGCACAGGGCAGCAGTGCCAAAGGACCTGTAGCCGGAGCTTCTACTTGTATTTGCAATACTTGGCCGGTGTTCCACCGGGCTAACCCACCAAGGGGCAAAATTGTAATGGAGGAGAAAGTGGATGACATAGTGGAGTGGATGGCACGCTCATCCCAGTCTCAGCCAGATGATCTGCTGTCATCTGCTGATACAGTATCCATATGTAGCCAGGGGTCAGACTCAGAGCATTCCTCCTGCTCCACCATTCCTCTCCAGCAAAGCCTATAATTTTTTTACGCAATTTGTATGCTCATGCATAAGTGTTCAAAGAGGTTGCGTACCTTTTAAAACTGAACGTTCGCTATTAGTGCGCGAATGTTCGCTAAACGCCACATAATAACGTATATTTTGTACGCAGATTCAACGAATATATTCGTCGAATATACAATTCTTATGAAAAGTTCGACGAATGTTCAGCGAATAAAATTTTGAATGATTCGCTCATCTCTAGTCATCATCAACATTCAAGGCTAAAGAAAAGTAGAACAGCCATAAAGAGAAAAAAGAAAGAGTAAAGAAAGGGAATAAAGACGGGGAAGGGATAAGGAAGGAAAGGGGAGGGGTAGGGAGAACATGCACAGATACAAGTACTCTTTGTTATCAGACCTGCCTCGTCCCCTCCAAGAGTTATCCAAAGCCATGGTACCAAGAGCGTGGCTCTAACCTAGAAAGCTCTCCTATAAGGCTAGAAAACTGAAGAGTATAAGAACAGAAAAAGTGAGTCCCACCTGTGGTGAAACTGGTCTCCCCGGTCATGAACGTTTGTAATAATTTCCTCCATTTAAATAAATATCGGAGCTCTGTAGCCCAATCACAAAGAGAAGGAGGGACTCTAGACTTCCAGTGTCTTGAAATAACTAACAGTGCTGCTGTAAGAAAAAACCTCAGTGCATTCTTCTTTATTTTGGCTATAGTTGTTGGTAGGAGTGAGAGAAGCAAATTATGTAAGTTTTTCCCTGAGAATTTACTATAGACGTGGAGCACTTGGTCCCAAATCTGCTAATGGCTGGGCAGTCCACCAGATATGTAACATGATTTCCTCCTTCTGTCTACATCTCCAATGTAAATTAGATACAGAAGGAAACATGCGATGAAGGGTCGCTGGGCAGTACTACCTGGAGAGGATCTTAAAGTTCTTTTCCTTCGTGTGGGCAGCTAGAGATAGTCCATGAAAGAAGGTACACATCATGAGAACGTCATCCAATGTAAAAGTTGTAGATCTACGTCCCACTTTCGAAAGTAGGGAGCTATGTCTTAATTGCTCATATCTATCAGGATCCTATACATCTGGGACAAAAACCTAATGTGATCTTTGGGATGGAGGAAGAAATTGTCAGAATCAGTCAAGTCATGGTGAAGCCCTTGTCTGAGCAACCTGTTCAAAAAAGATTTCAGCAGGGTGTATGGCAACCACAGAGAACCTCTAATCTGTCGTCTAGATCAAGAGACTCAAAAGGCAATATTTTGTTATCTCTCATAGCGGACCGAACCCGTGGACATGAAGATTTATCCCATATCAGGAAGCGATCTACCCATAGTCCAGGGATGAAAGCAGGGTTGCCTAAGAAGAGTGTCATAGGTCATGGTATCTGCGATATCTGAAACTTCGAGACCCAGGTATCCCATTGAGTAAGGACGTGCCAAACCAAAAAGGGCCATAAGTCCTCTAATGGTGGTCTATCTTCCTGCGTCACCCATGGACCAACAGTTAGATCCATTGACGAAAGTTCTTGGATGACTGGTGTGACCAGTTTAAAATCTACATGAGGATCACCGATGTGTGGTATAGCTTAAGATCAGGTAACTGTTACATCTAGGGTTGGTCAATACCCTAATGTTTAGCCTGGGTCTACTAGTACCCCACACAAAGCATGTGATGGCTCTTAGTATGGTCGAGAAATAACAACCTGGTACACATATGGGGAGTGCTTGAAAGAGATATAAAAATCTCGGTAAGATATCCATTTTCACCACGCTCATCCGGCCAAGCCATGACAGAGATTTCAGAGAATATCCGTGTAGGTCTTCAAGAGTCTTCCTCTGCAGTGGCAAGTAATTGAGTGGGTATAAGAGGTCCAAATGGTTCAGGATCTTTAACTCCAGGTAATTAAGGCTTTGTGACTGCCAACAAAAGAGAAATTGTTTTGTACAAGGTGCACGTCGGTCATAGGAAGCGATATATTTAACATTTCGCTTTTAGTAACAGTAATCTTGAAATTGCTGAGATGACCAAACCTCTCAAATTCACTAAAAATGGATGGAACAGAGGTAAGGGGCATTGATACAAAAAGGAAGAGGTCATCCGCATAAAGAGCCAATTTGTGCGAGCGACCTCCAATCTGTATTCCAAAAATGTATAAATTATTTCCAAGTGCAATAGCTCAATGTTCCATTACAAGTACATACAATAAGGGAGATACGGGGCATCCCTGGCGAGTTCTGTTTCGAATAGTAAAAGAGGGCGCTAATATGCCATTGGCCCGGACTCAGGATGTGGGGATGGTGTACAGGGCACTTACCACTATCCACAAAGCCACTGAGTTTTTACTTTATAAATTTATACTTTTTATTAGTATCATTTTGGGGTATATAACGCTTTTTATTTAGCTTTTTTTAGTTGCAAATAAGCAAATCACACGCCAATCACCACATGGGATAAATTACATGATAATTGCGTAGCATGGGTTGTTATGGACGCAGCAATAACAGATATGTGTTGGGGATCTTATTTTTGCAATTTTGCAAAGCGTTTTTCAATGGAAAAAGGTATATTTTTTAACCAGGAGGGTTTTTTACTTAATAAAACTTTTTTTAACCATTTACTAGTCCCAAAAGACTGTAACAGGCAATCTTTTCTTTGCTTCTATAATACATTTGTACAGCTTATGCTGTACAATGCATCATATTGTCAGTGCTATAATGACAGTCGCCATCAGGGTGCGCCAGAGAGGCACAGTCTGAAAGGAAACACTCCAGGCAGACATGGGGCCTTCATTTGCTCCCAGGCTGCTGTGCACAATCTCATTCATGGGGTGCTGATGGGAGACTGAGAGAGTCCACTCCCTCTGTAACTGCTTAGATGCTGCCATTGTGATTGATCATGGCATCTAAGGGGTTAAATGGCCCAGATCACCGCTTCTGCCAATCAGGAATGTTAGAGCTGAATCCTGGCTTTCATGTGCATAGCTCCCAACTTTGTAAATGGAGAAAGAGGGACAAATTGGGAACTTTTTTTCGCCATTAGGCCACACCTCTAACTCCGCCCAAAACATAACTATACACCTAATCCCACCCAGTCCCCTTACTGTCCCACATAGTAATTATTCCCCAGTTATGTGCCCCCAGTAATATGCCCAGCTGTGTACCCATTAATACGTCCAGTTATTTGCCCCCAGTAATATGACCAGCTGTGCCCCCCAGTTATATGTCCAGCTGTGTCCCCAGTAATATGCCCAGCTATGTGCCCCCCCTATAATATGCCCAGTTATGTGCCCCCAGTAATATGCCCAGCTGTTCCCCCTATTAATACGCCCAGTTATGTGCCCCAGTAATATGACAAGCTGTGCCCCCAGTAATATGCCCAGCTATGTGCCACCCCCTATAATATGCCCACATTGTGCTCCCCAGTAATTTCGTGCCTCCAGTAATATGCCCACATTGTGCTCCCCAGTAATATGTCCATATTGTGCTCCCCAGTAATGCTGTGCCCCCTAGTAATATGCCCATGCTGTGCCACTCTCAGAAAATTGAAAAAATAAAAAAACATATACTTACCTTCTTCCTAGCAGCATCACCAGCAGGACATCTTCTTCTTTAGTCTGGAGGGGGCGGAGCCAAGACTGACTGATGGCCGGCCCAGCCCCCCGCCCAGACCAAAGGTGTGGAGAGCGGCAGGGAGGTACGTAGAGCCTGCAGGGGGGGGAGTGGATGAAGCAGTGAGCCGATGCCGATGTCCTATGGACACAGGGACAGCTGTTAGAGACCGGGACATACCTCCACTGTACCAGGACAGTGAGACAGCCGCTGGATCCGGGACGGTTGGAAGGTATGCATGTGAGAGCTGATTCCCTGCCCTCTGCTGCACAGGAGACCGGTACAACACTTAGGCTGGGTCACTGTAAAAGATGCTGGCCCCGCCTAGGGCCCCTTAGTGGCCAACTTAAAAAGGAGTATTGGTGATCACTAAAGCCTTATTCACACGTCCGTGTCCGTGCTCAAATCTGTGAGCAGGTGGTCAGTGAGGCATCCGTGAAGCTGTCCATGAAGGATCCGTGTTGGGTCCGTGTCCGTGTTTTGCCATCCGTGTTTCACTGACACTGAAAAATAATTTTCAAAGCATCTCTTCTTAATGATCCGTGAAACACGGATGCAACTCGGATGAGATCCGTGAGGGATCCGTGGTTTTCACAGACTCATTGACTATAATGGGCTTTAGGGATCCGGGAACACGGATCAAGATAGGACATGCATCTGCGCTAAAAACACGGACCCACGGACCGTGCTAAAACACTGATGTCTGAATAGACACATTAAAATGAATGGGGACGTGTGCCGTTCATGGAGGACACGTACAGGGCACGTCCGTGAATCACTGACGTGTGAATGAGGCATAAGGGGTGAAAACCAGGAAAACAAGTCCTGCTCACATTGTAGGTCAGGTTGCTGGCAATCATTTTAAATAATTCCTGGAAAACCCCTTTAAGTGAAATTTCTGGGCTGTCCCGAAATAGACAGTACCCACTGTTGTTATCCAAAAGAGGCGGAGCATTCGATCCGGACATACCTGGTGATATTCTGAAAGCCTCTGAGCAAGCAGTTATCAGTGAAGTCACATCCAGGTGGATGGAAACTCCAAAAGACTGTAATAATTGTAAAATAAATGAAAGAAAGGCATTGGATTCTTTAAAAAATGATACATCAATAATAATCAAGAGGGCAGACAAGGGGGTGGGGCAACTGTCATTATGGATTGAGAGGCAAATGTAACAGGCAATGAGGCAATTAAATGATGATAATGTATATAAAAATTAAAAGGAGATCCTACTACTATATTTATGAAAGAACTCTGTTGAATGATACTATTCAAAGTGGAATTATAAAAGAGAAAATTGCTAAATATGTGAGAGCCTGAAAGTGCCATAAGGACAGAATGAACCCCCGGGACATCCTATTGTTTCCTGCATTGGTTCATTGTTGCAACCCATAGCAATTTATGTTGACCCCTTCTTGCAGAAAAAGGTAAAAACACTACAGAGATGTTGTTGATACTACAGATTTTCTGAGACAATTACAAAAAGAGTGATGTGATAATGTCACCTTTTTGTCTGTACACTAATATTCCCTAATATGAAGGACTCCAGTGCATTAGGGAGATATTGATGCCTGATGCCAATATGGATAACCACATGATTGCCTTCCTGATGACATTATTGGGGTTCATTCTCACAAAAAATTATTTCAGATTTAATGAGGATTATTACTTACAGCTGCGGGGGACTTCAATGGGGTCCTCCTCAGCACCAAGTTTTGCAAACGAATGGGTCCGCACCCATTCTGCAATTTTGCAGAACGGATGCGGAACCATTCATACGGACGTGTGAATGGACCCTTAGACTAGGGCTACACGGCAACAATGGCCGCGAGACACCTGCTGCGGCCAGGATCGCTGAGCAGCGGTGATCCCATAGAAATCAATGGGATCGCCGCGGCAGTCGCAAGAAGTCCAGCCGTGTTGTATTTCTTGCGACTGCCGCAGTGATCCCATTCATTTCTATGGGATCACCATTACTCAGCGATCCTGGCTGCAACCAGTTTAGCTCTAGCCTTAAGGCTCGTTCACACAACCGTATTTTTCTTTCCGTGTCCGTTCCGTTTTTTTGCAGACCGTATGCGGAACCATTCATTTCAATGGGTCCGCAAAAAAAACGGAAGGTCTTCCGTTTGCATTCCGTTTCCGTATGTCCGTATTTCCGTTCCGCAAGATTATGAGTCTTGTCCTATTATTGTCCGCAAATCACGGTCCGTCGCTCCATTCAAGTCAATGGTTCCGCAAAAATACGGAATGCATACGGAACAACCTCCGTCTGTCATCCGTATTTGCGGATCCGTGATTTTCTACTAGAGTCTAAAGTTAACTCATTCATTGTTCCGTTTTATCTCCGCAAAAACAAGGAACAGCTACGGTAAGCATACTGAAGCCATATGGACAGTTTTTGCGGAATCACAGAACCGAAACGGAATGGAAACGGAAACACAACGGAACGCAAAAACAGAAACGGATCAGTGAAAAACGGACTGCAAAACACACACGGTCGTGTGAACAAGCCCTTACTGTGAGCCAAAACCAGTAAGTGAAGCCTGCTCAGAGACCAGGTATAATGATTTGATTTGCACCTATTCTGTGTTTTTGAACCACATCTGGTTTTGTCTGACAGTAAGGGCCCGTTCACATGACCGTGTGAACGGGTCCGCACCTATTCTGCAAATTTGCGGAATAGGGGCGGGCCCGTTCACCTCTATGGGCCTCTATGGGCGGCACGCTATCTAAGAAAAGATAAAACATGTCCTATACTTGTCCGTATGCACGGACAAGTATAGGCATTTTCAATGGGGCCGCCTGGCATGTGTTCCGAGCACTGCGGAACACACGCCGGGCGGCCCCCGTCTGAACCTCGCCTAACTGAACTAAAACACTGACTAAATAACTGATTGAAATAACTGATCAAATAACTAAAGTGTGAACTCAGTCTAACTGGTTTTAAATGCAACATAAATATTTTATATGTATATCTGAGAATACCTAGGTTTATTAGTATATGTAAATGTGAAATGATGATGATGGAAAAGGGATTGTATTTAAAGCACATGGTTACAACCCACAGGCACGCATGATTAAGGGGGCGTGACCCCGAAGCTTCAAAAGAGTGAGTATTATTTATGTCTCCCGAATAATTTTTGAACAAGACTGATATGACCGAGTGGATTACGTGATTACAATTGTGGAGCCTGGGTGAGGTTCTGAATCAGCTCGTGGCATACTGCAGGTGGAGCAACAGTTGATGATTGTTGTAGTATTCAAATCCTTCTAACGTTCTAACAAATATAAAATGACACTTACAAAATGATCCCAACTTAAAGTAGACATATAGGCTCTGATTTTCATACCTGGGGTTAAAAAGTCGCAAAAATAGGGCTTTTGCGACTTTTTCACTCGCTTGCTCAAAATATAAGTGATGGTGCACCACTCACTCCAGTTTTGTAATGTGGGTAGAAAGGTGGGTGTGGTTAGCTATGTTAATGAGTTTCACTCCAGATTTATCATTGAGACTTTTTTTTTTTAAGTCACAGTCTCACTCCAAGAGGAGGTGGAGTAGCTTCTCTAGACAAAAGTGTTAGGTTTAAGCATAAGACAAATTTATCAAGTAACATGAAGCATTTGATAAATGAGGCATAAAGTACTCCAACGCAGACTCAAGCAAAACTGACATCAAATTTTCCTCTCATGATAAATCTCCCCCATAGATCCAAATTTACCATGAACATGAAGTAGTATGTATCAAGCAAAAACAACCTCAGAATGGCTTGGATAAGTAAAAGCATTTCAAAGTTATAATAATATCTTTAATTATATAGCACCAACATATTCCACCAGGGGCGTAGCTAGAAGTGACCAGGCCCCACAGCAAATTTTTGCACGGGTACCCCCCAACCCCCCCTTTCCCGCACTTCGAAACTCTATCCTCCCATGCAAACCCCACCCCTTTGGCTAGTCAAGATCGCAGACAGGGGCCTGGCCCAGGGGGGCACAGACAGGAGCCAGGGAGGGGCACAGGCCAGAGCCAGGGGCGCAAAGGCCAGGGGGTTGCAACAAGGGCCACAGACAAGGACTGGGGAGGGGGCACATACAAGGGCCAGGGAGGTGCAGACAAAGGCCGGGGGAGCACAGGCCAGGGGACACAGGCCAGGGCCAAGGGGGTGCACAGACAAGAGCCAGGGGGGCTCAGACAAGGGACAGGGAGGTGCAGATGAGGGCCAGGGGGTACAGATAAGGGCCAGGGAGCTGCAGATAAGGGCCAGGGGGAGCAGACAGGGGCCAGGGGGGTGCAGACAGGGGCCAGGGGGCGCAGACAGGGGCCAGGGGGGCGCAGATAAGAGCCAGAGGGGGCACAGACAAGGGCCAGGGAGGTTCATAGAGGGGCCAGGGAGGGCACAGGCCAGGAGGGCACAAATGAGGGCCAGGGGCTGCACTGAAAGGGCCAGGGGGCATAGACAATGTGCACATACCTTAAAAGCCAAGGAGTGAGTGATGTTGTGCTGCTCCTCTTGCCAGCCGCGCTTCCTCTCTCTCCTGCCACACTCTCCAGTCAGGACAGGAACTTAGTAGGCGGGCTTAATTAGCATAGCCCGCTAGTGGACGGCATCGCACGCTATGCTGGCAGAGACAGGCAGTAAGAAGGATCAAAGGAGGTGGGGGATTAGGGGAGTGGGGGTTTGTCAGCGGTCAGGGACTGGTGATGTGACTGCACTGTGTGTGAAGGGCCCGGCCTGAGATAATCCTGCTGTTTTCTGACCCTTCTCATGGGCCTCTTGTCAGCGTGGGCCCCGAAGCAGCCGCTTCCCCAGTAGTTACGCCACTGTATTCCGCAGCTCTTTACAACCTAATTTCTTGCGGTAGGGCATTCAAGAGAAATGGTGCAGCTCAGGAGAAGTCTTGGAGCTGGGAGTAAGAGCTTCAGATTATGGTGGATGTCAGTCGTAAGTCATTTGCAGAGTGTACTGCACGGGTAGGGAGGTAGACAAAGATAAAGTAGGAGATTTAGGGGGTGCAGCACTGTGGAGAACTTTATGGGTGAGGACAAGCAGTTTAAATTGGATTCTATACTGTATGGGCAA
Organism: Rhinella marina; assembly: GCA_900303285.1. Lineage (NCBI taxonomy): Eukaryota > Metazoa > Chordata > Amphibia > Anura > Bufonidae > Rhinella > Rhinella marina. The sequence continues at coordinate 352,237 of ONZH01006554.1, read as the reverse complement.
CCAGTGCAATGATTGGCACAAAGTGGAAGCATCGGAGTAGCAGTTGGACAGATAGGAGACCCTGCCTGCTGCATTAAGGATAGATTGGAGAGGAGAAAGTCTGGGGAGGGAAAGGCCAATTAGTAATGAGTTACAGTAATCAAGGCAGGAATGGATCAGGGCAACAAGTTTTTGTTGTTTCCATAGTGAGAAAAAAGTGGATTCTAGAGATGTTTTGAGGTGCAAGCAACATAAGCGGGCAAGAGATTGAATATAGGGGGTGAAGGAAACATCAGTGTCAAACATAACACCTAGACCAGGGATCTCAAACTCGTGGCCCTCCAGCTGTTGCAAAACTACAACTCCCAGCATGCCCCAATAGCTGTAGGCTCTCCTGGCATGATGGAAGTTGTAGTTTTACAACAGCTGGAGGGCCACGAGTTTGAGATCTCTGACCTAGACAGTGGGTGTGCTGCCTAGCTGTGATGGTAGTGCCACACAGTGAGAGGAAGATATCTGGTTTAGGTAGGTTAGTAGATGGAGAGACCACAAAAAAGATTCAGTTTCAGATAGAGAGGGGACAAGATGTTAGAGATGGTGGATAGACAGTAACTGGTGTTCTGTAATAAAGCAGGGTGATGTCAGGGGATAAAGTGTATAGTTGGGTGTCATCAGCATAGAGATGGTACTGGAAACCAAATCTGCTGATGGTCTGACCAATTGGGGTTGTGTAGGGAGAAAAGAGGAGAAGGCTTAGGACTGAACCCGAGGAACCCCAACAGCAAGAGGGAGAGGAAAAGAAGTGGAGCCAGTGAATAATTCACTAAAAGAGCTGAGAGGAATGAAGAAAACCAGAAGACGGAAGTCCTTTAGGCCGATAGATTGGAGAATGGTGAGTAGGAGATGGTGCAGAGAGGTCAAGGAGAATGAGCAGAGAAAAGTCGCAGTTGCATTTTGCTGTCAGGAGGTCATTTGTCACTTTGGTGAGGGCAGCTTTCACATTTGGTGTGGCAGTTACTGCATAAAGTGATACATTTCAGATTTGCAAAATTAAGCTGTGTCAGGAGGGTGAAAACTGTCTGTGTCTTGAAGGGGTTAAGGCATTAGCAATGAGAACTGATGAATGATTTAGCAGTAAAATCATATAATCTGTGTTTTCCCTCAACAACATATTGTGTAGATTTCAAGTGGTATTCTGAGATTTTTAAAGGCTATGGACACCTTTGTGCACTAAAAATCATATCTTACCTTAATGCAGCACATAATAATACTGGTCTTTGCTTTGCTTCACATGCACTCAGAAATGCTCTTCTATGATTTTTGCTGTCTGCTGTCTTCTCCTGTCAGCCTCTATGGGCGTTCCTGTTGATTTCACATGCACCAGCACAGTCTGCTGCCCCGCCCCAACATCCTGGTACACAGCACAGCAAGATTTGATTCCAATCCACAACATGGTGAGACAGTATGCCACAGCCTGTAATCAGCAGACCTAGTTCTCACTTTCCATTCTGTAGAAAGTCCATTATTTGTAGACACAATAGATATTTCTGCTGATAACGTTAGTGCAGCCATCTACAGTCAGAACCATGGCGGTATAAGACTGATACAGATCTCATTACTGACAGCTCTCACTACATGCGCTGTCTTCTGAATACAGTATTGTGCGTGCAGTCTCTTCTGAGTACAGTATGTGTGTCCTCTCTCTTCTGAGTATGGTATTGTGTGTAGCCCGCACAGTGAGCAGTCACTTCTCCCACACAAATTAGTATAGGGTGACGACACACAATGCTATGTACATATAGAAGTACACGGAGGGGGGGGGGATTTATCAAAACTGGTGCAAAGTAGAACTGGCTTAGTCGCCCATAGCAACCAATCAGATTGCTCCTTTCATTTTCCAGTGAAGCTGTGAAAAATGATAGATGGAATCTGATTGGTTGCTATGGGCAACTAAGACAGTTCTACTTTACACCAGTTAGATAAATGACTATATATATATATATATATATATATATATATATAACACAAAAGAACAGCAGCACAAGTCACAGATATGGCAATAGGTGCAATTCCTCCAGGCAAAGAATGATACGCCAATCTAGCATAAACGAAAGCAAGGCAGCACTCCAATGTAAAAAGTAAAGGACACTTTATACCCAGAAATGCGACGTTTTGGCCTATTGGGTCACATGTTTTGGTGAACCCTCCTACTTTGCCTTTATATTGTGTGTGTTTGCACTAGTTGTTCACTGCTTGAGAAAGGCCTCATGGAGTAGGCCAAAACATTGCATTTCTGGGAATAAAGTGTCCTTTACTTTTTACATTGGAGTGCTGCCTCGCTTTTGTTTATGATGTTTTGCGCCGCCCATTTACCGAAGCGCCTTTTTACATGTGTAAAAAAAATTGGTCCCGCCCATTATTATAAGCCCCTCCTAAATATAATAGGCCACTTCCAACAAACACTGTACAGCTGAAATGATATTGTTGAGGCCCGGCTCTACACATCATACAGAGAGCGGAGGGCCTGTCCTCGCTGCACTGCCTGCTTCACATTATACAATAAACAATAGCAGTCTATATCTAGGAAGGTCCTCCCCTCTCCTCAGATCCTGCTCAAGGCCTGTGGTTCTCCCCACCGTCCGCCACCTGCCCGTGACCTGCTGCCCCCCTTGGCTATCCTCACCCAGCTCTGAATCCTCCTTCTGCAAATGGCAGGGGGAGGAGCCAGAGGATCTCGTCTCCTACATAGCACCACATATCTTTTACATCCAGTGATGTCACCTTTGTTGTAGACATTCTCTTTCCTCATTTTCTCCATTTAGACCAGACCAGTTTAAATTGGATTCTATACTGTATGGGCAACCAGTGCAATGATTGGCACAAAGTGGAAGCATTGGAGTAGCAGTTGGACAGATAGGTGACCCTGGCTGCTGCATTAAGGATAGATTGGAGAGAGAAAGTCTGGGGAGGGAAAGGCCAATTAGTAATGATAACTTCAGCTCATCGGAGCAAATACATTCTAATACTGTACGGAGCTCCAGTACAGTATTGGAATGAAGTTTTATGCAAATCGACTTCGGATATTTCATCTGAAGTCGACTCGCTCATCCCTAATTGTATACCCTCCTCCAGTCCTCCCTCTATATACACCATATACCCTCCTTCACTCCTCCCTCTATATACATTTTATAACCCCCTCCAGTCCTCCCTCTATATACTATATCTCCTCCTCCTCCCTCTATATACACCATATCCCTCCTTCACTCCTCCTCTATATATACATTTTATAACCCCCTCCAGTCCTCCCTCTATATACACTATATACCCTCCTCTCTCTATATACATTATATACCCTCCTCCAGTCCTCCCTCTATATAACTATATACCCTCCTCTCTCTATATACATTATATACCCTCCTCCAGTCCTCCTCTATAATACTATATACCCTCCTCTCTCTATATACATTATATACCTCCTCCAGTCCTCCTCTATATACACTATATACCCTCCTCTCTCTATATACATTATATACCCTCCTCCAGTCCTCCCTCTATATACACTATATACCCTCCTCTCTCTATATACATTATATACCCTCCTCCAGTCCTCCCTCTATATACACTATATACCCTCCTCTCTCTATATACATTATATACCCTCCTCCACTCCTCCCTCTATATACACTATATACCCTACTCCAATCCTCCGTCTATATACACTATATTCCCTTCTCCCTCTATATGCATTATATAAGCTCCTCCCCTGTATACATTATATACCCTTCTCCACTCCTCCCTCTACATACATTATATACCCTCTTCCAGTCCTCTATCCATATACATTATATACCTTCCTCTAGTCCTCCCTCTATATACATCATATACCCTTTTATATTCCTCTCTCTATATACATTATATACCCTCCTCCAGTCCCCCCTGTATATGCACTTTATACCCTCCTCCAGTCCTCTATCCATATACAATATATACCCTCCTCCAGTCCTCCCTCTATATACAGTCATGGCCAAAAGTTTTGAGAATGATACAAATATTAATTTTTACAAAGTCTACTGCTTCAGTTTTTATAATGGCAATTTGCATATACTCCAGAATGTTATAACGAGTGACGAGTAACGAGCGCCGGAGGAGCAGGACGGCTCGCACAGATGACGATTCCCCACAGCGCCCTCTGCTGGGCGCCTGGTGGAATTGTCATCTGTGCCCGCCGACCTGTCCCTCCGGCGCTCTGAAGACCTGCCGGGGAGCATGTAAGTATGTATGTGTATTTGTATGTATATATGTCTGTGTATGTTTATGTGTATGTCTATGTCTGTATGTATGTATTGTGTGTATGTGGTGACGGATCCGTCATGAACTCCATTGAAAGTCAATGGAGGGCGGATCCGGTTACCATTGTGGTCACACCAGACGGATCCGCCCCCATTGACTTGCATTGGGGGTCATTCCGGATCCGTCTTGGGGCAGATGCCTGGACCGGAGAGCAAACCGCAGCATGCTGCGGTTTGTTCTCCGGTCTGAAGACGGAACAGAATGCTTTCAGGAGCATTCCATTGTCTTCAGTTCAGTTTTGTCCCCATTGACAATGAATGGGGACAAAACTGAAGTGTTTTATTCCGGTATTGAGCCGGAATTTTAAAACGCTAGTGTGAAAGTAGCCTAACAGCACTGCCACACAGAAGATTGTAGACACATCCCAGACATACCTATGTGCACTGTGTATGTATTACATGTCCAGGAAAAGCACTTTTATTCTGCTGGAAAACAGCTCCCAAGTGCCCGGCTGAAAGTGAAAGTAAAAACAGCTTTCTCTCCCGACTCGATTTCTAACAGCTATATCTTCTTATATACTGCTTGGAATGCCACCTTTCAAAGAAGGTCAGAACCATTTTTCTATCTGCTACCAATCCCAAGATATGAGCAGCTAAAGCAGCCCTCCATACATAAGTCTGGTTTGCTTTGGGCACTTGCAGCAGCAGAGCTGGGTGAAAGACTCCCTTTAATAAAGTGTATCATACAGGCTCCATCAGTCAGTACTCCACTAGGGAACTGGAGTATAAGGTACTTGCCACTTTTTTGTGACTTTGTACAAAAAGTCACCATGATAAATCTGGCTAAAAATGAAGCGCTGTCCACAAAACATCTGTCCGACCCTTAACCCCTTCGTGCCCAGCGCTGCAATAGTACGACGCTGGGCGCGTGTTTAAAGATGGTGGCCGCTCCTGAACAGTGCGGGCATCATGGTCACGGGTGAACCCATACAGCAGAGACCCGCGGCTGATGTCTGCGACCGACAGTAATGCCGATCGCAGACATTTAACCCCTCAGATGCCGTGGTCAATCCTGACCATGGCATCTGAGGGCTTAAAACACCGTAAGCGCGCGCGTTGCTCCGGCTCTCCCGTGTAGCGATCGGAGGAGCTGGAGCATGTCTGCAGCAGCCCCTGTCAGTGAATGACAGGAGGCTGCTGCGTAGACTTTCCTATGGAGCCCTTCTGTGTAATAGCGCTCCATAGGACAGCAAAATCCTCATAGACTCCAATGTTAATGCATTGGAGTCAATGATATAAGCAATCAGATGATTACTTGTAATAGTTCCCTATGGGAACTATAAAAAAGTGTAAAAATATTTAATTAAAGTTTAAAAAAAAAATTAAAACATAAAAGTTCAAATCACGCCCCTTTTCCAAAAATAGTAAAAAAATTTAAAAAATACACATCATGGGTATCGCCGTGTGCAAAAATGCCCATATTATAAAAATATAAAAATTTCTTTCCCGTACAGAAAACAGCGAAAATGAAAAAAAGCGTCAAAATGGCCAATTCGCCGGTTTTTGTCGCTTTTTTTTCTAAAAATTTTTTTAAAAAAGTGATCAAAAAGTCCTACACACCCCAGAATGGTATCAATGAAAAGTTCAGATCGCCCCGCAAAAAATGAGCCCCCATACAGCTCCGTATACACATAAATACCAAAAAGTTATAGGGGTCAAAATACGGCGACGAAAAAAAAATAATTCCAACTTTATAATTATTTTATCACTCTCAAAACGCAAGAAAAACTATACATATTAGATATCGACGGATTCGCACTGACCTGTAGAATGAAAGTAACTGGTCAGTTTTAATGCACATCGAACGCTGTAAATAAAAAACCCGTAAAACTGTGGCGGAATTGCTTTTTTTTGCAATTTCACCCAGTTTGGATTTTTTTTCACGTTTCCCACTACATCATATGCAATATTAAATGGTGGCTGTGCAAAGTACAACTTGTCCCGCAAAAAACAAGCCCTCATACAGCTATGTGAACAGAAAAATAAAAAAAGTTATGGCTGTACGAAGGCATGGAGCGCAAAACGAGAACGGGAAAAAAAAAAAACCTCTGGGACGAAAGGGTTAAATGCAGTTTGCCAGGCATGGTGAAACCCCCCCTAAAAATGGTGCAAATGCTTACTCCATTGAGAAAAGCAAAATAACTCCACTTTTCTGGCGCAGCGCACTTGATACATTTTTTTTTCACACCAGCCCTCTACTGGAGCGAGTTTCTGACAGTCTCAGTGATAAATCTGGGGCGGAGCTCATTAACATACATAACTACGCCCACTGCCCCACCCACTTTTCAAGACTGGAGTGAGTAGCATAAAATATACCAAAAGGCACAAAATGTTTGTGCCAGTGACCTCCGAAACGTTGCATAACCCCAATTTTTTTAAATCATGTTTGTATAAACAGAAACATTTTTGGGCAGTGCGTATATGTTATGTCAGAAACCAGATTGGACAGAAATCTGCATTATTTTGTCCGGTAAAATGTCGGCTTTTCTAATAGAAACCTGACAGATTCCTTTATAGTCAAGTTGGATGCTCATCATTTCACGGTTCCGGAGCTCCCCTTTGTGCCCCATGCACACAATCGTATGTGTTCTGTGCGGATCCACAAAATACTGATAATGTCCATGTTGCACCTGCATTTTTTGCAGACCCATTGATTTCAATGGGCCCATGGTCTGCATTTTGCAGCCAAGTATAGGACATTCTGTTTGCGGAACAGACATACGGATGCAGAAAGCGCATGGATCATCCATGTGCTTTCCGTATCCATATGTCCATTGTGCATAAAGATAGCAGACCGAAAAACGGATGTGGCTGTCTGCATGAGGCCTAAATTTGGTTGTGCTGCTCCTATGGTGTGTGCTCCAAGGACAGCACACATACGCATTTATTTTAGGGCTCATTCACACGACCGCCATGCCCATGCTGCGGACTGCAAATAGGGGTCCGCAAAACACGGCACCCGCCGTGTGAACTCCGTTCCTATTGACTTGAATGTGTCTGCGATGTGCAAGTTACAGCAAAAAAACACGTCTTATGTTTTGCGCGGACCTGTAAGCCCACGGAAGGGCTTCAGAGCGTTTCCGTGGGCTTCCGAAAGGTGGATTTACACTGTCCGATAATCAGACAGATCAGGAAGGAATGTTGCTGTGAACCGACACTCTGCCCGTCTAAATGTGCCAATCTTGTTCACCGGGTGATCCTGCCGCTCGCGCAGGCATCTAAATTACCCTTTCTGGGCAGCAGATCGTGCGGTCTAAACAGCAATCTGCTAGCCAGAAACAATGATTCTGTATCGCTCATCCTAATACTGTGGAGGGGATCGCTGCGTGTAAATGAACGAGCAGCCAACAGTCAGGAAAAAATGCTTCCGTCCCAACAATCGGATGTACATCGGAGCGTCTAAAGCCACCTTTACTGCGTGAACAAGATAAGCAGCGTTCACACTTAGTGAAGGAAATGAACGTGGGTAATCCGCGGGGGGCAGCCCCTGAACAGGTACTGTGCTGTAAAGTTAGGGAAGAATGCCCCCAGAAAGTGAAAATGAGCAATAATGGCTGTAGTGTCCGTTTAGGTACAGTACACGTCTCTTCACCCATTTACACGAGGGCACACGCATGTGATACGGAACCGCACTGGGTCCAGATGTGGAAGCACTCTGCCTGCAGGGCCACCAGAGACATCTTCCCGTCACTAAGGACTCCCCGCAGAAAGCCGCCCCGGGGCACAGAGCACAAAGCACAGGGGGGAAGGGAGGCTCCGGCAGACACAGGGGAGATGAGGAGGGAAGGGGAGGGCCCAGCCAATGGAAGAGATAGAAGGGGCCATGCTGAAAGAAAGAGTGCGGGGCAGAAGAGGAGGCGGAGGGCGGGAGGTGGGGAGGAGGAAGCCACCGCTCTCTTTCCGATAAAGATCCTGCTAGAGCCGGGGCTGTGTGACGAAAGCTCATGTGCTGAGCGCCCGGAGCACCCGTCCGGCAGAACAGTGTAATCTCCCGGCCAGTGTCTCCATCACCCCAGGGGTCCGGTCCACGAGGAGGCGGGAGGAGGCCATGGACGAGGACCGCGCCGTAGAGCAGATGAGACCGCTTCTCACCACGGTACAGACGCCTGCGCCGCCTCATTGTCTCCGCGGCTCCTCTGTCTGTGAGGAGACCCAGCAGAGGTGCCCGGCTCCACAGGCTGGACGCAGGGGGCACTGGATGGCACATGGGCACTAGCACGAATAGAGCAGTGTTATACTGGCACTATGTGCTACATGGGCACTAATATAAGGCGCTGTATGGTACATGGGCACTAGCACTAATAAAGCAGTGTTATACTGGCACTGTTCGATATGGGTACTGTAATAGAAGGCACTGTTATACAGGCACTATGTACTATACATGGGCACTGTAATGTTAGGCACTGGATGGTACATGACCACTAATATAAAGCAATGTTATACTGGCACAGCACTGTGCTACATGGGCACTAGCACTAAAGCAGTGTTATTCTGGCACTGTGTGCTACATGGGCACTAATGTAAGACACTGGATGGTACATGGGCACTAATAAAGCAGTGTTATACTGGCACTATGTGCTACATGGGCACTGTAATATAAGGCACTGTATGGTACATGGGCACTGTAATGTTAGGCACTGGATGGTACATGGGCACTAATAAAGCAGTGTTATACTGGCACTATGTGCTACATGGGCACTGTAATATAAGGCACTGTATGGTACATGGGCACTGTAACGTTAGGCACTGGATGGTACATGGGCACTAATAAAGCAGTGTTATACTGGCACTATGTGCTACATGGGCACTGTAATATAAGGCACTGTATGGTACATGGGCACTGTAATGTTAGGCACTGGATGGTACATGGCCACTAATATAAAGCAATGTTATACTGGCACGGCACTGTGTGCTACATGGGCACTGTACTATAAGGCAGTGTTATATGCTGGCACAGCAGTATATAGTACATGGGCACTGTAATATAAGGCAGTGTTATATATTGGCACTGTGATTTAAGACGCTGGCACTATAGATTACATGGACACTAATATAAACTGGGGTTATACCCTGGCACTATAGTGTACATGGGAACTGTGATATAAGTGCCCACTGGCTCTATATGGTACACAAACTGTAAAGAAAAGTGTGTGTGTGTATATGTATATATATATATATATATATATATATATATATATATATATATACATACATACATACTCTCTCTAGCACTGGCAGCATATGGTACATGGGCACTGTCATACACTGGCATCATATGGTACATGGGCACTGTCATACACTGGCACTATATGGTAGATGGGAACTGTCGTAAACTGGCAGTATATGGGCACAGTCATATAAGGCACGGGTACTATGTGGTAAGTGATTACTGTAATATAATGACACTACATGGCCCGAGTTCTGTAATACGCTGATACTTTATGGTACTTGGGTACTGTAATATACTAGTTCTGTAACAGCCTTGTAAGTAGCAGGCACTGTATTGCACTGGCATCACATGGTACCTGGAGGACAGAGGCACCTTACACATTGGGGATTAGTTGGCACTGTGGCAGACTGGCATGTGACACCTGTAGTATACATGGCACTGTACACATGCTGTCACCCCGCATACAGCTGCCACGTAGCCGCTGTGGTACCCGGGAATGTCTCCTCACACAGCATCTCCGGTCACCTCCCGGTCACAGGCTGGGGGTCCCGGGCAGCACATGTGCGGGGTTTCCTCATCGCCGGTGACTCTTCATCTGATGTGAAACGTTTGTACTTTGTGGTGAAAATGAGTCAGACGGAAGTGCCGGCCCTGCCCGCCTCACAGCCCGGGGCTTCACGTCAGCCTCCCATCCCCCGCAGCCGGCTGCTGCATGAGGCGAGGGGGCCGCTCTGTATGCTGGGAGGACTGTTGATGTGTGTGTATACTGGGGAGTCGGGACTGGTGCTGTGTATGTATGTATGTATGTGTGTATATATATATATATATATATATATATACACACACACACACACACACTGAGGGGACTGGTGCTGTGTGTGTGTGTGTATACACACACTGAGGGGACTGGTGCTGTGTGTGTGTATATATACACTGAGGGACTGGTGCTGTGTGTGTGTGTGTGTGTATATACACTGAGGGGACTGGTGCTGTGTGTGTGTGTGTGTGTGTGTGTGTGTATATATACACACTGAGGGGACTGGTGCTGTGTGTGTGTGTGTGTATATATACTGAGGGGACTGGTGTGTGTGTGTGTGTGTGTATATATTATATATATACTGAGGGACTGTGTGTGTGGTGTATATACTGGGACTGGTGCTGTGTGTGTGTATATATATACTGAGGGGACTGGTGCTGTGTGTGTATATATATACTGAGGGGACTGGTGCTGTGTGTGTGTATATATATACTGAGGGGACTGGTGCTGTGGTGTGTATATATATACTGAGGGGACTGGTGCTGTGTGTGTATATATATACTGAGGGGACTGGTGCTGTGTGTGTATATATATACTGAGGGGACTGGTGCTGTGGTGTGTATATATATACTGAGGGGACTGGTGCTGTGTGTGTGTATATATATACTGAGGGGACTGTGTTGCTGTGTGTGTATATATATACTGAGGGGACTGGTGCTGTGTGTGTATATATATACTGAGGGGACTGGTGCTGTGTGTGTGTATATATATACTGAGGGGACTGGTGCTGTGTGTGTGTATATATATACTGAGGGGACTGGTGCTGTGTGTGTGTATATATATACTGAGGGGACTGGTGCTGTGTGTGTATATATATACTGAGGGGACTGGTGCTGTGGTGTGTATATATATACTGAGGGGGACTGGTGCTGTGTGTGTATATATATACTGAGGGGGACTGGTGCTGTGTGTGTATATATATACTGAGGGGACTGGTGCTGTGTGTGTATATATTACTGAGGGGACTGGTGCTGTGTGTGTATATATATACTGAGGGGACTGGTGCTGTGTGTGTATATATATACTGAGGGGACTGGTGCTGTGTGTGTGTGTATATATATACTGAGGGGACTGGTGCTGTGTGTGTGTATATATATACTGAGGGGATGGTCTGTGTGTGTGTATATATATACTGAGGGGACTGGTGCTGTGTGTGTGTGTGTATATATATACTGAGGGGACTGGTGCTGTGTGTGTTATATATATGAGGGGACTGGTGCTGTGTGTGAATATATATATATATACTGAGGGGACTGGTGCTGTGTGTGTGTAATATATATACTGAGGGGACTGGTGCTGTGTGTGTGTATATATATACTGAGGGGACTGGTGCTGTGTGTGTGTATATATATACTGAGGGGACTGGTGCTGTGTGTGTATATATATACTGAGGGGACTGGTGCTGTGTGTGTATATATATATACTGAGGGGACTGGTGCTGTGTGTGTATATATATACTGAGGGGGACTGGTGCTGTGTGTGTTGTATATATATACTGAGGGGGACTGGTGCTGTGTGTGTGTATATATATACTGAGGGGACTGGTGCTGTGTGTGTGTATATATATACTGAGGGGACTGGTGCTGTGTGTGTGTATATATATACTGAGGGGACTGGTGCTGTGTGGTGTATATATATACTGAGGGGACTGGTGCTGTGTGTGTATATATATACTGAGGGGACTGGTGCTGTGTTGTGTATTATATACTGAGGGGACTGGTGCTGTGTGTGTGTATATATATACTGAGGGGAACTGGTGCTGTGTGTGTATATTACTGAGGGGACTGGTGCTGTTGTGTATATACTGAGGGACTGGTGCTGTGTGTGTATATACTACTGAGGGGACTGGTGCTGTGTGTGTATATACTGAGGGGACTGGTGCTGTGTGTGTATATACTGAGGGGACTGGTGCTGTGTGTGTATATATGAAGGGGATGTGCTGTGTGTGTATATACTGAGGGGACTGGTGCTGTGTGTGTATATACTGAGGGGACTGGTGCTGTGTGTGTGTATATACTGAGGGGACTGGTGCTGTGTGTGTATACACTGGGGGGACTGGTGCTGTGTGTGTATACACTGGGGGGACTGGTGTGTGTTGTGTACACACTGGGGGGACTGGTGTGTGTGTGTGTACACTGGGGGGACTGTGTGTGTGTAACACTGGGGGGGACTGGTGTGTGGTGGGTACACACTGGGGGGATGGTGTGTGTGTGTGTACACACTGGGGGGGACTGGTGTGTGTGTGTGTACACACTGGGGGGGACTGGTGTTGGGACTGGTGTGTGTGTGTGTGTACACACTGGGGGGGACTGGTGTGTGTGTGTGTGTGTGTACACACTGGGGGGACTGGTGTGTGTGGTGTGTGTGTACACACTGGGGGGACTGGTGTGGTGTGGTGTGTGTCACACTGGGGGGACTGGTGTGTGTGTGTGTGTACACACTGGGGGGACTGGTGTGTGTGTGTGTACACACTGGGGGGACTGGTGTGTGTGTGTGTGTGTATACACTGGGGGACTGGTGTGTGTGTGTGTGTACACACTGGGGGGACTGGTGTGTGTGTGTGTGTGTGTGTACACACTGGGGGGACTGGTGTGTGTGTGTGTGTGTGTACACACTGGGGGGACTGGTGTGTGTGTGTGTGTGTACACACTGGGGGGACTGGTGTGTTGTGTGTGTGTACACACTGGGGGGACTGGTGTGTGTGTGTGTACACACTGGGGGGACTGGTGTGTGGTGTGTGTACACACTGGGGGGGACTGGGGTGTGTGTGTGTGTGTGTACACACTGGGGGGGACTGGGGTGTGTGTATTTTGGGGGACTGGTGATGTGTGTGTATACTGGGGGGACCGGGTCCTCCACATCACACACTCTGCCATTATAATGAGGCGCAATTTGATTGTCTATCCAAATAGTAGTAAAATGTAGTTGTTAGGGATGGCATAGGAAATTGCTAAAGATGCCATGCTGAACCAGTGCCATGTTTTCTATAGTTTCATGGAGTGGGTCCTGTCTCAGCATTACTACACGTGCCGTCCTGGTGGCTCCATACACCTAAATGCCAATTCCCAAAGGCGGTGGAATAGTCTGTGGTGACCCGAATATTTCCAGATCACCATGTGTAATAATCCCGGTATTTAGGCCTTCTTCACACCCCTGCATTAAAAGAATAGATTATTACTGACCTGACGGCTCACATGGCACCGATCCGGTACTTCTGGTCATGTTCTGTCTACAAGTCTGCAGCGGTGATGTTCAGCCAGGTTATCAGAACCCAGTCTGTCGGGTAATAATGACCGTTTCTTTAATGCAGGCGGTTCCTTTCTGAAACTAGACAACCCCCTTTAGGCCTCTCGCACACCTGATCGTATTCATTTTGCGGTCCGCAGATCTGCAAAATACGGATACTATGTGCATCCAGCGATGTTCTCGCTCCAAGGAGTAGAAAGGCTTATTCTACACAAAACGGACAAGAATGGGAGATGTTCTATAATTTGGGGAAGTCGCACAAACCCATAGGAATGAATGGGTCCGAGTGCGATCCGCAAAAAATGCAGATTGGACACAAAACGAAACTATGGCATTTCTGCCACTGCTCTGAGCAACAGCGCAGACACAAGATTGACAGGGTCGGCCTCATTAATCAAGGGGGAGAGCCTCTTGAGCAGTGGGCCAGCCCCTCTCTGCTCAAGACATCCGTTTTTATGAAAGAATGAATTTGTACGAAGCGATTCTCTCCTCTCTCGTCATCAATAGTATAGTCCCAGAAAACCCCTTTAAAGGGCTTATCCCATCTTGGACAATGGGGGCATATCGCTAGGGTATGTCCCCATTGTCTTATAGGTGCGGGTCCCACCGCTGGGACCCGCACCTATATCGAGAACGGGGCCCCAAAAGAGGAGGCGGGTGCACTGCGCATGTGCGGCCGCCCTCTATTCATTTCTATGGGGCCGCCAAAAATAGCCGAGCACTGGCTCCATAGAAATGAATGGGAGCCGGGCCGCGCTTGCGCAGTGCACCCGCCTTCTCTTTGGGGCCCCGTTCTCAATATAGGTGGGTTCTGACATGGAGTGAGCCCCCATGTAATGTTATGGTAAGGAGAGTGACTGGCATACACATGGGTGCTCAACGTGCCAGGCAAAGTACCCTCCACTCTGCTGCCCTGAGGAGCAGGCCGTGTGTGTGCCGTCAGCTGCCGCTCATCCTCATTTTTTGTTCCTAGGGATGACCTACTTTTGTGTAAATTGATTGAGCCCCCCTCACCCCCCACTCAGCTAGTTTACTGGTTTGTGAAGTTAATGGGGTCAATTGTGACATCTGAATAGCTTTAAAGAGACACTTCTGCCGGAAAGTTTTTAAATTTTTTTTTTTTTTTCTTCTTACTTTTCATAGAATTTTTTTTTTTTTTTAGAATTTCTTCGCATGAAAAATGAAATACGAAATATTGTCTTGAAACACGAAAAGTTGTGGGACCTGCTCCTGTCTGATATTGTTGGCTTATCCTATCCTCTTAATAAATGAAGTATGAGGGGTGTAGGCCTCCTCCTGATTCTAGCACAAATATGATGTGCGTCATTATTTGAGACTTTTGTAACTTCACAGAGGTTTAAAGTGGTGATTTCCCCCCCCCCATATCCAGGTCTGTACTGGTTTTCAGCATCTAGACGTAAATGGGAACGTTCTATTCCCTGACTGCAAACTTCACGGCATGTAATTGTGGAACTGTTCATTGTATGACGATTCTTTTACCCCAGCAAAGTATTCAGAAGACTGCGCTGCCTGCAAGGATGCTATACGTCGTGGGACTGACTGCCTTTGTGCCTGACAACAAGCTGTCCGTCGGCAGGGATACTGGCAGGTGTACAGCAGCTAAGGAGGCCCGCGCGCTCCCTTCTGGCACACTGCTTTTATTGCCTATAGTGCTTTTTCACTATATTTATCTTATCACAGCTATTTCAGGCATTTCAGCAACGCTGTAGCCTCATAGGTTGAAACTTGCCTGTTCACTATGTGTAAGGCTATGCTCACAGTAGTGTTAGAAAATGCGGCAGCCTCCCGGAGCTCACTGTGTCCGGCATAGCTGGATAATGCCGGGAAACACCGGATCCCCATTGGCTACAATGGGATCCAGCTGGGATCGGGCCGCTTTCCGGCATAAATGCTGGCTTTTGGCCGGACGAATGCATGCAGCGGTTTAGGTCCAGCTGGAAGTTATACTGGAACAGTCTGCCGGATTTCTTAACTCTAAGGGCTCATGCACATGACCGCAAAAATATGGATGACGTCCGTGTGCATTTTGTATTTTGCGGAACGGAACCGCTGGCGCCTAATAGAACAGTCCTATCCTTGTCCGTAATGTGGACTATAATAGGACATCTTCTATTTTTTTTGCGGAATGGACATATGGAAACGGAATGCACACTGTGAAACTCCCGTGAATGGACACGGAAAGAAAATACGTTCATGTGCATGAGCCCCAATTGTGATCACAGACTTTTTGGCCACTGAAGCAGAAGACTTCACACGGGTGGCAGTGCCACCTGGATGTCCGCTCTGCCTACCAGTTATAATGGCTCAGAAATGACCAGTCGAGGGTGCAGATATGTAGTGACTCCATTGCCGGCTAGGTGGCTTGAGCTTAGGTGTGATCTGCCGTGGCCTTGTTTGACCACAAGACAATTTTTATGTCTAAAAATAATGTCACAAAGCAGTTAAGACGGATCATCTTATGTGGATTGGGATTACTGTGTTTGTTGGGCATTTTAGGATATTGTTACTGACTTTTCCCATGATGTAAAAGGATTACCTGCCTGTTTAGTGACATTTCACATGAACGCTGGAAAGGTCAGCGTCCTGTATGTGTTTAAGCATCTGATGACACTTTGTGACCATCTTTCTAGTTTACTGCACTGAAAAAACAAGCTACGGTATCTGAAGAGCACTAGGGGTGCGTCCACACGCTTTTAAATGCAGGTCGGAAAAAATTGACCTGTTATTTTACTCCCGGAATCCATAACAAAAATCTGAGGCTGAACCCCTGAGCTCTGCCACAGATCTGACCACAGGTCAGTGGTGTGTGAACAGCAGCGTGGATCCCCGTTGGAAACAGTGGACACGGACTGGCTCTGGTTTTACATGGGCACTCCATGGGGAATATACAGGTGGTCGCTCAAGTTACTTTGGCCTCAGGTTACAATATATACAACCTACAGCGGTCTTTCCTGGGACACTGTAAGGCCAGGTTCACATCACCATTTCGTTTTCCCTTCTTCTGATCGTCTTAAGAACAGAAAAAAAATGGATCTTGTATTTTAAGCCTCTGTTATGCTTAGTTATGCACATTTTGCTTCCCTTTTAGTCATTTCCATCTGAGAGCCACGTGAATATCGGCCTAACTTGATACCACGTTCTACATACTGTGCCACAGACTATGCCAATCGGCAGCACGAGTGATTGGTTGGGAGATCCAGCCAATCACAGACTTTACACTAGTATTACTGAAAGGGCTTTCCTATCACAGCAACTTATCCCCTATCCTGGGTATAAGTGACTAATCAGCAAGGGTCCAACCGCTGGGGCCACCACTCATGAGAACGGGCACATGCTCCCCGATTTGAATGGTGCGGCGGTCACACGTGCACTGTAGCTCTGGGGCTGCTGGACAGAACCAAGGGCTTGTGTCTGCTGAGCCATTCAAACAGGAAGCATAGGCCCGCGTTCTCATGATCAGTGGCCCCTGTGGTTGGACCCTTGCCAAACAGACACTTAAGGGTGTACCGCCACCGCCGATGCTGCTAATGATTCCCTCTCGACAAATGGCAGATAGTTACATACAGCGATGTCCTCTGCAACATGGGTAGGAGTGAGCGCTGTGCCATTGCTCATACCAATGCAGGACAGCGGTGTACTGGCTTAAAGATCTGGACTGCCAGATGAGTGATTATCAGGCAGAAAATCTGAAATACAATATTGTGGCACATTAAACCATCCCAACAGAGCCAAATACCACAGTTCATCACAAAATACCGCCAGCAGCACAAAATACATCCCCAAAAACTACCACTGGCTGGCCGGGAGGAGGGCTCAGGTGGCCCCTTGGGCATCGTCCCACCGGGAAATTTCCCTGTAAGGTCTATGGCCAATCCGCCCATGGGCCCCTCTACCGTACATTTTAGTATTATGTTTTCTGTATTACTTTTTACCCTCGCCTGGATATGTTGCTCCTTCGGACACCACGTGGGGGCGGCTTCTGATTTTTTACAGATCCCGCTGCTGCTCGCTGCTTCCTGGTCAGGCTCCACAAAGGAGATGCCCACTCAACCTTTCACTGGTTGAGTTCGGTCACTGATTTGGCCACTTTCCAACTGGGCTCTACTGCAGGAACTTTGTGCCCATTTAGGGCACAAATTTGAGTGACTGGTTTAAAGAGAGCCTATCATCAAAAAAAATACAGTGCAATCTGCAGGCAGCATATTCTAGAGCAGGAGGAGCTGAGCAGACTGATGTATAAGATTCAGGATATTCATTTATATATTTGCTTCTTCCACCTCCTGTGAACAGCTATTGGTACATGGAGGAGGTGTTATCAGTGACTGCACTCTGATACACATAATGCTGTCAGTCACTGGTAACCCCTCCTCCCTGTACCTGTGGAAAAAGCAGAGATATAAATGTATAAATTACAGTTTTTACTGAATCTTTTCCCACAAAACTATGGGGGAGATTTATCAAACTGGTGTAAAGTAGAAATTGCTTGGTTGCCCAAAGGAGCTGTGAAAAATGAAAGGAGGAATCTGATTGGTTGCTATGGGCAACTAAGCCAGTTCTACTTTACACCAGTTTGATAAATATCAATCTGCTCAGCTCTTCCTGCTCTATAACGTGGTGCTGTCAGATTGCTCTGCATTTTGTGGTGACAGGTCCTCTTTATATGTATTCTAAATCTGTTTTTTTTATGTGGGGAAAATCTCCTCTAGACTAGGTAGTGACGGATCTCCTGATGCTATTTCCAGACGTTATCATACTGATGACGCTTTAACGCTGCAGTCTAAGAAATTATATTTTTATTAACCCCATATATATTCATAGAGTGAAAACCTGTCTAAGCCATACGAAGCTCTTTTTAATCTGCGGCTTTATGAAAATGCAACATACAGGCGAAAGTTGCTGATCTGCTGGGATCCATATAGCGCGAACGTCTGAATCCCCTAATCAGCGCTTAATTTGTAGCTTTGAAGTGTGCGGGACGGCTGGGAATTCTGCCTTTGCTGTCTGTCAGATTGCTGACCCACCTTTTGCTTTGAGTGCTTTTGTATGTAAGGATTAGTTTGAAAATCAAGTAGTCAAGTTTCAGACCTGTCAATCCAGCGGCCGTGGCAGACTGCTTTTTACCGCCTGTGTCGGTATATACGACTTCTCGACCCCACCCAATCTTATGATTCAGTAGGACGCCTTGTATTCTCGAGGTGCGTCATTTCATAATCCTCATGCCCCTGTATTAAAATTTGGTTTTGAAGATCCGATCCTGAGAGAACCAGCTTGTTAGATTTTTGGGATAGACAATGTTTACATCCTTTATTATAGAGAAATAGATGCCACAGATCCAAATGAAGCTACATCTACATGGAGATACGGCAATACTTGTATCACCTCCACCATTTGTGTCCAATGAAGTAAGCTGATGTCCTCTGCTGGGGTGCATTCCCCCGAAATAACATCGTAAGGGCTCATGCACACGTGTGAGTTTCACACACTGCTGTCTTCTATGTTTAGAAAGTACTGCACCCACAGTGAAGACCAACCAAGTCATTTACTCACTCAAGTGAAAACTCATGAAGCATGTTCAATGTTTTGCGTTACTCATGCAGGAAGGACCCCCCCCCCCCCGCCACTTGCATGGAAAAATGAACGCAACCATACACGGACACGCATTGCGCTTTTCACGCAGGACTTGCATGTTCAAGGTTGGTGAAAAGAAGAACCACACTGAAGGACTGTCTGCTTTTCACTGATGGTTACAAGGAAATGCTGTGTGTGAGGACTTCTTCGCTCGTCATTGTCAAAGCCTTTCTTCTGTGAAGGGTCCACTGTTGGCCTGGGTGTCCGGTTTTTGTCATCCGTGTTTCGCTGCTAGGCTGAGAGAGGAATTTCCCGAGCATCTCCTACCAGTTGTCAGTGAGAACCACCACAGAAGACTGATGCCATCCATGTTCTGTCAGTTGTCTTCATGGACCTGTATACGGGTGTGCTTGGCCTGTATGCACATCTCTGTTGTGAACATGAGTCAAAATTAATGGATACCATTGCTGTCTGCGGAGAACATGGATAGGACACGTCTGTGACCTACTGACGTGCAAAAAAACACATGAAAACATTAATTTTTCACTGACTGTTTGCGCAAGTTTAATATCCCTAGTGTGCACAAGCCCTGCCTCTGTCTGACTTTGATGTGAAATGATGAACCGGTCTGTCATAACTCACTAGACTTTTTTTGTTTTTCTGTAAAAAAGATCCAACAACAGCAGCAGTGTCCTCAACCATGACGTGCAGCGTACTGAGTCCTCCGTCTTTGTAGCTTGAGAAGCGTGCACATTTCTGGTAGATGTCGGCGCTGCTGTAGCCTCCGGCACAGGAGAACCTTTGATGTGTCTGAGCCTGTGTCTCATCTGACTTCAGACCAATATTATTCCAAGACACTGTGTACACAGCCATGTACCGACTTTTTCCCCCTCTAGGGCTGTACTGACATTGAGCTGCTTCTGCTGGTATTCATATACTGTCACTGTGGACGTTGGATCATCCAGGAACTTACTAGATGAGGGTACATGAAACACCATAGTGTTTGCCAGTAGAAGGTTTGTCTGATCTTACTATGGTATTTGTGTTACGTCATAAAGCTCCCCAGGCCAGACACGACTCAGACAGGATATGGCTGCCCCCCTCGTCTCCTAAATAGCTTTCTGGCAATGTTGGATGAGGTGGTCACTGTACATTGCTCTGCTCCATACAGTGTGAATGGAGAGGGGTCATTTACTGTATGAGCTGAGCTTCAATGTTTCCGTGGGGAGTGTAAGAAGTAATAAATAACAATTCTGAAGAACTGCTCGCCGTTTAGCCCCATAAGGCTACTTTGCGGCCTCCGATCTGCATATTTTGCTGATAGGATGTGGACCCATTCATTTTAATGGGTCAGCAAAAAATGCTGACAGCAAACTGTGTGCTATCCGCATCCGTATGTCCGTTCCGTAGTCCCGCAAAAAAATTGAACATGTCCTATTGTCTGTTTTGCGAACAAGGATAGGCGTTGTTACAGTGGATCCACAAAAAAAAACGGATGTCGTACAGACTTTTTTTTTTTTTTTTTGCAGATCAGCAAAACACAACGGTCGTGTTAAAGTAGCCTTAATTAGCGTTAAACTGCGAGCAGACTCCCTCCACGCATCCAAAACCACACTTGAATAATCCGCAGCTGCGTGAACAGCGTCGCAGACTAGCATTGCATACAGCGGGAGGTGGTATCAGTGGGTGTTGCATGGTTTTTGGTGCTAAAATCTGCCATGTGAACAGAGCCTAATGTGGCGGATCTGAATCCATATACAAAATCTGATCGTTTTACAGATTTCAAGACAATGAGTGAAATTTGTAGCCTTTCCGTGGGGAATCTTCAGAGAATGTGGCCCGATACAATATAGCCAGAAATATGGGTCTCCGATTCTGGAAGCGGCGGCAGATAGGACTGACTTTTATTCTTGTGCGGCTCTCCTGGATAAATGACAGTTTTATTGTGCGTCTGGATTTTGGTTTAGTGACGGTAGGTGGAGAATGCCTGCTGAGACCTCCGCGTCTCTGGATCATTTGGTTTATGGGAATATATGCATTTCATTTGCTTTTAAGGGAATGTTGAGCGTTTGCTGCAGCCTGGCCGTGAACCCATTACCAGGGAGATCATAAACACCACTGCAGCCCAGGAACATTTACTGAAGGAGAACGGCTAAATTTAGCCCCTAGAAGTGCATGGAAACTCTTCATGGAAATTGCTTGCTACTTCTCTTAGGGCTCATGCACACGGCCGTTGCATGGGGTCTGCAATCCCGATGGTGCGGAGCAGAGGCACGGATCGGAAGCACTACGTATGTCCGTGGGTTTTCTGTCTGTGCCTCTGCACTGAAAAAAAAAAGTAGTGCATACTTATCAAATAAATGAGTCCATGTTCAAAGATGGTGGGCACGTGGTTGGTGCCTATGCAACTTGCAGTCAGCAGCACGGGCCCAGTGTGCATGAGCCCTTATAGGAAGTTAAAATCCCACAGAAGAATGTGTGCAGGTGGCTCGTGTTGCCGTGTGACCTAACTGTAGCTGATATAACTAGGCAGCGAGTTTAGCCTGGCTGCTGTAACCTTTAGGGCTTGTCAGCATTAGCATTGGAGGAGCCATTAGGAAAAATGAACAAGATGGTACAGCATGCTACTCTATTTCTGGTAAATTGTGACCCGCCCCCCTCCCCCCCCCACCCCCGGCTGTGTCGGGTGAAAAAGCTTCTGATAACTCTTGGCCTACAGCTTTTTCATATCTCCCTTTATAATGGGAGTGTCAGGCATTGTGACATCCAGCATGCCCATTTCTTGTTTCCATAACATCTGCTGTCAGAGGTGGTCAGGAGGAGCCTATACACCTTAGCCACTGACTTTGAAGAGGTTTTCCTGTCTCAATATTTGTGGCATAGGATAGGCTAGGCCACTGTGATGGCTATCCTCCGGCACTCCAGCTGTGGTAAATCTACAACTCCCAAGATGAACACTTGCTTGGCTGTTCTCAGAACGTCATAGAAATGAATGGAGCATACTTGGAGTCATAGTTTCTCCACAACTGGAGTGCCGGAGGTTAGCCATCACTGGGCTAGGATGTACCACAAATGTCAGGTGCAGTTCCCACCTCTGGGACCCTGCTTCTATCGCCAGAAAGGGGCCCCAGATGTGAAGGGGGAGCACCCTCCATTCACTGCAGTAGGAGTTCTGAAAATGGCCAACTGTTGGCTCGGCTATTTCCAGCAGTCCTATAGTGAATGCGGCTGCTCCCACTTCACATCTGGGGCCCCTTTCTGGAGGCAGGTGTTCTTCCCACCTCTGGGATCAGCTGCTATCTGACATTTTTGGCTTATTCTATTGATATGCCACAAATGTTAATGTAGGAAAAACCCTTTAAAGAGTAACTAAACTTTTATTGAACTTTTGTTAAAAAAAAAAAAACTAAAATTTTCTTAATATACTTTACTAAAGAAATTGGCACCCAAAGTCCTGTTTTCTCCAGCGCTTTTAATTCACTATATTGGCACATTGCTGACTCCTCAGTGGTGTACGGAGTATGGATTCCTTGCGCTGTAACAATGGGGGCCACAGTGAATGGTGTACGGGCAGGAGCACTCATCACTGCTCCTGCCTGTGCCCGCTCCGCTCAGCCAATCCTGGTATAGCACATTTACAAGGTGCCCATGTGCTATGCCAGCATTTAGCTAAGCTCAGGGGGCACAGGCGGGAGCAGCAATGTGTGCTCCTGCCCGTACACCGTTCACTGTGGCCCCTATTGCTACAGTGCAAGGAATCCGTACTCCGTACACAGCCGAGAGGTCAGTGATGTGTCTGGAGGAGCCCGCCCTTCACTGGTCCATGTTCTGTTTCATTAACAGTCTAGTAAAATACACAATCTGCCTTGGAGATTATAGTGACTGTTTATCTCCTTCATTGCCGGTTTTGGATACTTGAACTCTTGAGTATTTCTACTTCTGGCCAAGACGAAGGGTCAGCTCCGTTTACTTGCAGCGGCCTCTTGTAAGAAATCTGAATCTTGTTTCCATGTGATACGTTGCATCCTTGGGCACATAAGGCTTGGAAATAACATCTGTAACAATGTTTCTTTCATTGCCTGTGTGGCGCGGCCTGGGAGCTCCAGCCTGCCCGTTGCTCTGCAGAGATTTATTCTGTACGCACAGATGCTCCTCGGGGAGAATGTTTGTTCGTTTTTCCTCTGCTCCAATTTCCTGCGTTGAAAGTAATAAGTTATGGAAGCAGGAGGCATCCTGAGAGCTGTACCTGTGTCCATTCTGCACTAGGACCAACATATACTAGGTATGTGTGTTACTGAGAACCACCTCCAGGATTCATTGTGTGACTGGTTTAAGGGAAAAATAACTAGTCAGACTTGGTGAGATTAGGGCAGGATGTGACCACTACACCATGGCGCTTGCTTGTATCCTTTATTTTATTGAAAGAGGAAGTATTGTCCTTCCTAATGTTACAATATCAAGTACGACACAGACAAGCTCATAAAAAAATGATGAACTTGCACTTCCTGACATCCTTCCTCAAGCTCTGACGATTTTCTTTTGTCACTTGCAATACCTGTTTTCACCACTGATGGCAGCAAACACTCTCCGTTGTACATAGATGCAGCAGGGTTCATTCAGTGCGTATGGTTTTTTTTGTGATTGAAAACAAAATGTGATGCAAGAAACGGATTCATGAAAAACCAGATTCTTCCGGTCTAGGGTTGGCTGGTTATAGCATGTCTTGTCATTTTTGCTTTTATGTCTTTGTGTGCATATGTTATGAACATTTGTTGAGCCTTTCTATAAGGTGACTGCTTCCTGTTTTCCTTGGATCTTTTTCATGATTGCCTAGTTAGTTGTCCCTTTTTATATAAAAAGATTACTAGATTTTTTTAATCTACTATAATCTAGTCAGATGTCACAGACAAATTGCACATATTTTTAGGTTGCACAATTTGTATGCAACGTGATGCTGCTGGATCAAAGCTGCTTTATGGCCCCCTAGCCTGGACAAGAAACTTGTAATATGACTAAACTATGTCTAGGCACCTGGTGGTGAAAATGTGTCTGGCAGTCTCTTCTGTATTTACGACCATGTGAAGTCTTGGGTTGGGCCTGCTCAGCATGTTCATGCATGAGAGCGTCCAGCGGATTCATCTGGCAGATAGCGGCTGGGCCGTGCAATCAGAAAACATTTTATCTGCAGGTCTGCTTTCATTGTGGCTGTGGAAGCTATCTGCTGGCCGCATTGATGGATTACAGCGTGTAACTAAATATAACGTGGCGAGGAGCAGGGTTCCTCTAGAAGGAATGTTTTACGTCAGCAGAAGTCACTATTGTGCCTCCTCCCCCTTTGTTTCCAAGAAGAATCTGACATGGTGCATGTCTTGCCTGTGTTTAGTGAAAGTGGGGCAAAATATTCCAATAAATGTTGTTTTTTTTTTTTTTTTTGGTAATAACGTAGGGCCACACGTGGCATAACGGATAAATATCTATTAAAAAAAAAAAAAAAATCTTCAAGGCCATGTCCACATTTGCCATAGCAGACATCTTGTATATCAGATCTGCAGTATTGTACCGTACCAGTAAGTGAATGCGTTTTTTTTTTTTTTTTTTTTTTTTTTTTTTAACAATTCTCATCCACAAGTCATGTCATATACTGGATATTCATAGCAGATTTCACCGTTTCCAATGCAATGAAAATCCACTGTGTGAATGAGAATTTCTAAAAACGCATTCACTTTGCTGGTACGGTACAATACTGCAGATCTAATATACAAAATGTCTTGTGCGTTGATTAGATATTTATCCATCTGCTGACGCCCTACACTGATCCCAATGGTGGAGCTCTCAGCCAGGTGACAGGTATTCTGTGGTCTAGTATCCCCCATTTATGGCACTGCTGGTTCATAAACGACCTGGGAATAGCCATTTAAGGGTTTAAACCCCCTTATTTATTTTGTTTGCATTGATGAGTTGTCCCATCACATACAATGGGGGCATATCGCTAGGATATGCCCCCATTGCCTGATCGGTGCGGGTCCCACCTCTGGCGCTGGCTCGGCTATTTCCATCTGACCCATAAAAATGAATGGGAGCAGGGGCCGCGCTTGCACAGTTCGCTCCCATTCACTTCTATGGGAGCAGCACTTGATGGTGGACAGACCCTGGGAAATCCGGGGTCCTCCAGCCACAGCTCTCCCCTCTCTGTTCTCCTTGTAGGCGCAAGTCTCAGAAGTGGGTTCCGCACCTATCAGACATTGGGGGCATATTAAAGGCATTATCCGCTTATTTCTTTCGTTACATCAGTGCAATTACTGCATAATTTCAATGTTCCGATCCTCTTGGAAGGTACTGTATTTCCTTGTGGAGATCTCGCTGGTATAGAGAGTCATACAAATTGTCTGGTAGGAAGAAAACTCTAGTGCCACCTGTTGGTAGTGGTAGGTAAGCCCACTTGGTCTTGATGCATGCCTAGGTCTATCATGTGAAGAAGTTTTCTTGTTGCTGAAAAGTGGGGTTCTGGTTAGATGGGTGAGGTGGCCTGGAGGGGACTCGGGGGTCTTTAATATGTCAGACATTGACTTACAGGGTAGCTCTCTGTAGGTGGCGTTCTTCCTTCTGGAGGAGAGCTACTGTGCACATCTTGGGTCTGTGTAATGCACGTCATTCTTGGAAAGCAACTGAAGCAGCGTTTTCTGTGTGTTTGTCAGAGCGAACAAGGAATATGCAAAGTAGACATCTGTTTTATTGACTGTTTTTGTGGTTTGTTGTTTTTCATATTCTGTGTTCAGAATTTGGAATCGAAAATTCTAAATGTGGATCCGTTGTTTTTCTGTATTTATTTCCTCTTTAGTACTAATGTTCCTGTAACTGGACTGACACAAATGGGACTCGTGCACTAGAGAATATTTCTTATCACTGTATATAGTTTTTGAAAGTATGGCCATTATATAAAATCCTGCAGGAAGAGCTTATTCCATTAGGTTTTTCCTGTAACATCTGGTTTGTTTAACCCATAGTTCACACTTTGGCGATCTGTTCGCTAGGTCATGAATATTACATTCCAGGATAACTCTATCATCAGGTTATGTCATCAATATCAGATCTGCGGGGTCCTACACTTGGGACCCTTGCTGATCAGCTGTATGACGACGCCACGGCACCCCATGAGTGACGGGGGCTGGGCTGCAGTACAATGGACAGCGCTGTGCTTGGTGAGTGGCGAGCAGGCTGTGCTGGTCTCCGGTCCTCCATTGAGGACTACAGCTTCTCCAAGCAGCAGATTGGTGGGAGTCGGACCCCTGCCGATCATGTATTGATGTGCTATCTTGAGGAAAGGACATCAATATAAAAAGCCTGGAGAACCGCTTTAAAGCAGCTCTGTTGCTATTGATCACGCTGATTAAAACGATACCTGTCTTGCGTCTGTCGGTGGTATCGTTGCAGAGAAAAACAAACTTTTAAAATTTATGCAAATTAACAATTCAAACACCAGGTAGTGGGCTTATTAGTGGTTTGAGCACCGCTCCATGACGCCCCTGGTGCTCCATAATGACGCCCCTCTACCTTTAGATTGACAGCTCTAGACCGCACTCATGTCCAGAACAGCACGTGCGCACATCTTTGCTTACGATGAAGCCGAAGGACTCCGGGTGACATAGCCGCTTTCAACATAATTTGATTATAAATTTTTTTTGTATATCTTAATGCTTTCCTTGTCGAATGTAGATTAAAATACAGGATTGATTTTTATTTTTCTTTATTTTCCTGTTCTTCTGATGGTGTTGTGAACTCCGCCAAACAGTTACTATAAGGCATATTCATATGGTTATTATTTGTAAGCCAAAACCAGGAGTGGAGCCTACAGAGAGAGAGTGTGATGTTAAAAGAAATGTCAATAACAAAAATTTCCAGCTATATAGTAACGCTG
The DNA here is from genome assembly GCA_900303285.1 of Rhinella marina. NCBI lineage: Eukaryota > Metazoa > Chordata > Amphibia > Anura > Bufonidae > Rhinella > Rhinella marina. Next base: position 325,172 of record ONZH01006554.1, on the reverse strand, counting down.
TTTTTTTAACATGATTATGGGGGCGGCCATCTTGCCTGAACTGTTCTTAACAGCATTTCGAAAGCATTAGGAAAATTTCTTTATGGCAGCTGCAGGGGACATAGACACAATGGTCAGGAGGTCCAGGGATCTCATTGACTTCTATGGGAGAGTTTTCTGGGCATGCTCTGTGACCTGTGCAGAGGTCATTGTACAAGGAAACAATAGATAATCGCCTATTGTGAATGGAGGATCCCGTCTTATCTATACATGGAGGTGATATCATTACAGGCAGGATTAAAATGACAGATAAGCAGGTAACTGCAGTAAAAAGATCTCTGCAGACCAATAAGTAGCGCCAGTTATTAAGCTTAGTGGACGGTGCGAAAACTGCAGGATTTTACGGTTTTGTTTAAATCTAGATAGTGATATGGAAAATTAAAAATAACATACATTCCTTAAAAATGTGTTAAACCTAAAAATGTGATTTAAACAATAGGTAATTTTCTGGTGACACATTTCCTTTAATAATTTTGCCTCTTCAGTGTTTTGGACCCACCTCCTGGTTTTGACTTACAAATACCAATGAAAAATGACGGCACTGAGGTGAGCGGTGTATTCTTCCCAAAACCTGGCACTGACTGCTCTTTATCCTGTTGTGTTTTGGGTGACTCCTGATGTTCTTGTACTGGAGTTTGTAATATGCCTTGATTTGGTTTCCAGCAGAAGCATTACGACCTTGTCATATGGTCTGAGGACACAGTAGACGCATGTATCAGCGCTTTAAACACCGACTTAATAAAATCTCCTAAAATAACATGTTGCGAGGAAGACTGACAACCTGCGAGTTTTACTAGTTTAGCCAGTGATTAAAATCCACAGTATTGATTTTTTTTTTTTTTTTTTTTTTCAGAACTATGGTAATTTAGGTTGGTGTCACACGCATCAGTGGTGGTTTTAGATGCAGTTTTTTTAACCAAAACCATAGGACGATAGCGCAGCTTTATATTTCTCATTCCCCTTCAACCCACTTCTGGCTTTGGCTGAAAAAATTGGATCAAAAACTACCACAAAAATCTGTGTGTGATACCATCCATGACTTGTGTTTATGGATGTTCAAGACCCACTTTAACTTGAATTTTGGCTGTTACAGAGACAGTCTATTTCATTACTGAAAGCATAATACACTGTACCACATAAGTAGTACAATGTATTAGGCCTCTTTCACACGAGCGTCGCGGATTCGGTCCGGATGCGTTCAGGAAAACTCGCACCATTCTGCAAGCAAGTTCAGTCAGTTTTGTCTGCGATTGCGTTTAGTTGTTCCGTTTTTTTCCGCGCGGGTGCATTGCGTTTTGATGCGTTTTTCACGCGTGTGAAAAAAAACTGAATGTTTACAAACAACATCTCTAAGCAACCATCAGTGAAAAGCGCATTGCATCTGCACTTGCTTCAGGATGCAATGTGTTTTTAACGCAGCCCCATTCACTTCTATGGGGCCAGGGCTGCGTGAAAAACGCAAAATATAGAACATGCTGCGATTTTTCACGCAACGCAGAAGTGATGCGTGAAAAAAAACGCTCATCTGAAAAGACCTATTGAAATGAATGGGTCAGGATTCAGTGCGCGGAAAACTCGCTCGTGTGAAAGGGGCCTTATGTAAGCCAACAGAGGATCGCATGTCAAATTCCCCATATGGGACTAGTAAAGTGGGAATAACATAGAAAAAATAAAATCCCCTCAACACACTTGGTATCACCGCATAAGTGTCAACCTGCACTATTAAAAAAAAATTGGGGGGAAAAAAGATCAAAATGTCGTATGTAAAAGTTGTCCTGCAAAAATTGAGCTCTCCACAGCGGTCTATAAAGAAAAATAAAGTTCAGGGTCTGCGGATGCAGCAATGCAGAAACTTTAGATTTTTTTATTTACGCAATGCAAAAGTAGTAAAACAATCTATAGGGCAGTGTTCCTGAACTCCAGTCCTCAGGGACCGCCTGACGGTCCTGTTTTCAGGATTTTCAATGCATCAGGTCTCGCCACAGGTATTCATTCTGTGGGATATTCTCAAATCATGACCGGAAGGTGGTCCCTGACGACTGGAGTTGAGGAACACTGCTATAGGGGACATTTATTAAGACCGGGGTTTTTCACACCAGTCTCTGGTCCCTCTGCACTGCCGGAGGAAGCGCCTCTACGTAAGTTTGGTGCTTCATCTGGTAGGCGGTGCAACAGACTTAACTCTACTCCAGCCATCTTGCTGGCATAGATTTAAGCCATTTTCAACGCCAAAAACCTTGGGACCCAACTGGAAAATGATAAATCAGCGGGGCCTACCTGCTTTCCCACCCACCAACACCCCTTTTCTCTCCACTTTGGAAAAGTGGCGTGAGTGGGGAAAAGTCACAAGTTTTGCTGCACGTAAGCCGTGTGTCAAGACTTGCAGCACCTTTATTGGTGTGATAAATGTCCCCCTCTATGTATTTGGTATTGCTGTAATTGCACTGTTGTCATGTCGGTTATCTTGCAAAAATTTGAAACGTAGGCAGTGGTGGTATTGTTGTTGGGTTTTTTTTTTTTGTTTCCTCCACAGGTTAAATTATTGAATACCACAAAATGGTGAATTTAAGGCCCCATTCAATATTGCGGAATAGATGCGGCCCCATTCACCTCTATTGAGCAGGGAGCCTCCACACGAAGCTAGCTCCGTGCCGTGGCTCAGATGAAGCATGTCCTATACTTGTCCGCACGCACGGACAAGTATATGCATTTTGAATGGGGCCGCCCGGCGTGTTTTCAGAGCGTGTGGAACACACGCCAGGCGGCCCCGTATTATTGCGGGTCTGCAATAATGTGGACCCGCAATAATACAGTCATGTGAATGGGGCCTAAAGCTACTTCTTGTTCTGCAAAAAACAAGCCCTCATACGACTACATTGATGGAAAAAATAAAGTTATAGCTCATGGAATGTGACCATCAAAAAATGAAAAAAAAAATTTAAAAAATTGCTCCGAAAGGAGTCTGGTTACTAAGAGGTTAAAGGGCCCCGGTATTGTTGCTATTGGGGGTTCTAGCAGTAAATAGGGATTGACTTCTTACCGGACTGCTCCTTTAAGGAAGGAAACGTCCCTCCAAATTAATGAGATATTTTGTAATATTATATCTACGTATGCATTTCTATTAAAAAAACAAAAACAAAACCTGGTTCATTTATGTTTAGTGTGCATTACAAAATAATTTAGACAGATACCATTGAAATGTATGTGCTTTATCATTTATAAATCGTTTGCCAGTGGTGCAGTACCTGTTTAGAGCCAGGAGTGTCACTGTTGTCCACTTCCCGCTTCAGTGCAGTGCCTGCTTCTGTGCATTTTATTAAGGCCCCTTTGACACGAGCGTCACGGATTAGATCAGGATGCGTTCAGGAAAACTCGCACCATTTTGCAAGCAAGTTCAGTCAGTTTTGTCTGCGATTGCGTTCAGTTGTTTCCGCGCGGGTGAAATGCGTTTTGATGCGCGTGATAAACTGAAGGTTTACAAACATCATCTCCAAGCAACCATCAGTGAAAAACGCATTGCATCCGCACTTGCTTCAGGATGTAATGCATTTTTCACTGAAGCCCCATTCACTTCTATGGGACCAGGGCTTTGTGAAAAACGCAGAATATAGAACATGCTGCGTTTTTCACGCAACGCATCACGCATTGCACCCGCACGGAAAACTCGCTCGTGTGAAAGGGGCCTAAAGGTTTGAAATAAACCTTCTATAGGAGCAGGGGAATCATCTATGTCCGGGCTTCTATATCCTGAAATAAAATTAAACCTGACTTGGCGAGGCCGCTTTTGTGTTGCAGGAAGTTCAATCTGCAGGCAGCATGTTATAGAGCAGGAGGAGCTGAGCAGACTGGAATCCATATTAAAGGGGTTCTCCAGGAATTAAAGGGGTATTCTCATCTTAGACAATGGGGGCATATCGCTAGGATATGCCCCCATTGTCTTATAGGTGCGGGTCCCACCGCTGGGACCCGCACCTATAGCCAGAACGGAGCGGGGAGCGCTGCGCCTGGAGGACCCCAGGTTTCCGGGGGTCCGGCCACCACCAGGCGCAGCTCCCCGCGCCGCTCATAGGAATGAATGGGAGCCGGGCCGTGCATGCGCGGTCGGCTCCCATTCATTTCTATGGAGCCGACGGAAGTAGCCGAGCCAGCGCTCGGCTATTTTCGGCGGCCCCATAGAAATGAATGGAGGGCGGCTGCGCATGCGCAGTGCGCCCTCATTCACTTCGGGGGCTCCGTTCTCGATATAGGTGCGGGTCCCAGCGGTGGGACCCGCACCTATAAGACAATGGGGGCATATCCTAGCGATATGCCCCCATGTCTAAAATGAGAATAACCCTTTAAGAAAATAAAATTATTGAAAATACTTGAATATTACTTTATTATAAATATATTCCCAAATACCTTTTGTTAGTTAGAATGGCTCACTTTGTCTAGGGAGATATCATTAGGAGAAACAAAATGGCCGCCGTCCTCTTAATACACACAAAACCTGTCCTAATCACACAGCAGGACAAGTTACTTCACAACACTGAGGTAAAGAGCTGCCTCGTCCTCCTCTCTGCTCTACCTGTCAGGGATTATGATCCTAAATACAGTTTAATATGATCTTCAACTGAATCTCTGTAGGAATGAGTTCATGAGGAGACATGACATACAGAGAGGATGGACAGGACAGACTGTGGTAATGGAGACTGCATACAAGTGCTGCTACTCATTATCCACATCCCCACCTCCTCTCTGTACTTCATGTCTCCTCATGAACTCCATTCCTACAGAGATTCAGTTGAAGATCATATTAAACTATATTAAGGATCATAATCCCTTAGAAGCAGAGCAGAGAGGAGGCTGAGGCAGGTCTTTAGCTCAGTGTTGTGAAGTAACTTGTCCTGCTGTGTGATTAGGACAGGTTTTCTATGTAATAGGATGGCAGCCATTTTGTTTCTCCTAATGATTGTTCCCTAGACAAAATGAGCCATTATAACTAATGAAAGGTATTTGGGAATATATTTATAATAAAGTAATATTTAAGTATTTTCATTTTGTTAATTCCAGGAGAGCCCCTTTAAGTAGAATGAGTAGTTTATTCATTTGCACCTCTGCTGAGTTTAGAGGTCCAGTGGGTGGTCCTACTTGGAGATTGACAGCCTTCCTTGTATCTGTGTCCATGTGGAGGTACCTACAATCACTAATAGGACCGCCCTCATGACTCCTAAGCCCAGAATCTTCAGGGGTTTCAATGAATAAATTACCAGATCTGACAAAACCGTTTATCAACCTGCTCAGCTCCTCCTGCTCTATAATATGCTGCCTGTAGGACTGCATTTTCAATGTGACCGGATCCTTCTAAGTCAGCTGATACTATGGTGAGTGCGGGGGTTGTTGATCCCGTGTCTCACTATTGATCTTGCAGTGGAGTCAACAAGGGCAGACGTGTGTGTGTTTTTCCTCCGTTTTCTTTTTCTCCTGTCTGATTTTTGTTTTTTACCCCCAAAAGTCTATCCTGGTCATAGATAATCAACTTAATGGAACCTGTCAGCTATGGGCTTGCTGTTGTAGATACGTCTTTAGACCTACCTCTAAGATCACTCATTTGCCTAGGACAGAGAAGGTGAAGTTATAAAATTGCTGTGCGCCTCTTATCAGTGGTAAACAGTCAGTGTTCCTCGCTCTGCCTTGATTGATCCCTCTCGGCATAGGTAATGCTGACTTATATAGTGGGATGTCAATCAAGGCAGAATGGATGTGCTGACAGTAAGGACTATGTGACTAGACGCGGATTCAGTACCGCCAGGTAACTATTGGGAAGTAGTTTGTGGTGGTTTTATAACTTTCAGCAGGTGCACGCCTGCAGGGGAATCTACAAAAATCATGGCAGAGCTTAGTAATCCTTTAAGTATAGATATTCCTAATTCTGTAAATGAAAGGGACTGTCACTTATAAAAAATATCAGATAGTGGGAGTTCGACTGCTGGGGCCTCCTGCAATCCTGAGAACGAACGACATGGTAGTCCATGGCGGTGGATGAGTCTGACAGGGCTTGGTATACACAGGTCCTGTAAAATTCAATGCAGCTGTAAACCGTCATATACAACTACCACTCCATTCAGTGAGGGCACTTGGGACCCCTCATTCTTGGGATTGTAAGGACCCAATGGCCAGACTTCCCTGGGTCTTTATGACCTATCCTACAGACAGGTGACATACTTTTCCTGGGATGAACCCTTTAAAGGGGTTGTCTCACCTCAGCAAATAATATTTCTCATCTACAGCAGTGATTTTCAACCAGTGTGCCTCCAGCTGTTGCAAAACTACAACTCCCATCATGCCCAGGCAGCCTACAGCTATCAGCCTACAGAAGGGCATGGTGGGAGTTGTAGTTTTGCAACAGCTGGAGGCACACTGGTTGAAAATCACTGATCTAGAGAAAGTAAATACAAGGCGCTTACTAATATATTATGATTGTCCATATTGCCTCCTTTGCTGGCTGGATTCATTTTTCCATCACATTATACACTGCTTGTTTCCATGGTTACGACCACCCTGTAATCTCTGTGGTGGCCCTGCTTGCACACTATAGGAAAAAGCACCAGCCTATGCTTTTTCCTGTAATGTGCAAGCACGACGACCACTGAGAGATTACAGGGTGGTCGTAACCATGGAAACAAGCAGTGTATAATGTAATGGAAAAATGAATCCAGCCAGCAAAGGAGGCAATATGGACAATCATAATATATTAGTAAGCGCCTTGTATTTACTTTCTCTGCATGATAAATGCCACTTGCCGAAGTGAGACAGCCCCTTTAATGCCTTACCAACATTTGAGGTACATGTATGTCATGAGGGCAGAAGGGGTAGGAGCTGAGCCTGCTCTATACACAGTGGATGCTGCCTGTGCTATGAAGTTTCATAGGTACAAATCTGCTGACAGAAGCCCTTTACATGGGGAGATGAGCGAATCAATTCCCATAATTAGATTTGTACAGAAATCGGCCTCCTTGAGCAGTAAGAGCCTGGCCTGCTCCTCAGGAGAGTCCCCCCACCACCCCTTGATTTGACAGGACCAGACATCTTGCCTGGCTCTGCCAACCTCGCACCTGCACTAATGCTCTATATAGCGGCACAAATGCAGGCGTTCTGCTGCGGGTGCCTGAGCAGTAGAGATGCCGACTGTTCCTGCGCTGATCACATCTGGGTACACTCGGAAGTATAGCGGCATCTACGCTGCCCCGGCACCAGTAGCAGAGCCTCTGTGCCGCAGGAGCGAGAACTCTGACCCTGGGGAGTCTTCTGAGCAGTGGGGCCAGCTCCTCGCTACTCAGGGATATTTTTTTTTTTTTTTAAACAAATTTGATTTATATGAATCGATTGGCTCATCACTAGCGCCATTAAAAATTACAAGTCATCCCACAAAAAACAAACCCTCATAAGGCTTGAAGACTGCGTGCTTAGGGCTCATACACACGACTGTATGTTTGGTCTGCATCCGAGGTGCATTCTTTGCGGATTGGATGCGGACCCATTCATTTCAATGGGGCAGCGAAAGATGCGGCTATCTGTTCTCTGGCCACGCAAATGAGAGTGAAAATATCCTACTCTTGTCTGTTTTGTGGACAAAGATAGGACATTTTTAGAGGAGTTTGAATGGTGACGTGTACACTGCCGGTATCTGTTTTGTGGATCTGCGATATGCAGACTGCAAAACGGATACAGTGGTATACATGAGCCCATAAGAGACTATGTAGACAAGCTGGGACATCTTAGGCTCTATTCACATTAAGTCTGTGCTGTCTGACGTATGACGCGGTGCCCGTGGAGAGCTGCTGTATAGCTCGGTGCAGGCTGCAGCTTTCTATGTAGCCAAAATAAAATAACATATAGCAGCCTGGTGGATGTCAAAAGCTCTCTCTTCTGGCATCTGTCCAGCTCACTACTACGAATAGCACATGTGCGTGAACATGCACTGCAAGTGCAGCGTGAATTAACCCTTTCATGTCCTACATTAAAGAGCCCTGTCCTTGTGGCCCTAACGTGCAATATAAGGGCGTGGCATTGATAGCTGCAGCATGACCGTAGTTGTCTGGGCGTTAATATACTTATTACGTGACGTCAAGCACAGTCTGATGGAAGCTTGATGCACCCGACTGTGTCCGTATTGCGGTCTGTAAAAATACAGATACCCTCCACGTGCACGCTGCAATGGTTATTCTTGGTCTGCACTACGTACAAGAATAGGGCATGTGTAACTTGCGGAGTGGACACATTGTTTTTTGTGGACCCGCAGAAATGAATGAGCCCCCTACGCCATTGCAAAAAATGCTGATCGGATACAAAATACGATCACGTGCATACGGCCTTACTAGAAGGTCACATTAGGGCTTGTGCGCACAGCCGTAGTTGCGGTTGCATCCGTTCCGTGCTTTTTGCAGATTGAATGCAGACCCGTTCATCTCGGTTCCATCTGTTCCGTGACCCAGCAAAAAAAATAAAACGTGTCCTTAAAAATGGTGGCTTGCACAGACTTTAAAACACTGCTGTGTACATGAGCCCTTAGGCCTCTTTCACACGAACATTGTGTTTTGTGGTCCGCAAATCCTGGAGCTGCACAAACAACGGAAGGCATCTGTGTGCATTCCATATTTTGCGGAGCGGAACAGCTGGTCCCTAGTAGAACAGTAACAGTACTATTCTTGTCCGTAACACGGACAAGAATAGGACATGCTCTATTTTTTTTTTTTTTGCAGGCTACGGAATGGACATACGGATGCGGACAGCACATTTGCAGACCCATAGAAATGAATGGGTCCGCATTTTTCATGTGAAAAATGCGGATCGGAGCCCGCAAAAAATACGTTTGTGTGAAAGAGGCCTTCTTCTGATGTTTTTCCCCTAACACTAATCTGTGGCTTCAGTCCCCCATGTTGCCGTGTCATGTTGATTTACTTTGGGGTAGTTGTCCTCCCCTCTGTGGTCAATCTGCGCTGACTGCAGGAAGGAGACAACTTAGTATTTGGTGGATTCCAGATCCCGCGATGCATATATAGTACAGCACACGATATGTTAGAACTGGCGCCTCTATGTTTAGAATATACTTAATATTGTTTGCTTCCTTCTGCCGCACCCTTTGTTTGCCGCACACGTGGTGACGTCCTATTCCATTTGGCAACCGGTAAATGCAGATTACAATAGGGATATTTTGGGCACCATGAATTGCATTTTTCTTCCATTTCCACCTCACAAATAATTAAGTTTCTCAATACATTGTATAACTCATTCTACAAAAAAGCAAGCCTTCATAAAGCTATGCGCTTGGTAGAAAATGAAAAAGTGAGGAGGGAAAAATTAAAACTTTGCCTCCAAAATTGGATTTTTACAGGAGATGGCGTATCCCCATAGACCATCACTATCTGGTCGGCTGGGAAGACACCCCCCTACTGCCGCCGATCAGCTGTTCTGCAGCAGCTCTGGCCACAGAAATTGGCGCTGGAACTACAAACCGGAGTCAGCTACTGCAGCGCTGCTCCCATTGAAGTGAATCCTGGACATCCCCTTTAAGGGGCTTAACATTTCTTAAAGTGGCCTATTTGTCACCTACATTATAGACCTTGTACTAACCATGCACAGCTAAAATGGGGATAGTGTCCTGTGCTCCCATCTACCCGCCCTTTTTGATTTTGAATGTGTCCCTTACGTCTTCCCTGGACTTGTACCACGTTGCATAGTTGCTGCTTAGCGCTTTGCCTCCTATAACACTACAGAGCAGCTGGTTGTGTAGAAGTGCGCAAAACCATTTAAAGGAAAGTGAAGCGTGAAGGTGCACAGATTTATTCATAGCTGAAGTGCGTACCTTTCTTTCTTTACTGCCAAGTTGTAACTTTACTCGTGTGTTTCCAGGAGGAATAACAGAGAACTGCTACAATGCAGAATAGTGTTGTTGTTTTTTTTGTGGGGAGTACAAGTATTTAGTAAAACTGAAACGTCAGGTCTGCCTTCAGATTCCATAAGGAATTCCTTTCAGAATAGTTTCTGATTTATTATGTCATTGGCAGCGGCAGCACAGGTTATTATGTCCATGCACGGCTGGAAGAAAGCGAGCCGGATGATGGACGAGTGGGCGCCGGCGTGCAGGATTGGAGAGGCGGGGATGAATCTTGCAGTAAGGCAGTTACCGGAAAACCCCTAATAACAAGAAGTCCTCAAGATAATGGTCGTGCTGCAGATATAAAGATCTGATCTGCAAGTACACAACCTGCTTCATGCAGATCTGGATTGAGAAATGACAAATCCTTTTATTGTATTGTGAAATCTGCAATGTAGAGAAGGTTTGGAAGATGCAGGAGCCCCTCTCCTGAGTTCTGCTTAAGTCTCATTCACACGTCAGTGTTTGGTCAGTGATTATGAGCCAAAACCAGGATTGGAGCCTCCACAGAGATAAGGTATAAGGGAAAGATCTGCTCCTGTTCTGTGTTTAGAGCCGGACCTGGTTTTGTCTCAAAATAATTGATGGAAATCACTGACGTGAATAAAGCCTTTGTGTGGGACGTAAAGTACCACAGAGTCCGCTGTGCATGAATTGCTTGAGGGTTTTGGCTGTAGATTTCGCTCTCTCCAGGATAATTTGGCACACTGCACATTTCCAATCTGCACCGGAGGCCAGTCCATGCAACGGGTTTTTTACACGGCACGTGGATGAGATAATCTCCGCTTTCCTGGACTGTACGGTGCTGCGGTTGTGTCGCTCAGATCTGCGGTTTATCTGCCACCTGTGAACGTATCCGTAAAGCTTGTGATATTGGTTTTAGCATTATGTGTGGGAAGTTGTCAAGAATAAATGTAAATGATAAAGATTTATTTTTTGTGGGGTTGTAGATTTCAGTAGATGCTGTCACTTTCTGAAGTTTGAATCCCAGTTGGAAGCCGCTTTTAATATCCCCGCTGCGCGGTTTCTCATGAAATAGCTTGGCTGCTATATTTGCTATGTATAGAGTCTCCAAAAACGAAACCATCTGAGAAAGTTCCCTGTAATGACCATGAACCCCATGTCCCTGGTTCCCAGCGTGTGTAGTAACTAGGAAGGGGCCGGCTCCTTTTTTGGTATTTGCAGAAGTGAAAAGTTGAACGCTTGCCATGTTCCCCAAATCTTCAGTGGTGTGTGATGCGGCGTGCCTGCCCTCTGCTCGGAGTGGGTGGAGGCTGGAGCGTCTCTCGCTGTGACTGCACCATCATAAAGCAGTCACGTACTCTGCTTCACAGATCAGCTCTGCCTGGATTGCATTACACAGCTTCACGTCAAGGACATGCTCTGCACATAGGGTATCAGCATGGAGAGGAGCCGTGCCCGCAAGGATATGATCGCTGTAAGTTTGGCTTGACTGTCCGTGGGCTGTAGAAGGGGAGCGCGCTGTCCTCATATGTGTCTGTTCACACCTCTCCGTTGTCTAGTTCACAGTATGGTTTGTGCAGGTGAATACCTGGGCTGGATGGAGATCCTTAGATATTAACCTTCTGGTGGTGGTGGTCCAGTAGTATTGTCATCTTCTACATTATTTCACAAGACTAATACAGGGCAATAGGATTTATAAATTAGGTCTAAAAATCTAGGAAATGTTAATAAGTAGAAAAGAATATGGCGACAAACCGTCACCGCCACCTAAATGTGCAGCAGAGTGACACTGATCCGCTTTAGGTTTAGGCTAAGCTGATTTCATGCCTGAAGGTAATCAGTTTACAGCTAAATGTCTCTTTCTGGAGGCAGCATGCCTCTGACCTCCCCACTTCATGCTCATCCCTGCGACACTGTTGTGGTGGAGCACGAGTCTTGTGATGAGGGGAAAGCCACATGTTTGGCTGCAGTCAGAGCCGCGCTCATTTTAGTGAAGGCTGCTTGCAAAAGTTTTAGTCATGAGAAGTTCAAAGAGCAAATGTCTGCATCCACTTCTAAATGGCAGCCGTGCTACCTTTCATCGTGGAGGAAATGTGACTTCACAACCAGGTGAAGGGCTCATGCGGTCAGCAAAACACGGATACCAGTCGTGTGCGTTCAGCATTTTGAGCAACGTCCTTCCCTCTGTAGATCTGTCCCATCCTTGTCCACAAAATATACAAGAATAGGACATTTTCTGTTTTTCTTTGGGGGGGGGGGGGGGGGGGGCGCGGAACGGACATGCAGATAGCACACTTTGTACTAATGGGGTTATCTCATGAGGGAAGCGGATAGCGCATGTATGTCACCCGCCTGCAGTAAAAAACACGCAGCATTCTGATGTACAATGGGACACATTTATCAAGTTGATGAATTAGATTCGCCGTATTATTAGTCTCAACTCTGGTTCTTTTTCAGACAGGTTCATATTCACTTAGACTGGTCTAACTTATTTGCGCATAAAAAATTGTTGCATCTGTGCAAAGAAAAGTCATACGTCTTCAGGAAAGTGTGCTTTTAATGCAAAGAAAAGTTGTACTGTACCACTCAACTGTAAAAAAAAAAAAAAAAATCCCTGGAGCGGGCGTAAAAAAACACCTACATAAATAGGCGCAACATTAAGCATGAAGCACAAAAGCCTCCAAAACCTGCAGCAACAACTGACATTCTGTGCATCGAAAACCGTCAGCGCAAATCAGGTTACACTGCGGATCGTCTACAGTGTGTGGATGAGAATGCAGAGAATCCGCAGCATATATACCACGTGTGATCATACCCGGAAGTGGCCACAAAATACAGTGCTATTGCATGCATGTGTCCTGAGCCTTAGTTGTCTGGACATAATGTATATATTGTTGCTTGCACCTGCACCAGTAATGCTGCTAATCTAATGGAGTCTATATGTCAGACATAAGACAAATACCTCATAGTCCTCTGACATAAAGAAGCTTTCTTAGCAATTCATTGACACATCCGTGTGTGGGCTGCATGGGTCATATCAGTATACCCAGTGTATGACTGGATATGTTCATGTAGGCAGTACAGACAGCGCCAGCTGCGTGGAGTGCAGGATTACTAGATTATCTGTTTTACGTGTTGGTACAGGAGGCCTTCAGATTTCTTTTTTTCTATTTCCGTTTTTGACTGAAGTGTGCTGGTTTTTGTTTGTTTGTTTTTTTGTGGACATCAAATGGAAACGTGAAAGAGGCCTAAGAGCGTTAGTTATCTTGTATACATAGTGTGAGCAAAGTGGAACCAACAAAAGGTTTCAGTGATGTCTGCCTAAACATTCAGGGGTTAGGAAAGGAATGGGGTGTAGTAGGATAGGGATGGATGAAGAAGAAAGACGAGAGGAAAAAATATGGAGTCCTATGAGGCTAGAGTAAACTGAAATTCAGCTGACTCCTGAAAACAAGTCAGTGGTGCCAGGATTTGAGGACTTTAGCATATGTACCTTTCAGTGAGGTTCTCCATGTATTTTGGTGAACCGTAAGGCGACAGATGGAGGTGTGGTCCGTTGACCACATGGTGCACCACAGAACGCCAGTATGTAGACCGAGGAATATCGCTGAGTTGTAGCAAAATGAAGGGAGTTGTTTTAGGCATCACATGATTTGTAAATTTGGAAGCAATCCACCAAAATATGACCAGAAACTGGACAACACAGGACACTCCCAGAGCATTTGAAGGATAGTTCTTTGATGGCTACTACACCTCCAACAGAGGAGAGATGGCCGTTATAAGAGACTAGAACTTGGATGGCTCCCTGCTTCATGTATCCTACTTGTGATGAAGATGTAGAGACCGTCGCTTTGAGTTGAGTGAGGTTAGGTCCAGTTAGGCCGCTTGCACATGAGTGAGTATAACGCAGCTCCCATCCTGAACTTCTAGCACTGCCGGGTCGCATAACATTATATTATATTGATTTATGATGCTATGTAACCGTTAGAGGTCTGGAATTGGACAGCAGTCTGGACAGCATTATGTCACTGATATCCAATACATTCCAGAACTGTAAGGGTTACATAGCATCACAAATCAATATAATGCTATCCGACCCCGGCAGTTCTGGGAGTTCAGGACGGGAGCTGTGTTATACTTGCACTCCGAGTCCGGAGTGTACAACGCACTCGTGTGAAAGCAGCTTTAAGCAGATAGGCGGGAGTAAGAATCTCAGTTGGAGAGTTTCATAAGCAGTATAACTCCGAATGTGTGACGCAATATGCAACGTTTTATCTCTGTAATATTCTGAGGAAGGGACATTAAGAAGTTTCTAAGTTATTACATTTGCCAATCTGCAAGTGTCCTAAGTTCCGAAGCAACTGCGAGTGTTTGAAAGAAAAGACTGTTCCTGCAGGATAAAAAAAATTGTGCGCCCGAAATCGATTAGCCATTATCCATTGACTGAAGGACTCCTACTTCATACCTGGGGGAACACAGGGTTCCTCAAAAAAGGAAACATAGGGCATGGGGAAAGGGAGATGTCGTCTTTTTCAATTTCTTCTTTTGTGTTTTTCAGCCTAATGAGAGCTCACTTGACTGTATGTTGTGGGTTCACAGCAACAGCTTCCAAATGCAACAACTGAAATCAACTCCAGACCTTTTACCTGCTTAATTGATGATGGATTAACAAGGGAGTATTCCATGCAGCCTATTATACCTAGCATACCTTTGGTCCCTTGAAAAAGAGGCAGCTACATATTAGGGAGAGTTCACATCTCCGTTTCATTTTCTGTTCTTCTGATTTATCAGAAGAACAGCGGGAAAAAACGGATCCTGTGCATCATGTATGCACATTTGGCATCCATTTGAGTCATTTCTGTATGAGATCCTGGACTGGTCTAAAAAAACAGATCCTAGTTCTTTTTTTTTTTTTTTTTTTTTTTTTTTTTCTGACAGATCAAAGAGCTGTAATTCCTAAACCCTTCCTACATTTTGGATGTGAATACCCTGAAATTAAGGTGTTGTGTTTTGCTGTACGCAAATTGCGGATCCGAAGAAAAAAGGATGGTGTCCGTATGGCATCAGTTGTTTTTTTTTTTTTTTTTGCGGATCCATTGTAACAATGCCTATCCTTGTCCGCAAAACGGACAAGAATAGGACATGTTCTATTTTTTTGCGGGGCTATGGAACGGGCATACGGATGCGGACAGCACACAGTATGCTCTCAGTATTTTTTGCGGACCCGTAGAAATTAATGGATCGGAGCCCGCAAAAAATCGTGTGAAAGAGGCCTAAAGCTGAGAGTCTTCTGCACTTTAAGCCCATATTGATTATATAACTGTTGAAGGCGGGTTGACTTGGGATTTTTTTTTTTTTTTTTTTTTAAATAGTAGGGACACTTTTATATGTAAAACAAAAAAGTAATTACTTGCTATCCCAAGCCCCCTCTATTCCTGCGCCACACTGTTATCCTCTCTGCCGATGCAGCAGAGACTTCATATATTGGTTGCAGCGGTGACGTGGTATACGGGCATGGTCCCACTGCATTATAAACAACAAAGTCCAGCAGGGGGATAGAGTGGAGAAGGCTTGGGATGGAAACCATTATTTAATATATTCTAACACTGTCCTTGCTTTTAAACACACATCTTGGACAACCCCTTTTAATGAAGTCATAACTCAATTTACGCACTTAGTCTGTAGGCGTTAAATAATTTTATAATTTCTTTTTTTAATCTGCTGTCCGGGCAGCAGCACATGTGACAGATGACGGGCAGGCGTTCCATGGTTTACCAGTTAATAAACTCGACATCTGTGTTTATTTTTCCAGTTTCTTTTTAGCCTGTAAAATGATGGAAGTGACATTTCCAGCTTAGATAGCCTTGTGTCCTACTGGTAAGGATTAGAGGGTCATCCTGAGCTTGGCCCACACACCGCGCATGGCTGTAGGTGTAAAGCTGCTGCGTGAAAGATCTGCTTGGGTTTCTTCACTTTTACCCTCCATAAGGTCATTGTTAGGAAAGCTACAATTACATGATGTCCGACAAATTCTAAACTTGTGTGAGGTTGTATCTGCCCCCAGTTTTAATTAACCCTTTCCTCTCCGTTTATTTTCAGCTGCTCTGGTAGAGCTAACCCTGTCCTCGTCAATCAGTGTTAAGAACAGTAGATGTATTTTTAGCCAGGGGTGGGGGGGGGCTTCACAGACGAGACTACTGCTGGTTCCTAGAATTGGGTATGGGGGCTGTGGGTCTTCTTGGATTTTATCAATTCAAAACACAAAGTACAGCCCTAGAGAATGTAGCTCCGTTCATTGTGTGATGAAGTCAACATTGGTCCCTAGAGATGATAGAAGTTTGGAAAAATTTGATTCGGCAGCTTTGCCGAAGTTTGACAAGAAATTCAGTTTGTGACAAAAGACTATGTTAAAACGCTATTTAGCCTATCAAACAAAGGGACCATTTTTAGCGGCCGCTTAGACAAAAATGCATCCGTCTAACAGCCATTAAAATGTGACATAAATAAAATACTCACCTCATCCACTTTCTCTTGCAGAGGCAGTCCACTCCTCTTGAGTGGACCTGCGCTGAGCGTGGTGATGTCACCACTCCTAGCATGATCACGTGGTGACGTCATCACTGATTTCAAGTCAGGGGGTCCGCTTCTGTGATACAGGGTGCACATGGCCAGTGCCCGTATATTGTGGACCGGCCATTTGCAGGCCAAAATATGGGTACGGCAGCCTACTGTTGTGTGCGTGAGCTCATTAGCCTGATCATCTGAAGACTCCCTGCACACAGTACCACCATGCACTGTTAAGGGGATGTTCACGCCACAGATTTTGAAAACACGCGGAATCTGCAACAATTTTCTACACAGTTTTGTTGCAGGTTTTTTCAGCTACCCATCCATTTCAGTTTGAGAATCTGCCCAGATTCCGCTTCAAGACAGAGTATACTGCTTTTTTCCACAGTATTTTTAGTGTGGGGAAAAAAACAAGTTCTGCCTCCCACTGAAATGAATGGAAGGCTTTTTAGAGATTTTTTTTTTTTTTTTTTTTGTGTGGGGAAAAATGCATGAAAAACAACGAGTGAATGGGAACTGAAAGAGTAAATGCCCTAAACGCAGGACTCATGTAGAGCGCTGTTCCTAAATGAGGAAGCCGCTGAGGGCGATCTGTCTACTCTTACACGTCTCTGTATATAGATTCCTGGTAACGGTAATCTAAAGGGCTCCTCAGATCACAGTTATCAGTAACATGTACACTGTGACTGGGTGCATGCCACCATTTTTCTTTTCCCCTTCAATAGAAACGTCCTATCCTTGTCCACAAAGTGGACAAGGATAGGACATGATCTTTTGTTTTTTGCAGGACAAATACAGATGCATACAAATATTTCCAAATCTGAAAAAAACTGGGTCACTAATTGAGTCCTTAGGTTTAGGTCGCATGAATTCTGAAAATATTTTGTGGCCAGAGTTGGATTCTCTTAGGAACCCATACATTCTGTGGGCCCACCACCTGGGAACCCCTGTACTAGTGATCCATGGGCGGTCCTAACAGTCAGATGTTTGTCACCCGTCCTGCTGAAGGGGTTGATGGAGGTTGTTTTTGTCATAATGGAATGGCAAATACAATCACGCAAGCTTCATTCTAGCCTCAGAAGGTTAGACCGCCGTCACTTGGTGAGGCGCCTCCATACTGCGTCATGCTGTAACCGTCGGTGTTGCCAGCAGAGACCGGTACAGCTCTGCTTTATTATTGTGCTTGGAGGAGAGTAGGGATGTTATCATGTGCCAGTTATGAATGGTCTCATTCTCTGCGTCGAGAGATACTTTGTGATTCCCAGTGGTTTATTCCTGGATCGTCTCCTGCGTTCCATTTAGTTAAGAGCAATGTAATGTAACCTGAAGATCTGCAAGGGCATGCCCGTCTGTAACGCGATCTAAACATGCAGCCCCCACGTGAATGGAGGGTTCTGCTTGAAACTGGGCACAGACATGACCACTGTCCATTTATTGTAATGTTTTATTTTAGGAAAACTCAAAATGCAAGTATAAAATAGTAATTGTTTTTTATTTTAGGAATTTAGAAGTATTTTATACTAGAATTGTCCCCGACAAGAATCCTTATGTTTTTTAATCATTAAGAGGGATTGATGCCCTGGCGCATAATGAGATTCCTTTGCCAAGTGAAAGCTATATGCCCTGTCTGGGACTTTTCTGTTAAACTAGATCATGGGCAGCCATGTTCCCATTCTAAATGCATTAAAGGGATATTCTGGTTTCATGATATATATGATCTATCCTAGAATAGGTCATCAATTTCAGATGGTGGAGGTCTGACGGATCAGCTGTTTGAAGGGGCTTCAGCGCTAGGGCTGCACCTCCTCAGTGTTTACCTGCATGCCATCTTTGTGGTGGCGGTACCATGTAATTACAGCCGTTTGTGTCATTCAAGTGAATGAGACGGGAAGCGGTAATTACACTGTACCGCACTACGAAGTAAAAAGCTGATCAGTGGGGCTGTCGGGAGTTGGACCTCCACAGATCTAAAATTGATGACCTGTTCATAGAACAGATCATCAATATCATCAAACCGCTGTAATATGGAGTTGGTCTCCAGTTTGCAGCTAAAACCGCTTCCACTCTTCTGGGAAAGTTTCCTAGGAGGTTTTGATGTGTGTCTGTGGGTATTGTTACCCATTCGTCCAGAAGCGAGGTCAGATATTGACAGATGAGAGCCTGGCTCATAATCACCATTCTAGTTCATCCCAAAGGTTTTTGATGGGGTTGAGATCAGGGCTCTGTGAGGACCAGTCAAGTTCTTCCACAAAACCATTCTGTTTTCCACCTGAAAAAAAAGCTGTAAAGTCACGGCCACTAGGGGTCTCACTTCCAAGGTGCAGTCCACTGCCTGTTGTTAGGCAAGATCCGTCCCTGGTAACAGAGACTCAGAAGACGGTTCACTGGAAATGTTGGCGTGGCAGAGCTAGCTGAGCTCCTGAGCCTGATAAAACTGCCTCTGAACATCACAGGAGCCTCCTGCCTTTCAGTAAGTGGGATTTATCCCTCCTTATCAACCTTCTGAGCTCTGTAGCTAATACTAGCTGGGACAGCCCCAATTCTAAACATGTAATAATTTTTAATTACATGTAACTCCTCTTCAAACCCCCCTGTGGTCTTGCAATCATTCCCTTACCAGATGAGTCCTCCTAATGATGTGCACAAGCCGAGCAGTCCTGTTACAGGCAGTACTGAGGCCTGACATACACCCTGCCCAGCAGCTGCTGGTTATATGTAGTGCAGGGAAGGAGAAGGCTTGTTTAACTTGTGATTGACGTTTATTGCTCAGAACTTTTTAAAGCTATTTGAGGAGGTATTCAAGCGAATAAAGAAATGTATATTTAGAAGCGGTGTCTGTCACATTATGCATACAGATGGTAATAGACTCCCTGTGAACGTATGGGTGTATGACCAGCTTGATACTAGATCTGTTCAGCACACAAGCTGCCCTCCAACCTTCTCATACACTCGCTCTACTCTAAGGCCTGGTTCACAGGGTGCACTAGTTTACTGCATAGCCAATCCGCCCGTGTTCAGCAGCGCAGTTATTGGCGGTAAAGCATTTTAAAGCTGTATCAACTGCAAAAACTGTGCGGCCAATAACCACATAGCACTAGTGACAATTTACTGTTAAACGCACGTGGTTTGGCTGCGTGTTGCACTACTGCAGCATCTAAACACAGCCTAATATGACTCCCAGGGAGGCTGACCTTTCATACCTTAACTTGATGAGTGAAGAAGCCAATAATGTATGCAAGGATAAACGACGGGTATGCTTTAGGTGGCTGTCTACAAGAAATCTCGGTGGAAAAAGCCTGTGGTGTTCATGTCTGACAGTAGCAGAACGTCAGCTCCGCAGAAGCTGCTCGGGGAGGATGGGAAGCTGAGAGATGGCGGTTTGGCTTGTAGTCGTATGCTGTATATATTGCTGTAAATGTCCTGGACGAGAACTCCCATGAAGACTTCCGTGTATATTTCACTATTTAATGCTAACATATACCGTAACTGTTGTGTGCCTGACGTCACATTTTGTGTATGTCACCACTGACACAATCGCAGCCAGTTGTACTCCTCTGTTTATTGGATGTTTTCCAGTAGGCAAGGTAAATGCCTGTGGCAGGAGGTGTAAAAGCAACTAGAATAAACTCCAGATGCCTATCTACAGTTCTGTGAGGGCGACAAATTAAATAATCTCCCTGCAGTGATACCAGGAGCACACAGGGCCTCATTTATCAAAACTGTCTCACAGGAAACCGTCTTAGTTACCCATAGCAACCAATCGGAGCTCCTCTTTTCCTTTCTTAAAATGTTCTGTAAAAATGAGGTGACCTCTGGTTGCTATGGGCATCTAAGACAGTTTTTCTGTTATTTTTTGATAAATGAGGTCTATAGTATGTGTCTTATTGTTAAAGGAGCCATGGGCAGAATAAAATACTGACTGGCTACCTGGTTACGAACAACTGTGGGGCACATAGTGGTGATCGGATTAGGTGTATTTCATTCGGCTGTCTATCTTTTGACGAGTAGTTATTAAGTCGTACAGCGGTTGATGAATTGGACTCGGCGTATTATTAGTCTGACCTCTGGTGGTTGTTTTTTAGTTACAGGTTCATATTCACTTAGACTGGTCTAATTTATTTACACATTAAAAAAAGTTGCATGTCTCCAGGAAAGTGTGACTTTTAATGAAAAAAAAAAAAAAAAGTTGCATTTTAACACTCAAAACAGACGAAGAAAAGTACGCCAGCCTTGGGGTAATTGGGGTGGGCTGGTGTAGCAATTAGACTGGTTTAGCCGCGAACTGAGGCACAAAAAAAAAAAAGGGTGCACCTAAATAGTTAAAAAACTTATGAATTGGTTTAAAAAGTCAAAATATTCGAATGAGGCGCAAAAGCCTCCAAAACAGGTGCAATTTTAGTAGTAAATGTGACTAAAAAAAAAATCAGTCTAAGGCACATTCACACATGGTTTTTGCGGGCTCCAAGCCGCATATTTTGCAGCTCGGATCCGGACCCATTCATATATGAAAAAAAAATAGAACATGTCCTATTCATTTCCGCAATTGCGAACAAGAATAGGCATTTCTATGATAGCCATGGCATGTGCGGTCCACTAATTGTGGAACGCACATGGGCCGGTATCAGTGTTTTGCGGATTCGTGTGAATGTAGCCTAAATCAGCATTTTTAGACTGAAAAGAGGTGCAAACACCTTAGTATATGTTCCCCTATGTTAGGCATGCTGAATGGGTCCATATCCGTGATGCAGGGTGCACACAGCCAGTGCCCATGTATGAGTGCATGAGGCCTTACTAAAGCCGTGTGCAGAGACTGAAATCTGCCTGTATCACACGTATTTTGCTGTGGGGTGGCCATGTATTAGACATCTAGAAGGACCTAAAGGCTTGGCTTGAGAGAGTCCAAAGTCAGCATTTTTGGTGACCAAATACTTTTTAGAGAAGGCCATAGAGAGGGCTAAATAATCAAGATGTACAGTGCATCAGTCCTCAGTCTGATGTAAAGCTGGGCAAGACACTGATGTGGATGAGGGGGAGATGTTACAGGTCCGCCATGTCTATATGTAACATGCTAATAACCTCCGAATGGAGCCTTCTACACAAATGTGATCTCCTAAGAAAGCAATATGATAGTTGTGTAATAATATGTAGTGATGTGCTGCCAGTACAGACATTTATCAGTGTTTCTTTTTCATCCCAAGGGTCACGATGAAGAAGCTGTGGTTGATCTGGGGAAAACCAGTTCTACTGTCAACACAAACTTTGAGAAGGAAGAACTGGAAAGTAAGTGTCAATCTGTAATCCTTAGTCATATTGTATGTATGAAAAGTGGGGATAATACAGCAGCTGTGTGAACACAGCCCCTTGTAAAGCTGCTTACCAGCCAGTGTAATATGAATTGTCCTCTGTCTTGATGCCATACCCTTGGAAGTGCGCTCTCTTTTCTTGGGCCATGGAATTAGCAGCGTTAGGTCTCTGAGACAACAAGTTCTGTGTATTCATTTGTATGTTTGTCCACCGCTCTATTCAAATGGGGCCCCTGTTCTTGTGATCAGTAGGGGCCCAGAATTCAAGCCTCTTCATCGCCTCCGTTCGCTTGGTCCTTTTTTGTCTCATGTTTCAATAGGGAATACACAGAAATCTGTCTCCCCAGAGCTCAGCCAGGACCGCTCTCCTCCTCCCTGTATATGACTGTAAGAGAACTTCGGGTAGGTTCACATCACAAAAAAAAAATAAAAACGGATCCTTTATTTTGAGCATCAGCTATCCATTTTAGCCACTTCCATCTGAGATCAGCTTTTTGTTACATGGGGAAAAAAAGTGCTTCATGGAGGACTTTTTTTTTTTTACGTCTCTAAAATTAAATTTTTTTTTTTATGAACTTGTCCTTACTAGAGCAGGAGCCTCCCTGCTGTGCCTTTTCGGCAGTAGAACAAATATGTTCTTATGGCTACTTGCACACCTGCGCTTTCCCTTTCCGCTATTGAGATCCATCATAGGATCTCAATAGCGGGGGAAAATGCTTCCGTTTTGTCCCCATTCATTGTCATTGGGGACTAAACTGAACTGAACGAAACTGAGTGCACCAGAATGTGTTCCGTTCTGTTTGGTTGCGTCCCCATTGCGGACAGGAAGTTGCAAGCAGTTTATTTCTGTCCACAATGTGGTGCGGAGCAAGATGGATCCGTCCTGACACACAATGTAAGTCAATGGGAACGGATCCGTTTTCTCTGACACAATAGAAAACTGATCCGTCCCCCATTCAGTGGTGTTCATGATGGACCCATCATGGCTGTGTTAAAGATAATACAACCGGATCCGTTCATAACAGAGGCAGACGGCCGTATTATCAGAACAGAAGCGTTTTTGCTGATCCAGAAATGCTGGTATGAAAGTAGCCCAAGTCCCACCCCTTTACCAAGTCCCACCCCTTTACCAAGTCCCACCCCTTTACCAAGTCCCACCCCTTTACCAAGTCCCACCCCTTTACCAAGTCCCACCCCTTTACCAAGTCCCACCCCTTTACCAAGTCCCACCCCTTTACCAAGTCCCACCCCTTTACCAAGTCCCACCCCTGTTGTCCAACAGCCAAAGATGTAATCGAGCAGTAGGAGATAAACTCCTTTGTTCTCTGCAGGATTTCTACAAGAACGTTTGTGTCTGGATCTTGCAGGAAATGGCACAGACTGGCAAACAGTGAGGGCATCTATATTTCTTATTAACTTGTATCATTTATTTCTAAGTTCAGTGTTCCTGTAATTGATCTGAAGGTCACAAAGCCGTAGCTTCTATAGAAAAGTGTTTTCACAATTTGTACTTCTGATCAGGATAAGGGCTGTTTAACACGAGCGAGTCCAGTGGAGAAATCACACTGTGTGTGTGAATGTGATCCTCCGTCCTGGACTTGCAGGAGCACATGGCATTACACTGATTTATAATGCTGTGTACCTCTGTTTGACCTTATAGATACAGAATCACAGTGACATAAAGCTGTCAGTATGATCTTGTATCGTAAGGTCAAGCAGAGGCATACAGCATTATAAATCAGTATAATGCCGTGCCTTCCTGCAAGTCCAGAACGGAGGATCACACTCACACATGGAGCGTGAATCCTGCAATGGACTCACTCGCGTGAAACCGCTCTGAACGTGCCGCTGGCTCCCTTTTATTTCAGTCCGAGAACCAATGCAGCCTCGACATGACTCTTGTGGCTTTGGCAATGAAAATACTTTTTGAGAGCAGCTTTCACACAAGACTTGCTCATGAGAAGATGCAGTGCGGGTCCTACACAGTCCCCTAAAGGAAAGGATTTTGTTAGTGGATATGTTAGACTCTGTTGGCCATGAAGCAGTAATGGAGCTGAGGATCTTGATTTATACAGCACTCAGCAGATTTATCTTTTTGGCACAAGGCTGAAATCAGATACTGAACAGAACCTTTGGATTAGGACAGCGTTACAAGGATGTGTTTTTTGTTTAAGCGTCCGTGTCCATGATTTGCTTGAATGTTTTACCGCATCAGGAAAGTGGTTATGTAACGGTCAGAAGAGAAGGATGTCCGGAGCCTATTGAGCATGTATTTTGGTATTGGTAGACTGAGTACAAGGTACATTTTGCTCAGTGACATTGAGGGGGCAGGATAATTTTTTTTTCAGTATTCTATGCCTTAGGCTTCATTCACACGACCGTATGTGTTTTGCGGTCCGCAAATTGCGGATCCGCAAAAAAAACGGATGACGTTCCGTATGGCATCCGTGTTTCCGTTTTTTTTGCGGATCCATTGTAACAATGCCTATCCTTGTCAGCAAAACGGACAAGAATAGGACATGTTCTATCTTTTTTGCGGAACGGAAATACGGACATACGGAAACGGAATGCATACGGAGTACCTTCCGTTTTTTTTGCGGACCCATTGAAATGAATAGTTCCGCATACGGTCCGCAAAAAAAAAGGAACGGACACGGAAACAAAATACGGTCGTGTGAATGAAGCCTTACTGTGCGTTGTCCTCTGTTGTGTGGTGCTGTGCCCAGTAGCAGAGATGATGATGGGTTGCCCAACCATCCCCCCATTGAGTGCTGTGTTACATTCTACAGTGTTACACCCAATAGAGTAGGGACTCGCCCGCAGAACCTGTGGCTAGTTATACCCTGTCAGCCCTTCCAGGCCACTTCAGGTCCCTGCTGACAGCTGCAGCCAATAACGGCCTCAGTGGTTACAAGTGCTGGAAGGACATGACAGTAGCACAACACTACCACATGTGACTGCTGAGGCCAATGACTGGCTGCAGTGGTCACTGGGCCAAAACACTTGTAGTCCAGCTGGGAGTGGACCCCATGGTATGGAAATGGCAGGACTGGATGGAAAGCGAGATATTAATCAATGTATTTATGCCGATTGTCTGTCTGGCTTGAATACATTGGGAAACATGATGGTTAGGATGAGCACCATATTTATGAAACGCCACATCCACTTTACTGACACTGATTTAAGTTGGTGAGGCCAAGGGTGATTTTTAATTTTTTATTTTTTTTTAAGCACAATAAAAATAAACATTTTGTCATTAAAAAAAAAACAAACAAATTGTTCAGAAATCTGTGGCGATGTGCCTGGCATTCTGCATTGCCTGGGAGTTATTGACGCACACATACTGGGGCACTGGGTGGGGCTCTGTGAGATCTGTGTATGTCTATTATGTTTTGTTGTTATGATGGGTAACATGTCAGTCTTCAGCATTTCAGTGACACTGGGATCATTGACCTGTGCGGACAAATAGAATATTCCTAAAAGGTTAAAGGCCGTGTACACAAAACCATCGTGACTTCTGTACACCTTATGGAGCGATCGAAGTCATGATGTCGGGAATACGAGTGAGCAACACAATAAATACACCCAGAGCTCCTGCTCTAAAAGTAATAGCACTTATAGGGGTATTACCAGCGTACAGGGAGCTCCCATAGGAGTGAATGGAGAGTGAGAGAAGCATGTGGCCTCCTCTCCACTGGAGTTTTCCGACTAAATAGGTGATAACTTTCCCTTGGATCCCTAGTCATCCCGATAACGAGGGTCCCAGTTTCCCCTTTCTGGATGGAGTGGTTATGCTCCTGTCAGTCCACCACTCTATTCACTTCTATGGGACTATTGTAGACAGTGCTACGTCAGTCCCATAGTAGTGAATGGAGTGGTGTTTCAATATGCACACTACTACTCCTTTCAAATGAGAGACATGGGGAACCCCATTCTCAAGAAGTGGGAATTGTGGGACTTTCAAAGAGCCTACATTTATCACCTGTCCTGTGAATTGGTCAAAAATCCTATTTGTGGGATAACCCTTTTGTTGCGGATTTTCAGTATGGAATGAATGGGATATTAAAGTACAGTACGATGACCCCAGAATCTGGGTGCATTTTAGGGCATCGTGCCACAGGTGTTTGAATATTGTTGTAAATTTACCTTTTACAATCCACAGAAAAAATCAAAAAATCTAGATTTAAAACACAGAAATTTTCTGCCATGTCTGAATCCAGAAAACAATGAAAATTATGTGGCAATTGTCATTTGATTTGCGTACAATATTCCCAAGCTTTGCCAGGTGTGATGGTCAACGTCACTAGGACACTCTGAAAGTTGTGAATATTTAGGCTTGGTGGCACTTGCTGACGTTGTATGAACAGTGGGGACATTAACGATACAGGATTGTGTTCTCATTCTAGTTCACATTTATCCTTTCCAAACAGTTGCCCATAGCTCTTCTTAGAAAGAGGTTATCGCCCTCCATATGCTTCCTGTTCTACCAATCATCGTTCTTGTAATCTGCTTTGGACCATTGCCTCGGTGAACACCCATCTTAGTTTTTCCTGTGATTGTTTTCTTTTGGATTTAAAGGGAACCTGTCATCAACTTTATGCTGCCCATACTAAAGGCAGAATAAAGTAGATACAGGTGAGTTAATTTTAGCAGTCTGTCATTTATAAGTAAAAAGTAAGTGGTTGCTGAGAACCAATCGTTGCAGACTAGGCCTGGACAAGAGTCACGGCCACCTGAGAAGAGTCCTGGTTATTCATGAATTCCTGCTCTCCCTGCCCACCTACTGATGACTGACAGACTTCTACCTAGTTTTCTCCCTTTCTCTCTAGGAGAGAACTGCCAATCATCATCAGATGGGCGGAGAGCAGGAGATTAGGAATAACCATGACTCTTCTCAGATAGATTTGACTCTTTTCAAGGCCTGGGCTGCAACGATTATGATGCTGGTTCTCAGCAACCATTAACTTTTAGCTCATGAGTGACACACCGCTGAAATCAGCATTTCCATCACTCAGTGAGGTGAGCATAAAGTTGATGACGGGTTCCCTTTAAGGAGATTTGTTAAAGGGTTTTTCCCATAATAAATATAAAAAATGAAAATCGTACGACCTCACAGTACATGACAACCTCTTTCTAACAAAGCTAGAACCAGCCCTGTACCTCACATGGCTCCGGAGATCCTCTTATTCATTGCTCTGCTTGTGGCCAGTGCAAAAACTACAGGGTTTTATGGTTTATTTAAATATAGATACTGACATGGAAAATTTTAAAAATAACCACCAAAAATTCTTTAAAAATATGTTTAACATAAAAACGTGATTTAAACAGTAGGTCACTTTCTGATGACACATTCCTGTTAACTTGTTATGAAAAGTAAGAACTGGTCAGTGGAAAAAAATCGACATTTCCTAAACTATGAAGGCTGAAAATGGTGGGAGCTGTGATCGATTTTTCTATATAAAATCATGAATAGTTCACGGTCCTATTTTACTTATTCCGTTTACTTATCATTCATTATTATTTTATCAAGTATTCTATCTTGCAACTATTTATGATTTTATATGCAAATTAGATCAGATTTTTCTTAATCTGTCTTGATGAAATAACTATAAAATATGTCTATATATTATGTATGTGTCTTAGGTCCTTTGCATCCACCGGTTTTAGTCAGGTATCTTAGATTTGTGGGGTTTTTTTTCAGTGTGATATTTTAGACTTCCAAAAAGGGATCCTAGGACCCCAAAAAGCATTGTCCATATGGTGAGTGAGCGTTACTCTGACACCTAATACGTTTTATACGGGTGCCTAGGGCCCATCAGTAAAATTTACTATTCAAATATTTCCTTCTCACTCAGCAGCAGACAAGGGTCCCTGCAGCGACTTTGGGAAGGTAGGTCCCCGGAAAAGAGGATACTGGTTGGTCTGCCTCTGTCCCTAGAAGCCACATAATGTGGTTGAGATGTTGTATGCTGTGTTATGTACCACCTGTGCAGGGGGTAGTAGACAAGTGGCCCACCTCGGGGGAGTCACCTGTACCCCTGTGAGCCTGTATGTGTTAAGTGAATCCAGTTGAAGGATGAGTGGTGTTTCAGAAAAGATTTGTTGCCTAGCCATTGTGGACGGAAATTTGGAATACTTCCTTCCAGATGATCATCTGACATTGGTCATCTTAGATGACTGAACATTGCTAAATTTAACCAAATGAACGCTACTTTTGGTTGAAATCGTCTATTTTTATCAACTTTACCCTAATGTGTATGGCTACTTACTTTTATGTTGCTTCTCTCTAGTTCCAAGAGCTTCCAGGAACATTCACATGAATGTGACTGTTTACAGGCCAACATCTGGGTCAGTTATTTGGCTGAGCAAAGGAGTTCCAGTGTCATCATTTTGGTCGTCAGTTTTTGTCCATAGAACTTGGTGTTTTCAACCAATAATATTCATTCTGTGGGTGGAATTAAAGGGGTTGTCTCACACTTACTAATGTATTGTGATTATCCATATTTCTTCCTCTGCTGGCTGGAATCATTTTTCCATCACATTATACACTGCTCGTTTCCATGGTTACAGACCTCCCTGTAATCAATCAGTGATGGCCGTGCTTACACACTATAGGAAAAAGCATCAGCTTTGACGCTTTTTCCTATATTGTGCAAGCACGACCACCGATGCTGGATTGCAGGGCGGTCTGTAACCATGGAAACAAGCAGTTTATAATGTGATAGAAAAATGAATCCAGCCAGCAAAGGAAGCAATATGGATAATAACAATACATTAGTAAGTGCTTGTTTTAACTTTCTCTACATGATAAATGCCACTTACTGAAGTGACACAACCCCTTTAAGGAATATGCCATGGTAAACATTTAAAAACCCTTGTAAAAAGTAATGCCAGTCTTTTATAGCTGTACTGCATAGCTTGAAGTACATCGGTTATGCACCCTTTGGAGACAATTGTTTTATATTGGCTGTGGCATTCTACTTGAGGTTGGAGCATTCTGGATAAATGTCCTACTTTCCATTTATAACTTGCTATGTTTTTTTTTTTTTTCTTTTTCCCCATTTAGGTCACAGAGCGGTTTATATTGGAGTTCATGTACCTCTAGGCAGACAGAGCCGTAGACGCCATAGACATCGGGGGCACAGACATCACCGGAGAAGAAGAGAAAAAGAAAATGATAAAGATGATGGCCGAGAATCTCCAAACTATGGTAAACAGTTGATTTGTAAAATTACTAGACTACAGAAGACTTAGGTTAGTTTCACATTTGTGTTACTGGCACAGTTTTCCCTTGTTCACCTGATACAGTTATTCACTGCCAGAGCACATTGACTATAATGAGATCTGATAGGGATTAACCGAAACCTACTGGAAACCTTGCCGAAAACCAGCTGATTCCCCACTGGATCCCATTATAGTCAATGGGGTTCCAGCTGTGCACAGCCGTATCTGGCTGTAGTGGCGACGGTGAACTCCGGCAGACTGTTCCTATATGGGATACCTTTGGCACATGTGTGAAAGTAGCCTAACGCTGAGCCCATGTACCAGCAGATCAGCTTGTGAACGTGCCCCATTTCCATGCTAAATCCACAATAATTATGTGCATGCTCATTATTGTAGATTTTTTATTTTTCTTTCAGCGGCATGGACCAAAATACCCACTTTTTTTTTTTCTGTGAGCTATTTGTCACCAGGCTGTGTAGAGTTGACCATTCATAACACAAAGCAGTGAATCTGTGGCTAATTTCTAACCTACGTTTTAAGGTTTTATTCTCTGTGACTCTCTTACAGTCATGGGTGACGAATGGTAAACTAGAGACCTTGAATCCGGTGTAAGTTTAACTCGCTAAATGACTCATGTTGGTGATTGAACTCACAATATGTATTTAGACCAGTCCCTCCACACAATATGAGATAACATTCAGGTGCACGCTACCACGACTGCCGTGTAAAAGCAAACATGTAGCAGCTCCATGCCCAGACACATGCAAACGCTGGAAACATGGATAAAATGGATAACTCTGAATAGCATTACTGCCATACGTGCTATATGAAAATGAAAAGCTCTTTGTGCACATTTGTGATCAAAATTGTGTTGGGCCCATCTACCAGCTACAAGATGGCTTCCAACTGATAGAACCTACACTTAAAGACTTACCTCTCCTGGCCTAAGCCTATAAAATTCAGGGCAATGCACTGTACAATCCAGCTATTTTATATTAGACTGTAACCTAAAATCCCTAGCACACCAGCCTGTTCTACAGGTAAAATGCTTCTGTATCAATGAGTCAAAGCCGAGCTATTTTAGTAACCTTGATGCCTCCACATGCGCTGTCCCTTTAACTATTTCTAGACTGCAAGGAGACACTTGCCCTTTGACCTGTGACCCATTATGTCGGCTGAAAAATAGCTCACTTGGCAATAGGCAGCAGAGATTATATATATATATATATATATATATATATATATATATATATATATAATTTTTTTTTTTTTTTTTTTATTATTTAACTTTGATGTGATAGTTGCTGGAAGTCTGTATCCGGCTGTACATGCTTCTCCTCTAAGCATGTCCATGTCATACACTGTACTTTCAACGCTTTAGTTTTTATATATAGTGACACCAATATAATTTGACTTCAGGCGAAAACAATGTTTAATTTGTCTTATGATTATGTCTTAGTTTTCAGCTTGTACCTGTCAACTACAATGTGTTCAGTCATCTGTGATGAAAAGCCTAACGGTGGATCGGTTCTTTATTTTATTAATCTCATTCATTTCATCACTGCATCAGTATCTGTTCGATGGGGGTCTGCGATACCCCAGACCCCCATCGATCAGCTGTTTGAGAGAAACCTGCAGCGCCAGTGCTTTCTCAAACAGCTAATTGGTGGGGGTCCCAGGTGTCGGACCTCCACCAACCTATCCAGAGGTCATCAGTTAAAAAATGTTAAGGTTTCTGCTGCGTCCCGTCCCGTCCCCCACCCCGCGTGAATGTTGTAGACCCGCTCGCGGTTTAGTCCCATTGACTGGAGCTGAACTGCAAGCATACACCGATCCCAGTTTCCATCGCTATCTGGCTGGACACTGTGCCAAGAAAGGACTTAAGTGCAGTGCCACGTTAAGTGCAGTGTGGCCTCCCATCAAAAACAATGGGAGGCAGATTCAGAGCTGCCAAAGACTGCTTTTTGGGGCAGATTCTGTCTCAAATTCTGCTGATAAAAAAAAAATCTTATGTGAATGGGACCTTTTTTGGAAAAATGCCAGTGCAGTTTTTGATCCAGCCTTTTGAGGTGAATCCAGTAGGAAGGAGTAGTATAGTGCCTTACTTCCTTTCCCATTCCTTTTACTTCTGTGTTTTTTAGGCACAAAAACGTTCCTTAGAAACTGCCACAAAATGCCTGCTGTAGAACGTATCAGTAGGTCAGCATTTCAGGCGTTCTTTAAAAATCAAGACAAATGTACCTCATCTGGAAATCTAAAAAGCTTCACATATACATGTTGACTCGTTTTATCAGAGGTGTTCATTGTGGTCATCTGCTTGACAATTTTTGTAAGCATCTGTAACCCATTAAACGATGGGTAATTAAATATATCCCACAAATATAGTACCTTGTTACCCAGGAGAGAGTTTCCTCTATGTAAGGACTTCATTTGTAATCCTATTCTAAGCTCCTACTTTGTTTCTTTGACCTTGTGCAGACACCCCATCACAACGTGTCCAGTTTATTCTGGGCACCGAGGATGATGATGAAGAACACATCCCACATGACCTCTTTACAGAAATGGATGAGCTATGCTTTCGAGATGGAGAGGAATGTGAATGGAAGGAGACTGCAAGGTGAGGGGCCTCTTCCTATGTTACTCTGTAAGGAAGTCAGAGCTCGGGGGTTTCTGGATTTCATGATGATACAATACTTTGGGTACTAAACATATCCAGTCAAAATGTTTTTTTTTTACCGTCTACCATGTACAATAAGTAGTTGACTGCTTATGGACATGTTGTAACGTGCGCTTTTTTAACACCTGGAGCTCCACATGTTGTCTGATCGAGACGCAGGACATTCTTCTGAAGGTTTGCATGCTGCCAGATAATATAACAGCTTAAAGGCATCCCATACTTCTGTGTTCTGTTTCCAGTGGAGCTTATTTATAATCTGCAGATACACCCCCAGGATAATGTAACCTAAAGTAAAGCTTGTGGAAAAAAGGAAAGGAAGATGGAAATGGTTTGAAGGAAAAACTCTTCTTTTCTTTGAAGTCATTTATAATGTAGTTGTCCTAGAAAGGGCAGAGCAGTATACTGGTAACCTAAAACTACTGAAACCAGACTCCTGCTCAGACACTTGGAGGAGAGGCCGCAGGTCTTTGGTCTCGCCTTGCCTGTGAACTCGATATACAATCGGTTGTCCCCCTTTATATGTGGGTGCTGAGTGCTGAACTCATTGTCCTGGTTCAAAGAGGACGTCGCCACAAAATGTAATGCAATCTGCAGGCACCATGTTATAGAGCAGGAGGAGCTGAGCAGATTTATATATAGTTTTATGGGGAAAACAAAGCTAGAAATATATTGGTACAGGATGGAGGGGTATCAGTGATTGATAGCATTGTGTGCATAAGAGATAGCTATCAGTCACTGATATCCCCTCCCTCCTGTACCAATAGATGTTCACAGGAGGTGGAAAAAGCAAAGATCGACATGTATACAATACAAGTTTTACTGAATCTTTTCCCATAAAACTATATATCAAACTGCTCAGTTCCTTCTGCTCTATATAACATGGTGCTTTCCTCTTTAAAGGGGTTCTTCGGGAATTAAGAAAATGAAAATATTGAAATATTACTTTATGATAAATATATTCCCAAATACCTTTCATGAGTTATAGGCTAGTTCTGTCTAGGGAGCAATCTTTAGGAGAAATAAAATGGCCGCCGTCCTATTAGTACACACAAAACCTGTCCTAATCATACAGCAGGACAAGTTACTTCACAACACTGAGGTAAAGAGCTGCTTCATCCTCCGCTTGTCAGGGATTATGATTCAGGTGAATCTCTGTGGGAATGGAGATGATGAGGAGATATGAGACGATTGTAGGGTGTGGCTAATGAGCAGCAGCTCTTGTATGCAGTCTCTATTACCACAGCCACAGTCTGCCCTGTCCATCCTCTCTGTACTAAATTCTCCATAGAGATTCAGCTGAAGATCATATTAAACGGTATTCAGGATCATAATCCCTGAAAAATAGACCAGAGAGGAGGATGAGGCAGCTCTTAACCTAAGTGTTGTGAAGTAACTTGACTTCCTATGTGATTGGGACAGGTTTTGTGTGTACTAATAGGACAACGGCCATTTTGTTTCCCCTGATTGCTCCCCAGACACAATGGGCCATTATAACTAATGAAAGGTATATGGGAATATATTTATTATAAAGTGATATTTAAGTATATTCATTTTCTTAATTCACAGAGAACCCCTTTAAGGGGAAGATTACATTGGTGGGGTCTTCTGAACGCCCACTCCTCAACGTCTCTCCACAGACTTCCATCACTAGAAATCTAACACCACATACATAAGGGACAAGGGACAATTTTTAAGGCTCAGAGTGGAATAAAAAAATGCAAAATAAGTCCTAGTCCCCTCCACCCATCTCCTCTTGCTCTGTTCCAATGCTAGCAGGGTCCCTACTGTTCTTGCCTCAGCCAGTCATTGGCACTGGGCATTTGTGTGTTGTCTATGGGATACTACGGCTTTAATGTGGTATACTCTTATACCTGATAAATTGTAATTTCCTTTGCCTTTATTAGTGTAACTGGTGCTTATTGTTTGGTTTTGATTATTTCTTTTCTTTGGTAAAGGTGGCTTAAGTTTGAGGAAGATGTTGAAGATGGTGGAGACAGGTGGAGTAAACCTTACGTGGCCACCCTATCGCTACACAGCCTCTTTGAGCTGCGAAGCTGCATACTTAACGGTACAGTGATGCTGGACATGAGAGCGAGCACGATCGAGGAAATTGCAGGTAAGTGACTGTGTATGGTGGGCGGTAAAATGAAACATCTGTGGATCCCATGTATTTTATGTATACCTGATGGCATTCAGTGTGTTCATATGAAGCTACTCCACTGAATGTAAAGAGCATGATGGCTTGTTTGTCTTTCGGTGGGACCACAACACTAGGTGATTGATGCAATACGTACATTATATGCAATTCTTATACAAATTGCACTCTGCTATTGGTACATTCAACCCAGCCTATGAGCTGCCCTTTTACATGGACTATAAGGCCTCTTTCACACGGGAGTCACGGATTCAGTCTGGATGCGTTCCGGAAAATCCGAACCAATCCGCATTTTTTTCCGCGCGGGTGCGAAGCATTTTGATGCGTTTTTCACGCGGGTGATAAAAAACTGAATGTTTACAAACAACATCTCTTAGCAACCATCAGTGAATCACGCATTGCATCCGCACGCAAGTGATTCACGCAGACCCATTCACTTCAATGGGGCCAGGGCTGCGTGAAAAACGCAGAATATAGAACATGCTGCGATTTTCACGCAACGGCGAACTGATGCGTGAAAAACATTGCTCATGTGAAAAGCCACATTGAAATGAATGGGTCAGGATTCAGTGCGGGTGCAATGCGTTCGCATCACGCATTGCACCCGCGCGGAAATCTCGCCCGTGTGAAAGGGGCCTAAGAGTGAGCCATAATCTGAAGGAACGGTCATACAAGAGTTCATTTCCCACCATTGCCCGCTAGTTAGCGGTATTTACATGCCGCAATGATCAGTGATGTACAGGTATGGGGATGGGCGATTGTTACTACGATCATTCATCCCCATACAGTTACCTCGCTTGTCGCAGCACATAGGGCGATGTGTGTTCCAGATAATTGGCCTGATCCTCAGCTCATGTAGCGTCCATTTAGATGGGCTGATGCACAGGGAAATCATTGGAATGAACTTTGTTCCCAGTTATTGCCTGCTCGTTCAGTTGCGTTCACATGCAGAAATCATCCCCTCTGTCTGGGGACGAACGATCACTACTGCCGTCATTCATCCCCATATAGATTCATGGTTTGCTGACAGCACATCACTGTTTAGAATAGAAGATCCAAGGGAACCAGAGAGGCTTCAGAAGAAAAATAGTCTAGTGCTCTTCCAGTAGAATAACGCTTTATTGGTTCAGAGACATAACGCGTTTCGGGGACACAGCCCCTTCTTCAGATGTACAGTATATGAAAAGATGTTTATATATCATCCATCTAAAGAAGGGGCTGTGTCCCTGAAACATGTTTTGTCTCTGAACCAGTAAAGCGATATTTTACTGGAAGAGAGCTGGGGTCCTTTTTTGCTCCCTTGGATCTTCTCTTCTTAATATCTGCATGTCCGAATCATTCCGCTGACCGGCTCTGGAACACTGCAGCCATTTCCCTCCAATATTATTTACCCCCTATTATATAGTGATTGAGACTCTTCACAACCCTACAATAATAATAATAATAATCTTTATATAGCGCCAACATATTCCTCAGCACTTTACAATTCAGGGGTTCATAAATAACATAACAGACAAGTCAATTATTACAACAAGAGGAAGAGCTTACAATCTATGAGGAGATGGGGTGACCCAAAAAGGTAGAAGTACTTGTTTTATACGCAGGGGCGGACTGGGAACTTAAAGTGGCCCTGGAAAAAATACTAAAAGTAGTAGTCGGGTGCGTAATTGATGTAAGGCAGGGCCAGAAATACCATATTGTGGCACATTATACCACCCCAACAGAGTCAAATACCACAGTCCATCACAAAATACATCCCCAAAAACTTCCACTGGTCGGCCATGAGAAAGGCTCAGGCGGCCCCCTGGGCATCGGCCCACCGGGAAATTTCCCTGTAAGGTCTATGGCCAATCTGCCCCTGTTTGTACGATAGTCCAGCCATTTTGGGGGAATAGGGGAGCAGATATAAAGCCTCATGAGCCAGTCAGCAGCCCATATATGAAGTGTAAGGTGAGAACAGTACCTACCAGCTCCCCTGACCTCCATTGCTAACCCAGTTTAGGCTGTACTACCCTATATAGCGCTTTGTTTTGTATTCTTGCTGTTTACACAGGGTAATGGCTGCGGGCAATGATATTGGATGCTGCATGAAAGATATGATCTACAAGACAGCAAACCCTTTTTTATGTTGTGTTTTTTTTCTTTTTGTTTTTGGGGCAGGTGTTCAACTTCAATAATTACAGAGAACAAACAAAAAAACCCTCAATGGAGAGTGCGGCGTTTTTATAACAATAGAACAACAAATGAGGCGTAATTACACCTCAGTGCGCCTTTTACACTCTCCACCTCCCTTAACTTTGTTTAAGACTTAGCTTTTAATGGGTATACTCTAATACTAAACATAACGAACAGTGAAGGTGAAAAACAGAATGATTAAAATGATCAGGGCCAGTGTAGCGATGTTACCATGTGTTTACTTTAATACTGCACTCTTATTAGCGTCCTTGAAACCTGTGTCTGCGCGCTCACACAGGAATGTATAAAGATATGTAGGACCTAACTATCCCTATTGTCTCACATATCGCTGCTGACCCTGTCTAAAAACCTAATCAGTGTCTGCCCCCCGACAAGATTCGGCGTCTTCGTGGGCTAGTGCAGTCTGCTGGGCAGTGGGCGGGGTCACGCCATTTTAAAGCCTCCGTTTGTGATGTAAGTTAATGTAGGCCAATAAGGGCTTTCTTAGGGGCATACTTGTCATTACCTACGTACAGGTATACTCCCCTGTGTTGCCAGTTAAGTACCGTAGCTTACTCACCTGTGGCATCTGTGCGCGTCGCTCCCGACGTACCAGGCGGCTCGCACTGGCCCTGATAATTTTAATCATTCTGTTTTTCACCTTCACTGTTCGTTATGTTTAGTATTAGAGTATACCCATTGAAAGGTAAGTCTTAAACAAAGTTAAGGGAGGTGGAGAGTGTAAAAGGCGCACTGAGGCGTAATTACGCCTCATTTGTTGTTCTTCAATAATTGTCCCAATCCTCTGCTTGTCTACAAGGGTCCTGTAGGTGCCCTTACAGAGCGTGCAAAGGGATAAACACGTTTTATCATTTCAGTTCTTTTTTTAAACATTACTGTTACTTAGTTTTTTTTAACGTTCACCTGTCTTGAGAGGCAGAAATCGATGCACAGGCTGTATTTGCCTATTTATAGAAGTCAGATTGATGCATAATGAGCCTATGCCTGTCGTTGCCGCAGCTATTTTCACCAGAGTGCTCTCTTCACCTAGAAGAATGTAGAGCTTCTGCTTTTCTTTGAAGGTGAAGTAGGGAACGTAATCGGTCAGCATCTCCGACGTGGGACTGCCGCAGGGTAGGAGCAACTGACGGTTCCTGGCTTGTTGGACTGTTTGAGCCTCCATGATGGGACCACCAGATTGTGGATGATCTCTTCAGGATTTTTCTTTTTGGGGACTTTAAGGTTTCTCCACATATTGGGCCAGAATTCTGTATAAATGTCTATGAAGTTTATCTCTTGTGTTCCCAATGCTAAGTTGTACTGTGCAGTTCTAAAACACATAGCATAGCCGACAACCTATATACCTGGGTATAACCATCTGCCTAGTATATGGCATGTTCTGGTAACGGCTACTTTTTTTTTTTTTTGGCTTTTAATTGGACTAGTCCATATGCAAGAACTGTATGTAGATGTTCTGGCTGTCAGGGATAAAATGTATATTGCAATTTTATTTCAGGCTCTTAATCCATCTAAGCACCTGGAGTGTCTAGTACGATGAGAAGTGTCTTGCCGTGCCTTAAAGGGATTCTGTCACCACCATTTTGCATATTAAGTTATTTATACCACTGGATTTCTCTTATCATAAGGATCCCCAAATGGTTATTGTTATAGGGCCCAGATGAAGATTTGTGGTGTAAAAATCCTTTTTTATCTACTGTCAATCACTTACATTAAGGGGCCCAAGGGGAGTTGCCCATGGTTGCTGGAGCCCGGGCTCGGCGATTCCGTTGGAGCCCCGGACCGCCCACCTAATTAATATTCACTTCACTGAGTGAAGCTCCGAGGCGGCAATTGATGTACTGCGCCTGCGCAGCCCCGGACGGCACACCTAATTAATATTCACTTCACTGAGTCAGTGAAGCTCCGACGCGGCACTGCGCCTGCGCGGGATTACAGCCGCCGCCGGAGCTTCACTGACTCAGTGAAGTGAATATTAATTAGGTGTGCCGTCCGGGGCTGCGCAGGCGCAGTACATCAATTGCCGCGTCGGAGCTTCACTCAGTGAAGTGAATATTAATTAGGTGGGCGGTCCGGGGCTCCAACGGAATCGCCGAGCCCGGGCTCCAGCAACCATGGGCAACTCCCCTTGGGCCCCTTAATGTAAGTGATTGACAGTAGGTAAAAAAGGATTTTTACACCACAAATCTTCATCTGGGCCCTATAACAATAACCATTTGGGGATCCTTATGATAAGAGAAATCCAGTGGTATAAATAACTTAATATGCAAAATGGTGGTGACAGAATCCCTTTAAAGAGCTGAAACTGATGTGCTTGACACATCCGCTAGCAATCAAACATGTCCGATACATGTCTATAAAGTATGGACTAGTTGAAGTAATTGGGTCCGAAACAAAATGAGGCATTCACACGAATCACATCCATATTTTACGGACCGCAAAGAAAACATGGCCATGTGCATGAGGCCTAATAATGTACATGAGGATACACTATGCCTTACTTTTTAGTACTGGAGCACATAACCTTCTATAATGGCCAGATGATTTTCAGCTGTGTCACTCTAAAAAAATCTACACAAATAATGATTGAAATGGTTAAATTGCTATTTCTCTGCTATAAAAAGCACCAGAAGCAAATGTCCTTTGTAGTGTCCCCAAGTGAGACAGC
Source organism: Rhinella marina (assembly GCA_900303285.1). NCBI lineage: Eukaryota > Metazoa > Chordata > Amphibia > Anura > Bufonidae > Rhinella > Rhinella marina. The sequence goes on along the minus strand of ONZH01006554.1, from coordinate 286,466 downwards.
TTGAAAGTGTGTTATAAAGTCTGTGCAGTGGAATGGCGATCATATACTTAGTCTTGCTGAACCGAACAGCCCATGATCAGGTCCTGGAAGGAAGAAAGTCTGTAGAAATGTCTCATCAGGACAATCTCTTTCTATGTGCCCCATTAGCTGCTGCTGCAGGGGAGAGACATGGCTGCCAATAGGTTCCCCTGCTAATAACTGCTGATGATTTGGGGTTTCTGCGGATCAGTAGTATCTACCAGTAGAAAAATGATTATTCTGGTGGGGACAGAGCTTATCTGTATGATAAATGGACTGATGATTCATTTTGCACACTGTAAATATAGGGACATTAAAGGCGAATGATACTTTTGGGGCAACAGATTTGTTGTATTGTGTTATAAAAAATATATATACTATTGTGTCTTCTGCAGCCTGCATATTTTCTCATATGTAGCTGGCTGCTAGGTCCCATTCAGTGTAAAATCAGATGTGGGCTCTGATGGCTCGGCCTGTAGCACCTCTCTCTGCTTTCCTGAATGCAAATCTAGGTTGACCTCTTTACAACCAGATAAAATGAGCTTTAATAAAAAGGGATGTAAGCTTTGTTAGCATTCCGGAGAGCGGGACTACGTGATTTCACATGAATAGGACTGAGCAGCCTGCAATGTATGAGGATATGGAGAGAGAGCGAGCACAATGTTTAATCAAAAACATTGGAAATAATCCCATAAGGCCTTGCTCTGTGATTTCCATCAGTGATTGTGAACCAGGAGTGGAGCCTTCACACAGATAAGGTATAAGGGAAAGATTCTACTTTTTTCACCTGCACCTGGTTTGGACTCAACAACCACGGACAGAAATCGCTGACCAGCACTTGCCGTATGCACAAGGCCTAATATACAGCCAAAGAAGACATAATGTCCCCCCATAGAATAAGCCTACGTATGTCGGGGCATATTGGTTCTTTGCCCTATTAGGCCACCTTCACATGGTCAGTATTTCAGAAACGTGTTGATTTGTATCTACATGATGGAAATTTTACAGTTTCTTGCCGCCATACTTAAACTATTGGGTTATCTATTCTCCACAGATATGGTGCTGGATAACATGACTGCGTCGGGTCAGCTGGACGATTCCATGAGGGAACTGGTCAGAGAAGCTCTCCTGAAGAGACATCACCACCAGAACGAGAAGAAGCTGAGTAACCGCATCCCTCTGGTGCGGTCCTTCGCTGACATAGGCAAGAAACATTCTGATCCTCACTTGCTTGAACGAAACGGTGAGATAAGTTGTCACAAGCAGCTTATTCTAACCTATTTCGCTATTTTTCTCCACCTGTAAAGCAGCAGCCCAGCTCCTTGATTCCTAGATGTTGTGTGCATCATAATTTGTGCAATTGCTTGCAAAATGAACATATCTGCAGCCGCTTTAGCTTTTCTATCTATAATTCAAAAATGACAACGAATGAGATCATTGGCTGCTGCTTTACTTTCCCTTTGACTTACATGTTTGCTTGTATATGTTTTAATTGGATATTTTAATTTTTTCTTATCAGTGAGTCGATATTTTAACGCCAAATGCCTTGTTAGGCAGGACATGATCTGGGACTATCCATTAGTATGCCACATGCCCTGTACTCTGTAACCCAGAAGCCTCTGATCTCCATTCTAGTGATGGCCATAGACCATGTCACATGTCGGTTATATGTTCATGTTTCTCCAATATCCCTTCAATCCCTTATATAAATGTACAACGTATCCAATACAGGGTTTAGTTTTTCTTAAATATCACTTCATAAAAAAGAACAAGTGACAAAAGTGGCTCAAATTAGTTAGAAATGTCAATTACTTCTGTAAACTGGAGATTACACTCAGCAGTATAGGCCGGATTTCTGCTGCATTTTTAATGTGTGCTGGGATTCTGCATCGTGGACAGATGAATGTGACAAGGTTTTTTTTTTTGTTTTTTTTTTTAATTTATTCTTTCAGCTGGAATGCAATACATAATTTCTCTTATAGGCTTCCGTGGTGCATGCCGTCCTAGAATGCCGTTATGGTCCGTGGTAGCAGAATCCATAACGGGGTTCTTAGATAATCCGAACCTGTACGCCAAACTTGAAAACACAAATTTGCTCATCGCTAATTAGGACAATTGTTCAGCATGAAGAGGGTCCAGAGCTTCTGTAAGGGCTTCTGTCACCAAGATCACTGTAGTGAAACAGGCTGACCTGCAACATGTGTACAGGTCAGCAGAAGCTAGCAGTCTTGGTCCAGAGCATTCTTAGTACAGAGCTTCTAGGAGTAACGGCAACGCCCTCATTGCTCCTAGAGGCTCATTTGCATATATTAATAGTTCTGTTTTCTCAGAAATAAAGCCACATGTGGGGATGGGACCAAGACTGGTAGCTTCTGCTGACCTGTGCACATGTTGCCTATTTCACTACAGTGATTCTGGTGACAGAAACCCTTAAAGGAATAATATAACATTAACAAAGGAAACTAAAAATAAAGGTATCTTTTGTGCCTTACCGGATAAAGGGGCCGACTGGAAAACCCCTTTTTAAAAAGAATTCGGCTCCATGATGAGCTGACAGATCTGACTTTATTAACCCAGTTCTTATCTCTTTGGGGTACCTTCATCTGGTCATTCATCTTCCCTGGGCTCAGATGAACGTCGCACCATTTTGGTCTGTCACAATTCCATGCCTTGACAGGGGATGTAGAATCAAGTTGTCCTTGTGAGATTACTGCTCTAACGTTACGGGGCGTATTAGAAGTGTTAGATTCTAGATTAGTTCTTTGTTCACCTAGCATAGCATAGAATCCAAAAAATGAAAAGCCAGTTTTTCCTCGGTCACCCTCCATGACAGCACCGTAGGAATGTTGTAAAGATGCAGTGGTTAAATTTACTAGTAAGACTTAAAGGGGTTTTCTGGCTGTGTAATATTGATGACCTACCCTCAGAATAGGTCACTAATATCTGATTGGTGTGGGTCCGACACCTTGTACCTCCTACCAGGTTAGCTAACCACCGAAGCCTCCTCACAGCTCATGATGCACAGCAATAGTGGCTGTCCTTGGTATTACACCTCAGGTCTAGTCACTTGAATGGGCTGAACTGCACTTAGATGTGACCAATGAAAGTGACGTCACACACCTTCGAAGAGGCTGCAGTGCTTTCTTCAAACAGCTGAATGCCCCCCGGGAGTCAGACCTCCACCAATCTGATCTATGCTGAGGCTAGGCCATCAATATTAAACACCCAGAAAACCCCTTTAGTTCTAATTTTCTGAGCTTTTCAATGTAAGAGCTTATTCACACAACCAAATTTTTCTTTCATGTGCTATCCACTCGTAAAAAGAACAGCACCTAGATCCATACAATTCTGTGCGGCTATTCGCCGATCTGTGGAATTTACTGCAGTTCTTATTCTGGTTTAGGTCCCATTCTGGTTTAGCTATGTCTATTGATGAGCAAAAATTCTGCCACTGACGTCCTGACCTGATTTGGGATCATTGACAATAGCCTTGAGCCTTCATGAGGTCTACAAATGTGCTGTGATGCTTGTTTCCTCACCAGTAGATTCAGGAATGGTAACTCATGACAAGTAAACTGTATAATTACTAGGTGCAAAAACAAAAGATAAAAGATCTCAAAGCGTAGGCCAAGATAGTGCTGCTAAGCTAGTACTGGAACTACAACTTGCTTATGGCACTTCATAGTAGAGTCACCTACTTAACCATTTAACTGCACCTTATTGTTCGCAAGTGATTGCCCAGGGTACCCTTTGCTAAAACCATACCCCCATTCAGTTCTGGATCCTGGGATGTCTTCACTCGATTTGCAAGTTCTACACAAACATGTGTGCCGCAGCAGCCAAAGACTGGCCTCAGTGGTGACATGTCCCCAAGTGGCTTGTCACTGTTGGGTCACCTTCTGACTGGAAACGCACCATCTCTGAGACAGTCATTGGCTGCAGTGTTGCATGTGACGCCATCTGTCTGGAGGTTGACAGGTAGGGACTAGAAGAACGATGATGGCCCAGGAGCAGAACCAGAACTGAATGGCAGGGAGTAGGTGAGCTTGATTTTAGAAACCAGTAACACTGGCTGGGGGCATTTAAAACAAAAATCCTGGAAATGTCTTTAAGGTTAGTGATACACATAAGATGGCAGTCAGTCTGAACCCCCACGTGTGCTTGGCTCAGGAGACAAAGGTGTTCAGTAGGAGAAGAAAGCCTCTGCCAGACTCCTGATTTTCTCCCAAAAACCTTCTTCTTCCTCTGACATCTTCCATTGGGGGAAGTCAGGAGCCCCCAATATACATTAAAGGAGTTGTCCTGCTGTTTATATTTATGACCGATCATCATAAGTCATCAATATCCGATTGGCGGGGGTTCGACTCCCAGCACCCCTGCCGACCAGATATTGATGAGCTATCCTGACGGTAGGTCATAAATATAAATGGCAGGACAACCTCTTGAGCTGGTCCCGCCAACCTACATCTAATATGTATGACCAACTTAAGGTGGCCAATCATGGCATTATAGCTCACTAGGACTACAGCATACTTCAAAGTCTACCCTCATATTCAAGGCGATAAAGTTGCTTGTATTAGAAGTCTAGGTTATTAAATAAAGACTGGACATTCTCATGCTATAATACTGTTGTCTTACATCACATAAAGGGCTCATGCACAATGCCATTCCGTGCATTGGGGGCCGCAGTTTGTAGTCCCCAGTGCACAGGCAACATCCGTGCGGCTGCCACAACGGATCCGGACCCATTCAAGTGATCTGTCCGCACCGCAAAAAAAATAGAACATGTTCTATTTTTTTGTGGTGTGGAGGCACGGACAGAAACCCCAAAGAAGCACTCCTTTGTGCTTCCGTGGGGTTCAGTGCCTCCGTTCTTTACCAACCTTCTGTATTGCAAACCCATTCAAGTGAATGGATCCGCATCCGTGATGCTGGGTGCACAGTGCATGCGGGCCACAATATGGGCCGTGTGCATGAGCCTCTAGAGCCTAAATTTGGCTCCAGGCATGTGTGCCTAACATATACATAGGACTCAATTTACCCTACAGAGGCCAAAGAGTGTCCTATACCACAATGTATCTTGTTAATTTTTTTATTTTTTTTTTATATTGGTGCCTTTGGGCAAATGTATAGCCATTCAGTAGGATAAATCACAGCCTTCTGTTGTATGTATACGTCAGGAGATTATGATTCTCAACACATACCTCTAGTGTAGGCTGTGAATACAATGTGACCGAGAACTTCTTGAATGCATCTCATCACGTTTTTGTGGATAAATCTGTAAAATGTCTGTAGTTCTCATCTGGCATCCCCCTCCCCCATACAAATGAAATGTAGGAGACCATCAGCCATCATTCCCATTGTATTAACAGGATAACCAAAGGTTTGTAAGTTACTGTTATTCTTTGCATGTACGCCATAGTTTAGTCGTGTCTCATGTATGAACATTTTCTCAGAGGAAAAAAAATCACCTTGTTGCCCATATCGACTAATCAGTGTTTAGCTTTTAAGAGGGCTGGGGTGTCCCATATCCCTGGTGAATGTGGGCCCCACCTCTGGAACCCACACTATCTCCAGAATGGGGGTTTTCTGACTCTCCTCCCACCTGGTGAGTTGCATCCAAGCTAAGATTGATTGGGTAGGTGGTCAATGTCCATGGCTTTCTCCACTGACTCTTGTGGGAGTTAAAGTGTAATTGTCGTTTCCGTTTATTTTTAATATTATGTAGCGGTGTGTTAAACATTTTTGTAATATACTTTATTAGGGAGAGGTGTTTCTATGTTCTAGAAAACAAAGTTGTTTTTTTAGTAAAGATTTAACTTTGCATTGCTAAGGAGAACCTGTCTTCATCTTTCTACTGGAAGCTGAAGATGCCTATGTGTAAAAAGTCGGATAGTCAAGGTGATGGGCAGTGATAGTTGGGGCACATGTACGTAGTCAGGGCCTGTGGTACTGACAAGAGCGAGGCTGGAGGTCTATGTATGTAGTGTCTTCAGCGCTCAGTAGAACTGAAGACAGACTCTCCTTAGCAACGCTCCATTACAGCTTTGCTAAGAAGACTCTTTACACCCTGTTTTCTATGTTTTCATAGAAACATATTTCACTAATAAAGTATATTACAAAAATGTTTACCATTTCTGTTCTTACACAATATCAAAAATAAAACGAAACAACATTTACACTTGAACAGAGCAGCTGACTTTGATAGAAATGAATGGGGGGAGCTGTGCATCATCACCTTGGATTCGGCAGCCAGGGATCACCTGGGTCTCAGAAGACAGGCCCCGTCTTTATGGCATCAGTGTCCAAGAAGGCAATACCTTTTTAGTTTTCACCTTGTAATAAAGCCAGGGCTCTGATTGGTTGCCATAGTGTGAAAGGCCCCTTTGAGACAGTATTGATACTTGAGGCACAGTAATGCATGTCTATTCCAAAACTAAATATAGTTTGTAACCTAAAATGAACACGATGCCTACATGTACAAAATGGGAATTGTCTATCAGACAGCACAAACATTCTTTATCTTTCTTCTCTTGTTTTATCTCAGGGGAAGGCCTTTCAGCCTCCCGTCTCTCATTGCGAGCAGAATCTCGCCTTTCCCTGCTCCTCAATTATCTTCTTCCTCCCTCGAGAGGCGGAACCCCAGCTGGCTCCAGGCAAACCACCCCTGTACCAACCCCCCAAAACACACCACCCTCTAGCCCCAAATTCAGTCGGTTGGAGTCGTCAAGTTCTGAGCAGAATGAGCGGTGGGTCCCAGAGGTACAGCCTGTTACTGGTGATGTTATTCCTATGGTAATAGTTCATCCGCCAGAGGAGGATGGCGAAAATGATGAAATCTCCGTCATAAAGAAGGAAGAACATGGTGATATTTATCCAGGCAACTATTGTTCCTCTACCTGTGTGGTGCACCTTGCCGCTGAAATTCTCACACCGGAATGTGTTTGATCACACTGACTGCTTGAGCATCTGTAATTGGCTTCATTTATGTATAACTTTCAAGGTGGCTTCAATGTGCATGCATTATTATTTTTTTTTTTTTTTTTTTTTTGCAAATCCTGATTTCATCACAAGCATACCTGTATTTTAAATGGGTTGTCCGGGCTTTTCACTATTGATGAGGATAGGTCATCAATAGTGAAAGCCCGCACAACCCCTTTAAGATATAGTGGCATCCATGAAATTGATCGTTCTTATGTTTTACCCAAGAAATCCAATAGACAGATCGTTTGTACAAGAAGAAGGCCCATTCACTGCGTTCGGCGTATGTAATAAAAAAGATCCCGGGCGTATGCTGAGCGTATATTCTGGGGGATTAGGCTTCCATTGACTTGGCACGTGCCAAGGGTATTTGTTGGCATACATTTCTTTTCTTTTTTTTCTGTCTGGACTAGCGTAGTAGATTATGCAATTCCATACAAAGCTGTACAGTAGGATATGTGAACCATAGTGCTGCTGAGAAGGAGCTGCTTGTTGAGTGCCAATTCTTATGTCTGAGGAGATGATTCAGGTATGGTGACCGCTGGCACTGGACATATTAGATAGGCTTTCTGAGAGGGTATCAGAGGAATGCCAGGAGTCTCCAGGACAATTATACAACAGCAATATCTGGACACAGATGCATTCACTGTGAACCAATACAGTATTCCTCCCCATTTCCCCTCTGTTAGCCCTCAGACTGGCCAGGGAATACATTGAGAGGACTCCTGAGTTCATGCACATAAAGGAGAGGACTCCTGAAGTGTAACGAGGAGGAACTGGGTGGATATCCACAGATGGATTACTCATCTGGTGACAGCGGAGGCAGTGCTTTGCTTAGGGCTTGGTCGGACGTGCCAGACTATTTTTAAATTGTTCCGCTACAGAAATGTTTTTCCTGATTTTATTAGCATAGTATATTTATTTATGGCACGATCCCCTTAAAACCAGAGTTTCCATTTGAATTCTTACCCAAAATAATGTCTGAAGCTTGAGATGTTTCTCCTCACGTTCTTCAGAGTTTGATTGTCTGAAGCTTGTATGGAGTGATAACATCAGATCTCAGTCGGTCATCCATGGCTTTTTCTGTACAGTCAGGAGCCTCCCTCCTCAGGGGTTAATGCCAAATCATGAATGTGCCTCTCTACTGAAGACCATTGTTTTCTGTAGACAGTATGGACATCGAGGGCTTGTGGTGAGGGTGCCTAAGGAAGGCAGCATCATGGTAGGGGGTTTAACCTTTTAGGGCAGGCATCAACAAGCTTCGGCAAGGAAAAGGAAAGCTGCTGTGAAACTACAACTCCCAGCATGCACACTTACTGTAAAACCCATAGAAGTGAAAGGAGGGTTCTGGGAGTTGTTGTTTCAGAAGAGTTGGAGTGCCAGAGGTTGCTGATCCCTGTTATAGGGTGTATTTCATTGTGATGGCTGAGTGATTCTTTGATTATATTGGACTGCCAGGAGACGCAAGTCATTTTTGGCAGCCTGCATTCCGTTAATACAGGGCTTACAGAACTCTGTATTGCGAATATGTAGACTGCTTGTCACTAGCCCCATAGTATACATGGAGTAGGGATGCCCAATGCAATTCCTGTCTCATAGAAGTTTGGTGTAGGCCAGGTAAAGCATTGTGAGGGTCTTGTCCTGCCTCATAATTTTGTCCAGACATGTTTCTTTGAGCTGGCTATCAAAGTGACACGTCTTATTGCTGTGTTCTATGGAGCATTGATTAGGTCTCAAAGAAGCCCCAGGGTTCCTATGAATCCCGAAATAATGCCATAGGCCAGTTTAACACTAGGATATTATGGGCACCAGTCCCAGCCCGACCGTGAGTCTACTGACCTGAACTCGCAGCATCACAGATCCATATGATATTCATCTGTAATGCGCTTATGTGAAAGTGCCCATTGAGCGTCAGAGCTCGGTTTAGTCTTCTGCACATGAGCTCTGTGGAGCTAAGGCTGGTATTAAATAGAGAGATATTCTACAGGTTAGCTATTTGCTTCCAACTTACCCCTCCAGACATCTATAGCTCTAGTTGCTTATCTAAGCAGTAATAACCTGATGTGGAATGTCTATGGATTGCTAGTACGCCAAATATCGTGATGGTTACTTTTGTAATGTTGTTCTGACACAGGTTCTGCAGTCTCATATCTAATATCACAGTATGTTTTATATATCTAGGCCAATGTTGGAATGTACGTGTGGTTTCTCTGCTTGATGTCCTAACCACATTGCATTTGTGTGGAGATCTCACCTGGCTGTCATCACGGGTCATGCAGTTGCTATGCTGAAGTTAGTATGTGCTCCTCTCAGGTAATGCTCAGGAATGCTGGGAGCGGCTGTGCCAGACATAGATACAAGTAGAACCTGTCCCTAAAAATGTGGCGCAGCAAACACCCCATAACTTTCTATTACTGACCTAAAGTATGTAACATGTGCTCCCTTGATGTATGACCTATTTATACATGATCACAGCCGTGGAGTAGGGGGCTACACTTCTATGTAACTGGCCCTTTTGGGAAATGCACATCGGGGGGTAATCCTAATGCATTTATGGTCTACTTGAGAGGACCACTGGTTAGAAATGCAAATGCAGCACTTGCTTTTGGTGTCCACCATGAAACGCATGCCTTTACTGTACAATGTTGGATATCCAATTTATTGGTGCAACTAGCAATGTGACCATGCAGAAGTATAACGCAAATTTCTTAGAAATGCTGCGCACATATTGTGGCTTCAAAAGACCATTTTATTTTGTGCAGGAGACTACCTTAGCACTGACCATTGCAAATTTTGCAGTGTAGAAGCCCCTCATGGTCGTGGATGTTGCAGTTGCATTACTATGAGGTTTTTTCCTTAAAATATTATTGCCTAAACCAATGTTGTCTGCCGTATATTCGAGTTAACAACGTGTGCGCATACAAGACTGCTAAAACCAAGAAGGAAGCATTCACTTGTCACAGTATGACTATGCTTATGACTACTAATGACCCATCTTGAATAACATTTTTAAAGACCACCTACCCATTTCCTCTGCAACGAACTGTCTCTTTGTCTAACTGCATGTGTTTGTTCTTAGGGCTGCTATCTTCACCACAGTCGGCTCCAGGAAATTTAGATGTTGGCAAATCGGCTGAGCTGAAACGGAATGGAACAGGGGGCAGTCAGGAGAACAGCACCGTGGACTTTAGTAAGGTACGGTAATGCTTCATGGCACAACTCCTAATATACAAAAGGTTATGGAATCTCATATGAACTGACCAAAGCCATCTCTCTCAAACCATCAGCGCAAGCTATTTCAATGGTGAAATGAGGAATAGGATATTGCATCCTGATCCTGACTCACAAACTGTATTCACAGCTTTATCTTAACTATTAGGCACTCGGATATCGCCCTTTATGTAAAAAATTGAGATTATAAGAACTGCTTCTTTAGCAAAACAATTCTTGGATTTTTATGATTATTCCGGCAAGCTAGTTGCCTTGTATAGTTGTGTTTTTTTTTTTTTTTTTTTTTTTTTTTTATAAATCAGATCATTTTTATTTGACATTTAACAATTGTATCAATGATACAAAACATATAAAATACATATAAAGTAACACCCAACTCAGTGCGATGTCCACACCCCCTCCAACAGTTGCCCTACCACACTCCTTCCAAATTTCCATCCCTCCTCTCTCGATCATCACGTCCTTTTGATCATCTGTTGATAATTCTGCCTCTCCGACAGAAGTTAGATATTCCCATACCATCCAATACCCGCCTTGTTGTATAGTTAATTTTGATCTATCTGATGTCAGCTGTATGCAGACTTGGACTGCGCTAAAGCCCGCCCATTAGTTCTGGTGATGTCACCGGGAACACTGCTAGGAGGAAGCCTCCGCCTAATAGTGTAAAAATAAAACAGCCCTTGCCCTGCGCGATCCAGTACAAAGGAGAGCATCTGAGCATGAAATGCACCGATGCTCAACTCCGAGGGGCTGGGTGGGTCTGAGCTTGACAACCCCTTTAAAGGGTTTCTGTCATCACATTTTACCATATTAAACCGGATGACATTTGCAATGTGCAAATGTCACCTGAGGTCTAATATGGTACAAATATACCTCTGTGTCCCCGTTTTTATAAAAATTCATCTTTACTAGCATGCAAATTAGCCTTACTAGGTGCAGGGGACGGTAACCCTGCACCTAGTGGCGCCGTTTCCCCACCTCTATTCACACCTCCTGTGTTGTGATTGACAGGGCCAGACAGCTTGCTCTTTCTGCTGCCGGCCTTGTCTGTGCTCTAAATCCCGGGCCTGCGCCGTGCACGCTTATTTTGGCGCAGGCGCGGTGAGTGCCGCTGGCTGCCGAAATAAACGCGCACGGCGCAGGCCCGGGATTTAGAGCACGGCAGCAGTAAGAGCAAGCTGTCTGGCCCTGTCAATCACAACACAGGAGGTGTGAATAGAGGTGGGGAAACGGCGCCACTAGGTGCAGGGTTACCGTCCCCTGCACCTAGTAAGGCTAATTTGCATGCTAGTAAAGATGAATTTTTATAAAAACGGGGACACAGAGGTATATTTGTACCATATTAGACCTCAGGTGACATTTGCACATTGAATGTTGACCTGATTTGTTACATTCTCCAAGTTTTAACAATACTGGGCTGTTCCTTCATACCATATTTCGCAATATGAAAATCACTATGAAAGTCGTGAAACGGTAATGGAACCTATTGGTGTTTGTGTGCAGTCCTCTCCACCCTGGTGCTGGAATCAATGGCTCATGGATGGTACTGTATTGTGGAATAGACTGCTCAGATCTGATGAGCGCAAAAGTATATAAGTGGACACCCCTAGCCTTCTTTTAAGTCTTATGTAATAATGAATATTTTCTCTTTATGGGGTGCATTATTGTATTGTCCCCGAGCTGACAATACGTTTATAATAGTGTTGATTTTTTTTTTTTGCTTGGCCCTTTCTTTCTTCCCTTGAACAAGCAGGATTATGACTCCTGGCACTGTAATTGTGGCACGTTTGTAATGGGACGCAAGAGGTCAGCTGTAAGTTATTGCAGATAACCATGTCGGTGATCTTTAGTCTACAGTACAGATCATGTCACGTTGTCTGCTGGTGAACACTCATTTGTGCTGTAGCCCGTGTTATTATACACATATGACAAACCCATTCATTCAATTGATTTTTTTTTTTTCCAACAAATGTAGACCATGAAATCCATTCTTTAGTCACATTGTTCTGTGGCAAAAATCAATATTAGTATGCATATTGTGTATAATACCATTACATATTATAATTTCAGTATTGTATTTCATGTACAGTAAGTGTATTACCCATATGTGATCGGTGAGCATGTCTGTCACTGTAGTATCTTTTTAGCCAAGTGCATTATAACCAGGAGGTTATGTTTCATTCTCCATCGAGGACAAATTGGGGATTATTTTTGTCTACAGAAATTAAAGTATTTTTGTAATCTCATAAATTAGAAATCTTTGCTTTTGCAAAGTATCTAAAAAGGTTAACAGCTGTCAGATTTGCCCATTAAAATTGATTTTTTTTTTTTTTGTTTTTTTTTTACCTCAAATTCACATGGCTTTCATGTGTTTGGTTTTACCTGGGATGTTTTCCTCCCTCCTGAGGAAATGGTGTCAGTAATTCATATACTAATTACAGTATATTTTTATACATTTAGGTTGACATGAACTTCATGAGGAAAATCCCTCCAGGAGCTGAGGCATCAAATGTCTTGGTGGGAGAAGTAGATTTTTTGGATCGGCCGATTATTGCCTTTGTGAGATTAAGTCCAGCAGTTCTCCTCTCTGGTCTAACAGAGGTACCGATCCCAACAAGGTAAGTAATATTTACTTCCTTCTTATTGGTTTATATATTGCTTTGTGAGTGATACTGTTTTCATCCTATAGACCAGGGGTCAGCAATGTTCGGCACGCTAGCTGTTTTACAATTCCCAGCATGCTCCATTCATTTCTATGATAGCTCTTAGAAGAGCAGAGCCAGTATGCATGCTGGGAGTTGTAGTTTCACAACAGCTGGAGTGCCGGAGGTTGCCTACCTCTCTCATAGACTATGATCTCTGTTGTGACACACAAATAGCAGATACACTAGTGGGCACATTTCCTAAAGGCTCCAGTCATATGCCAGTGTTAAGAAGTTCAGTGCATCTTACTCCAACTGACCTCTGGGCACAGGCCTCGAAATACATTTGTTGAGTATTGTGCTGTGTGCGCACCCCAGTCCTACACCAGCTTGTGGCATGTATGGCTCTTCTGCCACTCCTATCAAGGAAGGGTTGTCCAGTGCCAGAAGAGGAAAATGATGTTCTCCTAACACAGGAAAGGGGCAAATTCTTTTTGTCTGTTTGATGCTGATGGCCAGGAGGGCAGGCAGTTATCTCACCAGGGTTGCCAGTCTCCTATTTTCTGAACAGCATAGTGAATTTTTTTTTCCTCCTAAAAAGCAGCAGTGTTGTTATGTAGTCTGGACCGCCCCTTATATCAGTAGTCTAGCTCTATAGTCTGGACTGCCCCCTATATCAGTAGTCTAGCTCTGTAGTCTGGACCACCCCTTATATCAGTAGTCTAGCTCTGTAGTCTGGACCGCCCCCTATATCAGTAGTCTAGCTCTGTAGTCTGGACCGCCCCTTATATCAGTAGTCTAGCTCTGTAGTCTGGACCGCCCCCTATATCAGTAGTCTAGCTCTGTAGTCTGGACCGCCCCCTATATCAGTAGTCTAGCTCTGTAGTCTGGACCGCCCCTTATATCAGTAGTCTAGCTCTGTAGTCTGGACCGCCCCTTATATCAGTAGTCTAGCTCTGTAGTCTGGACCGCCCCCTATATCAGTAGTCTAGCTCTGTAGTCTGGACCGCCCCCTATATCAGTAGTCTAGCTCTGTAGTCTGGACCGCCCCCTATATCAGTAGTCTAGCTCTGTAGTCTGGACCGCCCCCTATATCAGTAGTCTAGCTCTGTAGTCTGGACCGCCCCCTATATCAGTAGTCTAGCTCTGTAGTCTGGACCGCCCCCTATATCAGTAGTCTAGCTCTGTAGTCTGGACCGCCCCCTATATCAGTAGTCTAGCTCTGTAGTCTGGACCGCCCCCTATATCAGTAGTCTAGCTCTGTAGTCTGGACCGCCCCCTATATCAGTAGTCTAGCTCTGTCTGGACCGCCCCCTATATCAGTAGTCTAGCTCTGTAGTCTGGACCGCCCCCTATATCAGTAGTCTAGCTCTGTAGTCTGGACCGCCCCCTATATCAGTAGTCTAGCTCTGTAGTCTGGACCGCCCCCTATATCAGTAGTCTAGCTCTGTAGTCTGGACCGCCCCTATATCAGTAGTCTAGCTATGTAGTCTGGACCGCCCCTATATCAGTAGTCTAGCTCTGTAGTCTGGACCGCCCCCTATATCAGTAGTCTAGCTCTGTAGTTTGGACCGCCCCCTATATCAGTAGTCTAGCTCTGTAGTCTGGACCGCCCCCTATATCAGTAGTCTAGCTCTGTAGTTTGGACCGCCCCCTATATCAGTAGTCTAGCTCTGTAGTTTGGACCGCCCCCTATATCAGTAGTCTAGCTCTGTAGTTTGGACCGCACCCCTATATCAGTAGTCTAGCTCTGGAGTCTGGACCGCCCCCTTATATCAGTAGTCTAGCTCTGTAGTCTGGACCGCCCTGTTAAATCTGTTTTTTTTTTTTTTTTTTTTTATTATACAGTTTCATCTTGTTTTCCTTCTATTGTAAAATAAGATTCTGACGAGGATGAATGTCCTTATAAATGCTGTTTGGTGACAGTTATGTGCAGATCAGTTTGGATCTTTGCTATTTTGGTTTTACTGTGGGAAAGAAGCTGCTCTCTTCCGCTCCAGCGCCAAAGCCATCGATGTGATATAAAATCAGTTGAGCATTTCACATTTCTATTATGTGCCTTCCCAGTCAAGTGGACTTTTATCAGCTGTGTAATCCATAAATCAATGTTTCACAGCCTTTTATCCATGCAAAGTGTCCAAGCAATGAACTAATTAAATCAAAAGCAATTTGTGTTCTGCTCATATCCCGTGTTCAATAGATTAGACTGCCATTTGCTGCAGTTATGCTGAGTAGCAACGTTTCCATCCACCTAGTTTGTTTAGTGAGAACACAGGCCTCTGTAGTCAAAGTATACTTTACTTTTCATTCTTTTGTAGCTGATTGTTGATTAATAAACGTCTCACTTCTCACGGTTTTAAAAGGGTTGTGACGTTAATCCCCTGTTCACTAACTGATCGTGTGGGCCCGAAAGCTGGGACTCCCACCAATCCTGAGAATGGCTGGTCTAGCATGCACCCGCTGCGGGTATCTCCTCAGCAGATTGAGCATGCGTCAGGGCACACGCTCAACCTGCTGCTCCATCACATCAGGGTCCATCAGGATCAGTGGATTTCCCAGGGTCAGACCCTAGTTAGATATCAGTATTTAGGACAACCACCACACATGCCCTTCATAGAGCAGTAACCTGACCCAGGCATAAATACACACATCCTAATTTGATGTAAGTTTGTTTTTTTTCCCTCCATCATTAGAAAACATTGTGAAAAGGAATGTATCATCAGAAAGCAACATAAAAACTTTATTTAAACATTTCAATCATATATTTTTTTTTAGAATTTTTGTGCTTTTCTTTAATTTTCTGTGTTACTGTCTATATTCTAAAAGCCTGAAATCTTACATTTTGCACCTGAAGAGATGACTTTTCAGTAGTCATCTCATAGGCAGGATTATAGATAATATTGGATCATGCATATTTGGCTACTGTCTCTGATATCATACGCAGCCCTGGCAAATTTGCTGAAAATGGGCTATCTCAAACCCCACCCATAAGTGGGTGTTCCCAGGCAGGGTCAGAGCGTTCCCAGGGGCGGGGCTTAGATGCACCGATTTTACTGACTGAAGGAATGGAACATGCCATTCACGATCTGTGTTAGAAGCTCTTCACCTCCTCTATGCACAGGTCACAGAACATGCCCTAAAAACGCTCCCATAGAGGTCAGTGAGTCATCGCTAAGGTCCATGTGGCTTGCTGTAAGGTGTAGCTATGGAAGCTGTTATCCTATATGGCAAGATGGTTGACCCCATAATCATGTGCAGAAAATGTAATAAATTATGTTCAAGAAGAAAATTAAAATTACATAAATGATTTTTTTTTTTAAATAATTTGTATTTAATCAGTATGAAAATTTAGATAATACATTCCCCTTAACAAGCATGTATTGACTCTCAAGCCGTCATTGCAATTGCAGTAAAGTCTCTGATGCAGCTGATAAATAGTACATTACATGCAAAGTTGGGAAGGATTTTTTCCCCCCTTCCTCATGAGGTTTGCTGCCTTTGCAGGATAATAGACTGAGCTGGAAGGATGCAAGTCTGTTTTCAGCCTTACAATCTATATTACTATGAGTCCTCTTGTTCTGACTACTTATAGAGATGGACATTGTTTTAGGAACCCTTAGTTGATGCAGTTGCGCCCACTAGCTCCATTAAAGGGGTTTTCTGGGACTTAATAACTGATGATGTGTCCTTAGTCTGAACACTTCCATCGGCACTCGTTTGCACAGGTCAGTGCTCCTGCAGTCATTCCTCCCTCATTTTTTTTCTATAGATAATCGGCAGCACATCCCTGATTATACAGAGAGATGGGCTCCGGAGAATCATCCTGATAAAAGGTGCCCATCAGCCGATGAATGCGCAAAGGCTTGTTCATCTGCTGATTGGCTGCCCAATTATACGAATGAGCATTCCTGTGAACGCTTGTTAGCAATCATTTGCTGATAATTGGGGGATCTAATAAGGACCTTAGAATAGGTGATCAATATCAGATTGCTGGGGGTCCAACTCATGGCATCCCCAACGATCAGCTGTTTTCAGAACTGCAGCGGAACTACATAGCTCCATCCAATGGGTGGTAGCTGGGCCTGGTTATTACAGAGCTGTTTCCATGGGGGCAGCACGGCAGTAACCAGACCCGGCCAATACTAGGCCAACAGAACCGTGTAGTTTGGCGCTGGAGGTTCTGAAAACAATTGATGTTGATGACCTATCCTTAGGACGGATCATGAATAAGTAACCCTCGGAAAAACCCCTTTAAAGGGGTTGTCTCACTTCAGCAAGTGGCATTTATTATGTAGAGAAAGTTACTGCAAGGCACTTATACTAATGTATTGTTATTATCCATATTACTTCCTTTGCTAGCTGGATTCATTTTTCGATCACATTATACACTGCTCGTTTCCATGGTTACGACCACCCTGCAATCTATCAGCAGTGGCCGTGCTTGCACAATATAGGAAAAAGCACCAGCCTCTGTGTACTCCCAGGGTCCCGGCCACCAGAGTGGCTGGCGCTTTTTCCTATAGTGTGCAAGGGTGCACCACTACTGATAGATTCCAGGGCGGTCTGTAACCATGGAAACGAGCAGTGTATAATGTGATGGAAAAATGAATCCAGGAAGCAATATGGACAATCACAATACATTAGTAAGTGTCTTGTAGTAACTTTCTCTACATGATAAATGCCACTTACTGAAGTGAGAGAACTTTAAATCTATCACCTTGTAGGAAAACAGGCTGAACTGGATGGACAGATGTCTTTTTTCGGCCTTACAAACTATGTTACTATGTTACCTACCACCATCATTGTCTGTGCTTGTTGAGAAGTGGGCAGCTCTTTATGAATTTACTTTTCCTACCAGGTTCCTTTTTGTATTATTGGGTCCAACTGGAAAGGCAGCACAGTACCATGAAATAGGAAGATCCATTGCTACATTAATGACAGATGAGGTAAGTGATTTTCACTCTTCACATACCTTAATAAGCTGGTACTTATTTATTTGTACCGTAAATCATGGCTGAATCTATAAAATGTGGCACTTGTTGCCCGATCTATTGCAGTTATCCTGATTTGAAATGCATATAAACAGATTGTTTACTTCTATTACAGATATTCCATGATGTAGCCTACAAGGCAAAAGATAGAAATGATCTTCTTGCAGGAGTAGATGAATTTTTAGACCAAGTAACAGTCCTACCTCCAGGAGAGTGGGATCCATCCATTCGTATTGAGCCACCAAAAAGTGTTCCATCTCAGGTGAGGTGCAAATGTGGCATGTGCCATAAAATTGCCGTAAAGTGTTTTATATCTGCCCCATTGAGTTAAATTTACACCGGTCTTGATAGCCTCATGTTCGAGGGATGTGCTTAATTTATTGCGAGGTGCAGGCCTTGACATAAATTAGGTTCATCTTTTGGTAGTCTATGCGCCTAACCCAAAATCTACGGCAGCTTGTAGCTGTAGCGTAAATGAAAATAAATGTGCTGGGACTACTGTCCCCACCCTCACCATGTCCCCTTTTCAGAAAGTAGCGAGGGCAGCGTACAGATGCCACTTGCAGCAAATTTTTTGTCAATGGTGTAAACACAACTTTTTTTCACCAGAAAACTGCCACAGGGAGATGATAAATCTCCTCCATTGTCTTCATTTTGAATTCCTGCTTCAAAATAAAAATATTATAGAGACCAAAAATATAGCTAAATACATCAAGCGCTAATCACAGGTGCAGGCGCCACAAGTACTGCGAAGATCTAAATGGATACCTGTTCTTGTATTTTTGAAGGCCAAATTACCAGAAAGTTTGAGGGAAACCCAGTGGACCTCTTTAACGCCAGTGTGAATAGAGCCTATGAAATATGTTTCTAAGGCATTTTCTTTTGTTAACATACTGTATGTGTAGCAGTGAATTTCCACTCCATTAAAAGGGTTTCCCGACATTTTTATACAGGTGACGTACCCTCAGCATAGGACTTCAGTATCTTAACGGTGGGGGTCTGACACCTGGGACTTCCACCGATTAACTGTTTTGAGAAGGCAGCAGTGCTCCTCACACAGTACATTGTATAGAGGATCTGCTTGGTATTGCACTAAACCCCATTCACTAGGGCACGTGAACGATGAACGTGATGTCACTGGCCTAGGAAAAGAAGCAAGAAGGCTGCGGCACTCACAGGAGCGCCGCTGCCTTCTTAAACAGCTGATCAGCAGGAGTCCTGGGTGTCGGACCCCCACCGATCAGATACTCATGACCCATCCTGAGGATAAATCATCAGTATGAAAGTCTCAGAAAACCCCTTTAAGACATTGTGTGCAGAGAAATCCAGAACCTTATGTAGTTGGTTTAGAGCATCCTCCTCTTGTATATTCATTTTTCTATCCATCTTCATGTATTTGTTAAAATATTTCTCTGTACTCCGCCAGGAGAAGCGCAAGATCCCAACAATACCAAATGGTTCCACCCCAACAGGTGAGACGATAAAGGAGGAGCAGCATCATGCTGGCCCCGAGCTTCAGAGAACTGGAAGGTGTGTATCTGTAACCTGCTTCTTTTCACCACCACTGTATGCTTTCATAGTGTCAGGAGAAAGTACTTAAAGGATTTCTCAAATAAGTGCTGATTCACTATCATAGCATGTGATCTGTGAATCTGAGCCATAGGTCTTTTCTATTGCTGTAGTCACAATCTAAATCTCTTAATAGTGAAATTATTAAATATTAATGAAAGGAAATCGTGAAACTATTATAACAAAATGCAAACGGATCAACACACAATATACAGATATGTCTACATATATAAAATACACCTGCACTTAAAGGGACACGATCTGTCTTAGAGTTCTAGATTAAAGGTAACAGACCATTTTTTTTTTATTTATTTATTTTTTTTTTAAAGGGTTTCTGTCACCAGTTTTTTCTGTATGAATTAGGCTGACATTAGAGATGTGCTAATGTCACCTGATTCCAAATATATATCTGTTTTATTTACTGGTGCCCCCATTTTTATATAAAATGAACTTTTAGTTTATGCTAATAAGGCCTCTAGGTGCAAGGGACGTTATCCCTGCTCCTAGAGGCTCTGTTGATTGACAGGACCAGGCAGAGAAGAAACACTCCATTCACCATAGCTTGCAAGGACCTTCAATGATGTCATGACCATGTGATCAGTCACATGGTTTAGGAGGAGACAGGCTGTTTGTGTGATTCTAACCATGTGACTGATCACATGGTCATGACATCATTGAAGGTCCTTGCAAGCTATGGTGAATGGAGTGTTTCTTCTCTGCCTGGTTCTGTCAATCAACAGAGCCTCTAGGAGCAGGGGTAACGCCCCTTGCACCTAGAGTCCTTATTAGCATAAAATAAAAGTTCATTTTATATAAAAATGGGGGCACCAGTAAATAAAACAGATATATATTTGGAATCAGGTGACATTAGCACATCTCTAATGTCAGCCTGATTCATACCGAAAAAAACTGTTGACAGAAACCCTTTTTTTTTTTTAACTTTTTGGATTTGCCCCTATAGAGTAGAAACTAGGATTGCCTTTTCATTTAAGTACAAATCCACATAATTGGTAGTTACCCTAGTATTAGTCTTAGGGTGGGGGCTTAATTAGTGATAACAATTGCTCTAAGTACAAAATTGCACTAACTGCATTTGTGTGTGAACATCAGGAGGGAGGAAAAGATGTACAGTAGTTTTGCCCTTTTACATGGGCCGATACATGACCAATTATCAGGATTGAGCCGAACATTCCCGATAATTGCCTGAGGTGATAGCTGCGTTTAATAATCAACCCCTCTGTAAGAGGACTAGTGATCACTACTGCAATCGCCTGTCCCTTTGCAGGTTTGTTGTCTGCTGGCTAAAAGTGGTTTTATGTTATGATTGTTCCCAATAACTGTTCCGTGTAAAAGGATTCCTACAAAAGCTCAATCCCAATAATTGCCCTGATTCTTGGCCAGTGTAAAAGGGTCTTTAGAGAGAACACATTGTTACAATGGTCTTTTCTAAAAAGTGAGTGTGTCACTAGAAAACAACACACACACACACAGTGCATAAGAGACAGTTTAGGCTCACAGAAGAGAAAGATCCAGAACACAAGGTCACTTATTGATTACAGCACAGACAGGGAAGGGACTATGTAAACTGATGCAGAGTCAGACCAGTGAGAGATACTGATTAATACTAACGTTACAACCAACTCATGCAGAGGCACTCAATCACTTCATAAAGAGGAAAGTGTGGCTGTCATCTACTGAAGACGGTAGTCTGAGCATTCTGCAGTGTTCAATCACTGAGCCCTGGATGGTGAAGGAGCCTCTGCCCTGAGCTCAGATGCACGCTGAGCTCTGGAGCCAGCTAGTTAAGAAAGACACCCACTTCCTTCAGTCCCTCGATTCTGCTAAGGTCAGGATCAACCTAGTAACAGTGAGTAGACCTCAAAACTGCTAGAAGGGAAACCCATAGGGGCAGAGATCTCTTAAATTTTTAATCAAAATGATTTACAGATTTGTTCAGGATCAACTAAAGTGATCTTTGAAAAGAAACTGTTTGAAAAGGACATTTAACATATTTAGGCCTAGTGGCCAATGTGAAAACTATAGGATTATATACATGGTTTTTAATATAGATGTCATGGTGACATGGAAAATTCTAAGAATGTCATTTAAGCATTAGGTCATTTTCTGATCATGCCTCCTCTTTAACGTTCTAAGAGGCAGCTATTATAATTATGAAGCTGTCCATTTGATGGCTGAAGGATTGTTTAATCCATTAGTACACCCAAACACGGGGTATTCTGGGGACACAACCTGTTTTAGGTGTTTTCAGCAATTGTCTGTGGAGATCTAGGACAAATATATAAATGGATACTGAAGTGGTGACAACCTGTGTATACTCTGCTACCAGAGCATTGTCTGAGAGCTTAGCAACTATTCATAGTTTCCTGTATTACTAGATCAGTGGCATCGGCAGTAAGTAAGTACAGGACACAATTTGCCAAGTCATACATTTCCACAATTTGCACTTTTGCTCCAGAAAATATTGCACATATCTGTAACACCCATTCACTTTAATGGTACATGCACATGGCAGTTGAGTTTGCGGATTTTCCGTGCAGTTCGTCCTGCAGATTTTGCTTCGTATCCACACCAAAATACACGTGTCACTCGTGGATTTTGTTGTCGTTTTTGACTCAGATTTTCCCCACATCTCACCCTTTGCATTGTGAAGGTTGAAATCTGCACTGAAAATCCGCAGAAACTATCGACGTCCTGTGGATTTCAAAATCCTCACCGCAGGGCAATTTCTGTGTGGAAAATTTCTGCACTGTGTAGATGAAATTCTGAAAATCTCATCTTGTTTTACACTGCGGATTTTCCGCACTAAAATCTGTGCATAATATGCACTGTGTGCATGTGGCCTGATCCCAAACATTTACCATCAGCGCTGTTCTTAAAGGGGTTGTCCCAAGATTTAAATGTATCCACAGGTTAGGTAAGAAGTGTCTGACCACTGTTGACCGTGAGAATGGAGTTCTTTTATACCTACATACGAATATAGCAGTAGTTGAGCACATACACACTGCTACTCTATTCAAACGCTAAGGGACTGTTGAAGAGAAGAAGAGTACAGTGCTCGGCTATCTGTCAGTCCCATAGAGATGAATGGAGTTCATGGTTCAACCATTGCTCCATTCACATACGAGTTGACAGGAACCCCAGTTTTGTGAATGGTGGCAGTCCCAGTGGTCGCACTTCCACCGATCAGACATCGTGGATAGGTGATAAGTTCAAATCTTGGGATGTCCTCATTAAGATGAGAAAATATCAAAGAACTTAATATTTCATGGTTTGACTATTCATAGCATTCCTTATCATAATAACTCACATGGTTTTGATGCATTTTGTTAATAACGTTCATGATACTCCTTTGCATCGATGCATATTGTATGATGCTGTATAATGATTCCTTGTTGCATATATTTTCCTTTTTGCAGTCAGTATAGTAAATTGTGGGAATACAGTGGCTTTTGCCCAGTTTAAATACAATGACATCCGAAAAATGATAAACTAATGGTTTCAGTTGAGGAAAGCAAGCAAGACTTATGGAGATGCATACTCATGTTAAAGATTACCTTGTCGACCCCCATAGGAGAACCAATATCCTAGAGAGGGTTGACACCCATTAACAAGGGTCATGATGACTGAACCTTCGCTCAGGTTATACTCTCTTCTTGCACCTCACACGGTAATATGGTAGTCGGCAACCATGAAATTCAAAATCTGTAACTCACAAGATTGAGTATCTCCTGAATAGGAGTTGTCTAGGAAGACTGACCCTCGTATTCCTACTTGGGCTTCGGAATATAATTACAGTGGTTTTCCAGGACTTCTTTAGGATAGGCCATCAATAGCACATCGGCAGTGGTCCGACTCCCAGCTTTAGCTGTTTTCTCGAGCTGTGGCACCAGAACTACACATCTCTCTATGCTTTCTATTGGAAAGGCCTGGCTACTGCAGTATTGCTCCCATTCAAGTGAGCGAGAGCAGCACTGCTGTAACCAGCCTTGGCCACTACACAGTGTACGGAGACGTGTAGTTTCAGCACCGCAACTCGTGAAAACAGCTGATGCTAGCAGTCGGACTACTGCCAAGGTGATATTCATGACCTCTCCTAAGGACTCAAGTCCTCAGAAAAGCTCTCTTTAATATCCTTCATATGGGTAGACATCTCCTGTGTCAGAAGGAAAGCAGAACAGTAACTAAGCAAGTAGTTAGACTCCTGCAGTGTACAGTTTGACAAGTTTCATCTCACCTATTTAGGGTTTTTGGTGGTTTGATGCTTGACATCAAAAGGAAAGCACCTTTTTTCTTGAGTGACTTCAAGGATGCATTAAGCCTGCAGTGCCTGGCCTCCGTTCTTTTCCTATACTGTGCCTGTATGTCTCCTGTAATCACTTTTGGAGGTCTTCTGGGAGAAGCCACACAAAACAGAATAGTGAGTACAAAAGAAAGATTGGTAGTGCCCAGGCTTTTATTAGACCTTCTCAGGAAGGTGTCCTTGTGCATTTGTCTCATGTGTTCATGCTTGATCCAAAGAGTCTACCCCACAGTATTTGACCTTCCCCCTGCTCCCAGCCCTGACAAAGTTTGGGGGAGACCAAGTCAACAGAAGATGCAAGGTTTAAGGTAAAACAGTTTTGTCCCTGACGTCAGAAAGTCCATAAGCAAGAAATGGGGCCCCAGCGACCTGCAGAGAGTACCACACCAGGCAAAGTGTTTATTGGTATATTTCTTTACAACCAGGTCTTGTCTGCCGTTTGGATTATGTTATTTACTTTGGTCATTTCTGTTCTAACAAGCTAACTTGTGCAGGTATTTTCCCCCACACAGCTTTCTGTTTCAGGTATAAGTTATCTAGACACAGTGGACATTTCAGTATCACACGACCATAATAGTTTCTGTATTACATCTGCAGCCCCGACTTCCCATGCTGACATTAAGTTAGATCAGCATAGAACATATGGTCATCTGAGTTCAGCTCACGTACAGCTGTGTAGTCTAGGTGTTATGGCCGAAATAGGGATAATATATTTTGGCAATATTATGGTCTTGTGAAACCGGCTTTAAGCAGTATTTCCACCAAAAAAAAAAAGTTAAGATGACAATCACTTATGTATAGCCTTTCCAGGCATGCTCATTCTGGCATCAGGTGTGCAGAGCTGCAACAGCACAATGGGCAGTTGTATTGCCAAGGTGGAGGGATGTCTCTACTCCCTGACATCTATCTGTTACCAGAAGATTTCACTGTTAAACCAGGCACAGTGCGTTGTAGGGCTAGCTCAGCTGAGTGTAACGATACCTTTCACTTACCGAACCGAGTCTAGATAAAAAGTACCTTTTAATCCATGCAAATAAGAAGTTAAATGCACTCCCAAAGCACTCTATGCATCCTTGTCCTCCTGCCTCCTCTGCCAGGTCCTCCTTCTCCTTGATTGACAGGGCCATGTTCCTGAAACATCCAGGAGAAGGAGGGGCTTATAGAAGAAGCAGGAGTAGAAGGGTGCACAGTGGTTTGTGCCTGCCCTCAGTGCACTTCTCATTTGCATATGGATTTAAGATACTTTTTCTCCAGAATGAAGCAATGGATTACTAAGAAAGAATTATTATAACATTCAGCTGAGCTAGTCCTACAAGGCATTGGGCCTGGTTAACTGTGAATTTCCAGGTGACAGATTCACTTTTGACTTTGTTACATTTTTATCAGAGTTTTTTTTTATTTGTAGCTGTTTTTCTCATCTGTTTCCCTAAAGTAATAACTGTCTGGGATTACAGCCCTCGTATGGGTTGTCACCAAGCTTTCCATAGTCTACAGTATGTCTAGAATGGCAGATGTGACTAGTAATACCTCCATGTCTAAGTACTGCCGTATAAAACTAGGCACATTTCTACAGTCTTGGTGACCTTTTCTTAGACATTTCTCACCATCGGTTTTAGAAACATGGAACAAACGGATATAACTAAGAGACGACTGAATAGATATTTAACACTTCCATCATACTGTTAGATTTTTTTTCTGGTGGAAATGCTCTTGACTTGTTAACCATGGGAATGGGAGCTTACTGCATCACTATCCACTGTGATGTGATGTGCACCTTACATGCATTGAGTTCACTGTGACTGCTTATATTATGTATAGATGGTAGTAAAATGTGCTCATGTAACCGCAAATCCTAATGGTGATCGCATGTACAGTCCAGTAGTGAAGCTTTCTCTCCTTAAATATTCTCCTAGTGGCGTCTTGCTACATTAATTAGTAAATTGCTTGGAATCTTAAAACCCAGAAGCTTCACAAATCATAATCTATATGAAAGCCACAAGGCCTAGTAAGTGCCATTAGCTGTATAGTTACAGGTCGTAGGTGCAGATGGAAATGCCTGAAGCACGTATTATAGTAGAATTGTGATCTGTAATCTTGTACTTTTCGTTCACTATTTTGTCTACTTGTTGGAAAATCTTTCCAGAATAGTCATTTCAAAAACAGCTTTTCCAATTGTATTTTTTCCATTACATTTTTTACTTTAGATTGTTTGCTCTCGTTCTATGTCCGGCTTTTACACAACATTGTATTTTATTTTATTTTTTATCAGAGTGCAATAGAGTCTCTTTTTGGAGCATCATTAACAGGCATTGCCTATTCTCTCTTTGCTGGACAACCTCTCACGATATTGGGAAGCACAGGACCTGTCCTGGTGTTTGAGAAGATACTGTTCAAGTTCTGCAGGTGCGTATGATTCTGCATTGTTAAGGTATTGTTCCCAAACCAGTTTCACTACCTTTTCTTCATTGTTGCGTAAAGCTGTGCAGAAAAACGTTAAATACAGGTTTACAGGTTTTTTTTTTTTTAATGAAAATGATGAGGTGGCATCACATTTGACGTGCACACGAGCTTCTACAAATTAGATCCTCTTGCTTGTTGATAGACAGAGAAGAAAAAATCCTAAAAATGAACAGATTCAAATCTAGATAGAACATTTTTATCCTATACATAAAACTGGAATGAAGGTCTCATGCACACCACCGTATTACAGTTAAGTATATGCCCATGAGGCGGTCTGCTGTAGCACGTGGACCTGCAGGGTAAACAGATGGATTCCCCTGGTCTGCACTGGTTCTGATTAACCTCTCTATATCTCTTAGATTCTATATAGTTTTAGAGGTTTTTTTCAACCCCTAAAAACAGAAAAAGATAAAAAAGAAATACAGTTTTGAATAATTAGATTTTAATGAACAAAGTTTTACCACTACTACTTGCATGAAAGACAACTTAAAAGGGTTGTCTCACTTAATAGCATTTATTATGTAGCGGAAGCTAATGCAAGGCACTTACTAATGTATTGTTATTATCCATATTGCTTTCTTTGCTGGCTGGATTTATTTTTCCATCACATTATACACTGCTCGTTTCCATGCTTACAACCAACCCTGCAATCCATCCAAAAGCATCAGCCTATGCGAGCCCCCATAGTCCCAGCCACCAGAGAGGCCAACAGTTTTTTCTATAGTGTGTAAGCGTGACCACCACTGATGGTTTGCAGGGTGGTCGTAAACAGGGAAACGAGCAGTGTATAATTCAATGAAAAAATCAATCCTGACAGCAAAGAAGACAATATGGACAATCACAATACATTAGTAAGTGTCTTGTATTAACTGCATCTACATGATAAATGCCTTTAAACAAGAGCATATATGAGATGACCACGTTTGCTGTCAGCATTACAAATCTCTAATGTAGTTAGGCTACTTTCACACCAGCGTTGTTTTATTCCGGTATTGAGTTCCGTCATAGGGGCTCAATACCGGAATAAAACGCTTCAGTTTTGTCCCCATTCATTGTCAATGGGGACAAAACTGAACTGAAGGGAACGGAGTGCTCCTAAAAGCATTCCGTTCCGTCTCCAGACCGGAGAGCAAACTGCAACATGCTGCTGTTTGCTTTCTGTACTGGGTATCCGCACCAAGACTGATCCGTCATGACCCCCAATGCAAGTCAATGAGGACAGATCCGTTTGCTAGTGTGTCACACCAAATGGAGTTAATTATAGATCCGTTTAAAAGATGTTAAAGATAATACAACCGGATCCGTTCATTACGGATCCACGAGGTTGTATTATCACTAAAGGCTAGTGTGAAAGTAGCCTTACACGACAGCTCTGATAGTACAGCATCGTGTTGTAATTATAAAAATTCGTACAAATGACTGATACAGGATCTGCCCAAAGATCCCCATTCTGTAGAGCTGTTCTTGGGACAGGCTGACCGCTGGATTTGCTGATTTACATCGAGCATGTCCACAAATGTTTAAGAACCCATTTCAACAATCCTTTAAAATAACCACAAAGCCTAAAAACAATATCCAATGCCTCCTTCTGCAAAGGCCGACGTGATCAGCAAGCACTGACCTAGGCCTTGTAGCCGATGAACATGACATCACATGACTTGGGCTAAGCTGCGAGAAGGCTGCATAGTGCTGTCCTCGGATAGGCCTGCTTTCTGATACTGTTCGATTTTTCCTTTTTTCTAGGGAATATAACCTGTCCTACCTGTCGCTGCGCACCAGCATTGGTCTATGGACAGCCTTCTTGTGTTTATTGCTGGTGGCCACGGACGCAAGTAGTCTAGTCTGCTACATCACACGGTTTACAGAAGAAGCATTTGCTGCTCTCATTTGTATTATATTTATTTATGAAGCTTTGGAGAAACTGTACCATTTGGGAGAAAAATACGCTTTCAATATGCACAATGATATTGAGTTGCTGACAAAATACTCGTAAGTATTTCATCTTCTAAGATGTGATCATGCAAGAAGCTTTTCTCCTTTCCTTACATACATATGTGAAGTCCTACACGTTCTTGTGCTTCTAATGAGCCCAGTGCCTCAAGGCACATAAGTCATGGTGGATGTAATGTGTGGCCAGGAAAAACAGAGCACACCCAGCCTCAGGATTTCCTTATAATGTCACAGTCATGCACGTGTACAGGCTTGGATGCACCCACCTCCATATTACAATGGATTGCTGCTAATGGAATAAATAACTTTTTTTTTTTTTTTTGCAACACGAATGCTGCCTTCTTTTTTGGTTATTGAAGGAATAATTTTGGACCAGGCCCCACGTTGGGTGTGCACCGAACCTCTCTGGATTTGGACAAATGTATACTTTTTCTTTTTTTATGTTGGGACCTGTGCCTCGTCATAAATGACATTCCTCTTCTGGCAGCACATGTCCCATCAAGACCAGGGCAGCAGACACCGGTCTTGATGAATCAGGGCCTTAGAGTCGGGCCACCACCCATCTAATATTCCTGACCCGTCATAAAGAGAGCCAATCAGACTCAAAACGCCGGATAAACCATTTAAGGTTCTAGTGACATACTGGTTGTTAAAGGAAAGCTAATGTAAACCAAAGATTCAGACTGACCAGCTGTAGAAAAGGGTAATTTATTATTTTATAAGCGCCATTACTTCCTGGGCATTGAAGGACAAATCACTTCAACTGAGTGACAGACTGGTACAGACAGGAGAGGGCCCTGCACCCGAGGGCTTCCAATCTACATGACTATCATTGAATTTGTATGGCCACTAATTGTATAATGTCATAGATTGCTTGGAAATCTCCTTGTGGCAGGGTTCACACAGTGCAGTTTTTGGTGCATCTTGTTTTATTGTAATTGTAATTTTGGTGCATCTTGTTATTATTGCACAAGCCTACAAGAACCAGGAGTCTTCTCGTTACACTTCTCTTCCCTTTCAGGTCCCATTCTTGGCTTGGACTAATAAACATGAAAAGTTATACTAACATACTGTATCTATAGGGGAGATGGTTATTGGCCGACAACTTTATTATATGTATGACCATCGTCAGTCTGGTTCTGGCCACACTGATGGAGACTTAGCAGCTCAAACCTTAAAGGGGTATTCCCATCTCACAAATGTAGTTTGTACAGTTAGATATAGCCATACCAGTATTATTACTAATAGAATGTATTTCTATAAAATGTACAGTTTACAAGATCTTCTTATTTCTAAATCCATTGTCCCACACACATCAGTCAGGCCGTTGCCCCTAGTTACGGCCACCGTGGCCATGTAGTAGTGGTGGCCGGCTTGCTCCTGTTCAAACCCGCTCTGAGGTAACTGCTGTATTGTGAAAGTACATTACATGAACATGCAGAGACACATCTTAGGGTACTTTCACATCTGGTCAGGATCCGTCCAAAACGCAGACTTTATAAACGGATCCTTCTCCATAGAGATGAATTGATCTTGGAACAAGATCCGTTTCTCTGTGTTTTGGAAGCGCAGACAAAAATGCTACAACCCTAAGATGTGTCTCTGCATGCTCATGCAATGTGCGTTCACAATACAGCAGTTACCTCAGAGCGGGTTTGAACAAGAGCAAGCCGGCCACCACTACTACATGGCCGCAGTGGTCGTAACTAGGGGCAACGGCCTGACTGATGTATGTGGGACAATGGGAATACAAATAGGCAAATCTTCTAAACGGTACATTTTATATAAGTACATTCTATTAGTAATAATATTGGTATGGCTATATCTAACTATACAAACTACATTTGTGAGATGGGAATACCCCTTTTAAGTTATCATTTTAGGCTGAGGCAAAGGTAATGCCAGGCATTGTTGCAATGGGTAGAGTGACACTACACTGGCAGTGCCTTACCTCCTGCAGACAGAAAAGATTGGGCATAGTGAAATCCAATATGTCTGACTCCTGTTTTCCCCAATTTCCGCCTTAAGGGGACAATTGAAAGGCCCCCATCCACATGAGAAATTTGGCCAATATTGACCCACTTTTATGTATGGTCAACGGCCATCTTCTGCCAAAGTTAAAGCAAAGTTAGTTTCTTCTAGACATGTGGAGGAGTAAAAGGGGATGTGCTGTGGAGCTGACACTCTGGAATGTTCTTACATCTCAGATCTTTTTCTTTGGTCTATGTAATGCTATATATCAAATAGTATTCATAATTGTTGCCCAGTAGATAAGCTGTAATCTTACATCTGTGTTTGACTAGTCAAATTCATCTTGTCAGTTAACATTTGCTCTCCAGGTGTGTCTGTGCAGAGCCGGACGTCCCCAGCAATAAAACTTTGGCTGCTTGGAGGGAAAAGAATATCACAGCCAGCGAAGTACCATGGAGTAACCTCACAGTCTCTGTAAGTGCCCGTAATGTGCCGTCAGTGGTCAGTGCAGATGAGCAGATCATTTTACTTGATTCGTCAGTCAATAGATTATAGAGGGGCTCATAGAGTTGCCTGTATCCTCTTAAAATCACTGATTGCTTCATAACAAAGACACTTAAAAATACAAATAACCATTCACGTTGCTCTGTGACCTTAAGACAGGTAATATCAGATGCTCAGGGGTCCGACCTCCAGCACCCCTGCTGATCAGCTGTTTGCAGGAGCTCCAACACCAGAACTATACACATCCGTCCAGTAATGAACCCTGGCACCACCGAAGATTGATCTGTGTAGTTCCAGCTCTGGGGAACCTGCAAGTAGCTGATTAGTAGGGGCTCTGGGAGTCTGATCCCGCCAATAGATACTTTATCAGGATTTCAGTTCCGGAGAAGCCATTTAATCATTGTATAATAAGTTTAGCAATCTTCTGGCTATATACACGTCCTATACGGCTTATTAAAGGTGTTCTCTGGGAATTAAGAAAATAAAAATACTTAAAGGGTTTCTGTCACCAGTTTTTTCAGTATGAATCAGGCTGACATTAGAGATGTGCTAATGTCACCTGATTCCAAATATATATCTGTTTTATTTACTGGTGCCCCCATTTTTATATAAAATGAACTTTTAGTTTATGCTAATAAGGCCTCTAGGTGCAAGGGGCGTTACCCCTGCTCCTAGAAGCTCTGTTGATTGACAGGACCAGGCAGAGAAGAAACACTCCATTCACCATAGCTTGCAAGGACCTTCAATGATGTCATGACCATGTGATCAGTCACATGGTTAGGATCACACAAACAGCCTGTCTCCTCCTAAACCATGTGACTGATCACATGGTCATGACATCATTGAAGGTCCTTGCAAGCTATGGTTAATGGAGTGTTTCTTCTCTGCCTGGTCCTGTCAATAGGGATAACGTCCCTTGCACCTAGAGGCCTTATTAGCATAAACTAAAAAGTTCATTTTATATAAAAATGGGGGCACCAGTAAATAAAACAGATATATATTTGGAATCAGGTGACATTAGCACATCTCTAATGTCAGCCTGATTCATACCGAAAAAACTGGTGACAGAAACCCTTTAAATATTACTTCATTATAAATATATGCCCAAATGCCTTTCATTAGTTATGTCTGGGGAGCAATCATTAGGAGAAATAAAATGGCCGCCGTCCTATTAGTGCACACAGAACCTGTCCTAATCATACAGCAGGACAAGTTACTTCACAACACTGAGGTAAAGAGCTGCCTCATCCTCCTCTTTGCTCTGCTTGTCTGGGATTATGATCCTGAATACAGATGATAAGATCTTTAGCTGAATCTCTGTAGGAATGGAGTTCATGAGCAGATGTGGCTAATGAGCAGCAGCACTAGTGTGCATTCTCCATTACCATCGTCTGTCCTGTCCGTCCTCCCTGTACTTCATGTCTCCTCATGGACTCCATTCCCACAAAGATTCAGCTAAATATCATATTAAACTGTAGTCAGGATCATAATCCCTGACAAGTAGCAGAGAGGAGGATAAGGCAGCTCTTTACCACAGTGTTGTGAAGTAACTTGTCCTTCTGTGTGATTAGGACAGGTTTTGTGTGTACTAATAGGACAGCGGCCATTTTGTTTCTCCTAATCATTGCTCCCTAGTAAAAACGAGCCATTATAACTAATGAAAGGTATTTGGGAATATATTTATAATAAAGTAATATTTACGTATTTTCATTTTCTTAATTCCCGGAGAACCCCTTTAATAGCACTTTCTCATACTGAGTGATGCATTGGTGTCAGTTCTGCACAGGCTTTTGTTTTCATTCAGTGACAGCAAGTCCAAATTAAAAAATTTTTTAAAAAAAAGTTGAAAAAATAGTCATAGTATATTTGAAAGTTGTAGAATGTTTGAGTGACTTTTATTCACATAAAACTAGAAAACTTTGTGAGGATTGTTGGATAATTCTGCTCTGTTATCCCTCTTAGGGGTGCCTTGCACATCATGGTTCGTTTGAGGGTCCAGCGTGCGGTCATCATGGTCCATATATACCAGATGTTTTCTTCTGGTGTGTCATCTTGTTTTTCACTACATTCTTCCTTTCATCCTTCCTGAAGCAGTTCAAGACTAAGAATTATTTTCCAACCAAGGTACAAAAACCTTTCTTTTTTTTTTTTTTTTTTTTTTTATTAAACAAACTAATTAGACGATTTTTCACCGAAAACAGTACCATGCAACCCCGTCCTTGAGGTGAGACACTCGCCTATGTCCAAAATTGGGTATGACATGCTGCTGAAAAGAACTGTATGCATTTTTCCATATGATGGTGATTTTCAAATCCACAGCAATGCCCTACATGTCAGAAACCTTTTAGACTTCACTTGCTGAAAAACGTATGGATATGGTTGAGGATTTCAGACCAGAAATATTGGCTATAGATAAAGATGGCCTAAAGGAATACCCCCAACAAGTGGTCCGTTTGTGAGTTGAGACCACCCTTACGTAGTTGCAATGACAGCATTGTCTTACTTTGGTACAAGGGTGCACCAGAGCAAACCAGAAACGGATGTTCTGCAGAAAAATGCCCAGAACTACACACAAAGCTACAAACAATTTCTCTCGGGTATACGTCCCTGCTTCTATAAACTTGAATCTCGTCTGACTGGAACGTTAAAAGGAAAAAAAATAAAATCTTTATTGAATAATCATGAAAAGGAGATCTAAATCACATTTCTATTCAGACTAGTGCTCTAGGCTACTCAACGGTACCCTGTATCTGGCTATCTGCAAGCCCCATAGATTTTGGCTTTCAACAATGTCTCGCTCAGTTGTTGATTATTTGAGACTAGCCTAACCAGGATAACTGATTGGTGATAAGCAC
The DNA here is from genome assembly GCA_900303285.1 of Rhinella marina. Taxonomy (NCBI): domain Eukaryota; kingdom Metazoa; phylum Chordata; class Amphibia; order Anura; family Bufonidae; genus Rhinella; species Rhinella marina. Next base: position 252,973 of record ONZH01006554.1, on the reverse strand, counting down.
TGTGAGTGATATGCCACACAAAAAATAATAGAAAGCCTCCAAGGGTGCAGAAGAGCCAAAAGTCCAGCTATTGGTTACACAGGTGGACTGTCTGTGCATGTAGATTCAGGCCATATATACACATGATGCTTAGGTTTAGCACCAATAAACTACATGCCTAATCCTAGTGCTACCTCCGCTTCACTATGCCCCCATTCGACGCGTTTCTGTGCAGATATTACACTGCACTTCATCAGGAATAGGTGATCAAGGAACAGCAGGATAGAGAAGGTAAGTATTAGCGCCACATAGTAGCGTGGCAGCAGTCCGGCGCTATTTTTCCTTTTAACGTTCCAGTCAGACGAGATTACAGAACTACACACCTCACACACTAAGGTTGTTGTCTACTAATTATCTAAATAATTAGTAGATAGAATAAGCCAGGATCTTTAATATCTATTGAAGGGGTATTCTCATAGAGGAGAGTCCCACCTCTAGGGCCTGCACCTGTTTCCAGAACGGAGTTCCCCAGACCCCTGTCCCACCTGATGAAGGAGCGGCCACGTTCAATCAGAACATGGAGAGAGATAACTGTGCCGATGTGTGACCACATTTCCATTCGTTATCTGTCCAGATGAGCGGCCACCATCCTCCTCACCAGGCATAAACCAGAGTTAGGGGACCCCTGTTCTGGAGATAGATGCACATCTAACCTCTGAAACATGCACCTATGAGGTATTTAGGGCATACACCATCATCAACAGTATCGAACGTACAGTTTATTTATTTTTTTACCACTGTGTAAGTTGCATACATTGGCCTCCTATTGGCTGGTATACAGGGGGTTACTGTCTTGTTTTGTTTTTTTTGATGGGTGGAATAGTGCCTCAGATTGCACGTTTCATCCAGATGCATTCTTTATGGTTGATAAATACCACTATTAGGCCCCTTTCACATGAGCGAGATTTCCGCGCGGGTGCAATGCGTGATTCAAACGCATTTCACCCGCACTGAATCCTGACCCATTCATTTCAATGGGTCTTTTCACATGAGCGATGTTTTTCGCCGTTGTGTGAAAATCGCAGCATGTTCTATATTCTGTGTTTTTCACGCAGCATTTAATAGATACTACGGGAGCTTTTCCCAGAGTGTATGTTTAACAGAAGCCATTAACGCAGTGTGAAAACAGCCCAACTGTAAGAGAAAAGAGGCTGGTCACTGTGGGCTTACAAAACTTTCCATCCTTGTTTCCTTCAGGTACGTTCTACAATCAGTGATTTTGCCGTCTTCCTGACTATAGTCATCATGGTTCTCATTGACTACCTTGTGGGTGTTCCATCGCCAAAGCTCCATGTTCCCGAAAAGTTTGAGGTAAATAAGCCAAATTTGACAAAAAAACTACTTGTCAGGCACAGATTATGTGTAGTCTGTATTGTATTTAATTCTTATAGAAGGTGATATCCTTTGAATTCTCTCAAAGCTAATATAGCTTGCATGCCTTTACTATCGTCATTAATTGAGGTTACTTTTTCCCTTTTAAGCCCACTCTGAAAGATAGAGGATGGATCATAGATCCTCTTGGGCATAATCCTTGGTGGACTTTACTAGCTGCTGCCATCCCAGCCTTGCTGTGCACCATTCTTATCTTCATGGATCAGCAGATCACTGCTGTCATTATTAACCGGAAGGAGCACAAGCTAAAGGTAATATGTTTTCCTGACAGTCGGGCTATGTTATTCATTTTGAGTATGTATAAGATTTTAAAAAAGCTGACTATTTAGGCTTTGCACTGGCATTGTTAGAATTGTGTTGTGTGGCCTACTGAAAAGACCAGTCTACATTTGATTATAAATTATCTAGCGAGAGAGATGTCTTGTGAGTAATGTATCTGACTGTATGCTTTGCTTGGCTCTCCAGAAAGGGGGTGGCTATCATCTGGACCTTTTTATGGTTTCCATCATGCTGGGAATCTGTTCCATCATGGGCTTACCATGGTTTGTAGCTGCAACTGTTCTATCCATCAGCCATGTTAACAGCTTAAAAGTGGAATCCGAGTGTTCTGCTCCAGGAGAACAGCCAAAATTCCTGGGCATCAGAGAGCAACGAGTGACTGGTCTTCTGATCTTTGTTCTGATGGGACTGTCTGTGTTCATGACCTCTGTATTGAAGGTAAGATGAGGAGCAAAAAAAATCACAGATAAAGGCTTTATTTGATACCAGGATAGGTTCGAACAGCAGCTCTCAGCAGCATGCAGACCATCGACAAGGAGGCAGCATGTATAATAGTAAGCGACACTCGTATGATAGACATGTGAGTGGATGTTCTGTATTTTACACCCATGCATCTCCACCCCCTATGTAGCATTGTGGTTTGTCTGCATGCTGAAGAGAACCAGTGTTTGAACCTGCCCATGTATCAATAAGTGTGGCTTTTGTGTGATTTTAAGTAAATTTGGTCCTGGCTTTTGTGATTTATTTTTAAGATCAAGAGCACATTATTGATGGCTTGACAAATGTATTTTAATGCCTCGGATGCCTTTTTCTCATATCCTAGCCAATGCAAGAATTTGTTATAAAATTACTTTACTTTCGTCTGAGTGCATAAAGAAGACAAATTAGAACCATGTAAAACTTTGAAAATGAAAAAGGGTCCTGTAGATTTCTTGGTCTTTCAGTTTTTCATATTTGTTTCCTTTTCACAAGTAAAATATGTAACGTAATGAAGGTGCAAATATTCAACTAACACAGTGATGTGCATGTATTCCCAGTTTATTCCAATGCCGGTTCTGTACGGTGTGTTCCTGTATATGGGAGTCTCTTCACTCAAGGGTATCCAGGTCAGTCCTCTCTTTACTCCTCATGTATGTAGATGTTCTTGTGGACATGGGAAGTAATTTATCATTCCCCCCACACACCAGTTTTCTAGTGTGACAAAAGTTGCAAATCCTGTGTCTGCATCTTTTTTTAAACGCTACTGTGACAACATTTGGTGTCAAGTGGTGGTGTTTCTACGCCCCCCTCGCCATGTTCATAAAAGGGGGCCATGGGACGAGAGGGAACCAGCAGGCCTGGTACATTTATGCTCATTGGCAACAGCTAGGAGGCTGCCATAGATTTCAGTGTGGTGCACGACCTGCTGGAGGATGCTCTGAAGCCTGCGTCGTGGCATAAATTAGTAGCATCCTCCATCTGCATAGGGGCAATAAAGCCTGGTCAAGAAAACGCTGGTCTTGATAAATGTCCCCCATAATGTATCGATGAGGAGATATTTATCAATGCAAGTACCATATTTTTTTTCACTTTTGCAGATGCACCTAGGTTTTAGAGGAGGAAAATAAGCAAAAAATATTTTTCATCAAACCTCAGAACAGACTCCCAATCTTCATCAGACCCCAAATTAGACCCCCCCCCCCCCCCATATCAGACCTCAGATCAGATCCCCATCAGAGATAAGATAAATTAACTTGCCTCTCCTACTCCGCCGCCACTCTGCAGGTCCGGTGGCCTTCTCTGGGCCCACGCTGCACTTTGACATGACTTTCATAATGAAAGCTCTTACTGGTATTCACTTTATAAGATGCCTCTTTTTCCCCCCACTTCTGTGGAAAGAGAAAAATATGGTACTTGATAGGTTTTAAAAAATGGAATTCATACCAAACCATGTCTTGTTATAGTACAGTTATCAGAATTGTAAAGCCATGCACTTGGACACAGATTTATCTTCTAACCGTGAAGGTTCCCATTTAGTGACTACAAGCAGATACAGTATCTTTAAAACCTGAGTAATTGAGAGACACAGTAGATAAGAAAATTGCATTGCTTGTCATTTTTCATGGAACCTTTATTTTCTGAAACTAGAAAACCAGTGCAAGAGTAGAGGAGATTAGATATGAGAGAAAGGGATTTCTCATCCTTAGGCCTCTTTCACACTAGCGGCAGTCCGGATCCGGCAGGTGAAGGGTGCCGTCAGATCCGGACTGCCGCAGGGACATGTGTGGGGCCGGAACCGCGTTCCAGCCCCACACGTCACACAGTACCATATACAATATACACACACATACACACAAACACATACATACTTACATACTCCAGGCAGGCAGGCCGCACGTCTTCACGCCCAGGAGGCGCGCCGCTATGACGATTCCCCACAGCGCCCTCTGCTGTGCGCTGTAGGGAATCGTCATAGCGGCGCGCCTCCTGGGCGTGAAGACGTGCGGCCTGCCTGCCTGGAGTATGTAAGTATGTATGTGTTTGTGTGTATGTGTGTGTGTTTATGTATGTATGTGGTGACGGATCCATCCTGAACTCCATTGAAAGTCAATGGAGAGCGGATCCGTTTACCATGTTGGTCACATCAAACGAATCCGTCCCCATTGACTTGCATTGGGGGTCATTCCAGATCCGTCGCATGCTGCGGTTTGTTCTCCGGTCTGAAGACTGAACGGAATGCTTTTAGGAGCATTCCGTTGTCTTCAGTTCAGTTTTGTCCCCATTGACAATGAATGGGGACAAAACTGAAGCGTTTTTTTCCGGTATTGAGCCCCCATGACGGAACTCAATACCGGAATTTAAAAACGCTAGTGTGAAAGTAGCCTTACCAAGCTTTTTTATAAACCACTAATGGTGATCTAAAATAACAAAAGGACTAATATCATGCCAATCCCCTGACGCTCGTGCGCTGATGTGAACCTGGGTCATTGCCAGTCTCGCGTTACTCATCTCCAGTGATGATGTATCAGTACAACATGACTGGTGCAGTGATGACCTCAGTGGTGTTGAGACATTGCTGCCACGGCCAGTGACTGGTTGCATCGGTCACGTGACAACACACCACGCATCACTAGAGACTATTGGGGGCCAAGAAAGTATAGGAGCAGTAGTGTATTGCCAAGGTGACTATTACTCCTTTAGTTATTTTAGATTATTGTAAGCTTTCTGTGAAAAATGTCATGGGTTTGCAACCCTTTTAGCCAGGCTACTCATGTACAGTAGTGATATTGTGAGAGCTACTGCACCAGTAATTCTCACTACCCAGAGATGCTCTGCGCTTCCCCTACTATTGTTAAAGCTTTGGTTCCCAAGATGCTGTACCAGCAAAAGCTGCTGATGGTGCATGATGGACATCTGTATTTTTATAGTTAGAAATTAAAGTGACACCGAATAAGTGTTTAGTCCCTAATCCATTTATATTCCTTGTGCCACAATCCAGCAATTTAACATGGACCCATCTTGCCCATATAAAAACATAATGAAACAAAGTTGTCTTGTCTTGCTCTGTTAGACACTAAACCAGTCTATACTTTGCAGTTTTTCGACCGAATCAAGCTGTTTGCAATGCCTGCCAAGCATCAGCCAGACCTGATATATCTCCGTTATGTTCCTCTCTGGAAAGTCCACGTCTTCACGGTCATACAGCTCACCTGTCTCGTGCTGTTATGGGTGATCAAAGCGTCTGCTGCAGCTGTTGTGTTCCCCATGATGGTAAATGTGGGTTTTAACAATAATTAAATGGTTTTACTGAAAATGGTTTCTAATTGTCCTCACCGTCTCCTCGTTTTAAGGTTCTTGCCCTGGTATTTATCCGTAAACTTCTAGATTTCTGTTTTACCAAGCGCGAATTAAGCTGGTTGGATGATCTGATGCCTGAAAGTAAGAAAAAGAAAGAAGATGATAAGAAGAAAAAAGAGAAAGAGGTATGTATGTAAAAAAATAAATATTAACACCATTAAGCTGTGTCCTGCATACTAGAACTATTAGCTTTAGGCCTCATGCACACGGGTCCGCAATACAGGGGCACTTGAATGGGGCCACAATCTGGAAGGCCTGTGCAGAACGGGGGCATGGAACCGTGTCTCCGCACCTCAAAAAAGTAGTGCATGCGGACGATCGGATGCAGATCGTGGACCCCTACAGTCGGTGCCTGTGCATTGCGGACTGCAATTTGCGGTCCGAAGCACAGGCCCGGTTGGTGTGCATGAGGCCTTAAAGGGATTGTGCACCTTTGGGTCAGTTTTGGCAGACCTGTGAAGGTAAGCATACTAATTTGCTTCCCGTCTCTGGCTCCCTGCTCCTTCACTCGGCTGCTCTGCTCTGAGGATGTTAACTTCCGTTTTGACGTTGCTGTAGCCAATCAATGGCCGCAGCAGTGAACTGCTCTACTTGTGTCATGTGACCATTTGACCAAACCCCCTCTCCCAAAGGTGCACCACCCCTTTAATTCTCTAGGAGACTGTGCTTTCTAGTATACAGGATATATGTATATGTAGGTATGCTCATTTTATTAGTTTTGCAAAGGAGTGATTTGGCTTTGACCTTCCTCTCCCTCTCTCCTTTACAAAACGAGAAGATTGAAGATGATTCACCTGAGGTATGTAATATGAATGACCATGCCAAGTGTGAGGATGTCGGGCATATACTGCTACCTATAAGCAAATCAAATAACTGGCTTCCTTAATGTATCGTCAATGTAAAAATTACTTATTTTTTATGAGCATTTGATACTTCTGAATGTTGTCTGCTGATTCCTGCATAAACGATATTTGTCTTTAATTTTACAAAGCCTTAACATTTTTCATGCTTGGGGAGCTCTATCATGGCTCTAGGCCAGCTTTCCGGCGTACAAAAGGTGACAGTCTTGCTACAGGTGCCAGTTGATACAGTTTGTATCAAATTATCAAATTTTTTTTTCCATTTAAAAAAAAAAAAAAAAAACGTGGTCAAGAGGGGCAGCCTCACTCATTTAATAACATGTACGCCAAAAACCACGCCCCATCTTTGTACAGAAAGATGGCAGATGGGTGTAATAAATATGGTGCATTGTTTAATGCAAATGCACTAGAACATCGGCATTGGTAGGTATAACTTTTTAATTAACCGGTAAAATCCCATTTTTTTTTTATTTTTAAGGACGGTATATTACATTAACGTAAGAACATTAGACACCTTTTCAGCGATGCATGAATGTCGTAACACCTGTGACTCCTGCTCCTTTCCCTGTAGTGTGGATTTGTGGTCAACTAAGCAACTTTCTAGACTAAAGGCAGGAGTGGAAGAGTCCCCTGCATGGTGCAAAGCATGGAGAGACTAGTTGTATTCTTTTACTAGTATTTATCCTTTAAATTGAAAGAAAACATTGTGGAAGAAAAATATTTGCCACTTTTTTAGAAAAAAGACTAACTCAGATCCATTGTTCGAGTGTTATCATGTGGAACCACATGCAGCCTCTACGACAGGGATCAGCAACCTCCAGCTGCTGTGAAACTACAACTCCCAGCATGTACACTTACTCTGCAGTTCTTGTAACTCCCATAGAAGTGAAAGGAGAATTCTGGGAGTTGTAGTTTCAGAACAGCTGGAGTGCCAACGGTTGCTGATCCCTGCTCTACAGCATCCATCTTAGCCCTCATTTTGCTATATGATGAGAAAGTCCAACCTTGTAAAAATGATTATCCGCTCCATCATGCAGTACGTGACAAGCTCTTTCTAACAAAACTATAAAGAGCCCTGTACCTCACGTTGATCCAGAGATCTGCTGGCAGCTCGGAGGGCATGCAGTTCTTTCCCTATCATAGCTCAGGGGGATGTCCTTTCTAAAGGGGTGTGTCTTTTCTGCTTCTAAATGGAGGACTGGCTAGTGGCAATTGAAGGATGGAACTGAGCACGTGTGACCTGCTCATTAGCAGGACGTGCACATTGCTGTACAGACAGAACATCAGGGGCACCATTATAATGAAGTAAAGGGAATGTCTCGCAACTGGTGCAATTTTGTAATAGAATAAAAGGTACCAAAGTAATTAACATTTCATGCAGAATTATATTGAAGTATCACTTAATGTTGGGAGGACCCCTTTAAGCAAATCCAACTCTGCAGCAATATTAATTACAGAATTACAGCCACGTGGACACGACTAGCACTGCTTGGGTACCTCAGTGAAGAGAGTGGTAAGGAAAGTCATCAATTAAACAGTATCGGTCATCTCTCCTGACTCTTTTAGCAAATAATTGTATTCTCCATAATCTATCAACTGGAGTGTATTTTATTGGGCTAGATAATGGGCAATACAAGTATTCATGAAAACAGACCTCTCTGGAGAGGTGACAGGCCCTCTTTAATTCCCAGACAACTATTTAATTTTTTAATTTAGCATAAGTATATTTTATGTAGTGCAGAATTACTTTATTACAGTGGCAATATCAGGAGTATGGCGACTTTTGGGGAAAACGTTGTGATCTCAGTATACAAATTATTTAGCCTGTTTTTTTTTTTATGTTGTAATTCTTTAACTAATAAGGGGTTTATATGTTCCCGCTTTTGTATTTTTAATGATAGCTTGTTTTAAGCACGTTTGTCTACTTTTTGGGTTAAAGCATGCCAAAACAAGTCACGTCCGAAGCACCAAAACATCATAATTAGAGATGAGCGAACGTGCTCGTAACGAGCACTGTACCGCTCGGCTCCCCTGCGCTCACATGGGCGCAGGCAGCCGCTTCCGTCCTCCTCACCCGACGGAAGAGGCTTCCTGCGCCCAGGGGAGCCGAGCGGTACAGTGCTCGTTACGAGCACGTTCACTCATCTCTAATCATAATGCAAAGATCTCAGCGCTGCTGCTGTTTCTAGTTAAATTATGTGCCGTCAGTGCACTTTTTCTTTTGGAAGAATATACAGAAACCTGTGATAAGATTCATGCCCTTTGTTTGCAGGAAGCTGAGCGAATGCTTCAGGCAGATGATAGTGAAAATGTGCCGCTTGACTATGAGGGCAGGAGCCTTCTCCAGATTCCTGTAAAGAGCTTGAAGTACAGGTATGGCATGTGGTGGCGTATTTTATCATAAAGGTTGCAACTAAAACTGTTTTGGACCAGTTGTACTGTTCTCCATACAAGTAGCCTTTAAAAGGGGATCTGTCAGCAGTTCTGATGATGCTAAACTGCTGACAGCACTAGGTGGGGGCCAGGAAGAGCAATACAAACATATACAAACATACCTCCTGCAGAGCTTTTATTATGAGGAATAGTGTGAATATGAACTTTTATTCTTTCAGGTTACACTTAGAGATGAGCGAACGTGCTCGTAACGAGCACTGTGCCGCTTGGCTCCCCTGAGCTCACATGGGCGCAGGCAGCCGCTTCCGTCGGGTGAGGAGAACGGAAGCGGCTGCCTGCGCCCATGCGAGCGCAGGGGAGCCGAGCGGTACAGTGCTCGTTACGAGCATGTTCGCTCATCTCTAGTTACACTCCTGCAAGTGCACTGGAGGCGGAACTTCACTGTTAAGTGCTCTCTGCATTGAGCTTGCCCATCTGCTTTAAGTGACAGCTGTAGCATCCAACCAAGACAGCACCACAACTGTCACTCAGAGAAAAGGGAGAGCACTTCACAGAGACACTGTGCCCCCAGTGCTCCTGAACATGGTGATAATTCCACAATTTCCTCTGCTCAGTCAGTACCTAATGCGCTCTGCAGTTTTGCATGGTCCAACATTCTGTGCTAGTTGGAGCTTTGTCCTCCTGATACAACGTTCCAATTCTGTCTACCTGTAGGGACCACTGATGGAATGATAGGAACTAAATGCTTACTGTTCATTGAGTACAGTATGTAAAACTGTATGCAGTTATCACCCTTTTAATGGTGTCCACAAGCCGACCTAAGTTTATATTTAACCATGTAATTGGAGTCGATCTAAAGCACGATCAGATAATGCTTCAGTCTCATCGTTGTTGAACACCTTGTTTTGAAAACCATATTTCCTGCAGCATAAGATGCACCTAGGTTTTAGAGGAGGAAAATAAGAAAAAGAAACCCCCATTGCTCATTAGACCTCATATCAGACCCTCATCAGACCTCAGATTAGACTCCCATACCTCATCAGGCATAAAATAAGTAAATTAACTTGCCTCTCCTGCTCTGGACAACGCTGCCACTCGCATATCTTGCTGTACTGTGACCTTGCGTCGCACAGCGTCAGCTCATAGTGCATGGTTATGCTGTGCAAAGTCAGGCCACAGCATAGTGCATGGCGCTGGCAGAAGACCAGGGAGCGGTGAGTACAGCCAGTCTAAGGAGCGCTGTATTTACCACTCCACAGTCCTACTATGTACTAGTGAGCACTTCCATAATGAAAGGGCTTACTACCATTCACTTAATATGAGGCACTGCCATTTTCCCCAACTTATGGTGCGGGAAATAAGGGTAGATATAAATGGGCATTCATTTTCATAGTATGGTTTAAAAAAAAATGCTTGTTGAAGTGATTAATTATGTGTACTTTCAATGCCATGCACTAACATGACCTGGATAGTACAAGATTTGTCCGCTCACGGAAGGACTGTTCATTCCGCTGATGTACTGTCTACTGAACTCAGCTTATGGTGTACCACGCCTTTGAGTTCATACCAGAAAATGTAAGGCATGGGAAGAAGAGGAGGATGCACTCTGTGCTAGCCAGCGTTTTTTATGCTAAATTTCACGGAAGCGTTGATTTCCAACTAGTAGTGCACGTTTTATCTCCAGCATTTCAGTTGATGCGGATGCAGTGTTCTGAGTGACTGATTGCCAACTTGTCCAATTCTATAATAAATAGGCCCGATATGCCTATAAGATTTATTGAGGTTGACTAATTACTAAGCATTTGTTTCATTTTGGATAATCTTTTCCTGGCCGCCTTGCTGCAAAACACTTCAAATTTTCTCTTTGCTACTAAGAAAGTAAAAGAGAAAGAAACTGCTTCCAGTCAGGGTCAGCGGAGTAACGACATTAATGCTTCTGCAGGAGCTGCTACTAACCACCATGTATGTTTATTCTCTAGCCTTGATCCGTCAGTTGTAAACATATCAGATGAGATGGCAAAAACTGCACAGTGGAAGGCTCTTTCCATGAACCCTGAAAATGCCAAAGTAACCAGGTCTAACCAGAGGTAGCTATCACAAATTGACGTTGTATTATCTAATGGCACTGCTGGTAGTAATGCACGCAATGCAGAGACACAAGTTAATATAGGAGTCCTGTACATAATGTGCAATCTTTTCACTACATGTTTTGCTACTTTTAGCCGTTCTGTTTTTCTGATTCACTATAACTAAATGTATTTCTATCTCCAGGATTTAACAATTGATGACCTATCCCTAGGACAGGTCATCAATATTGGATTGGCTGGGGTCCATACCCGTGCCGATCAGCTGTTTAGGAGTAGCTCCTGAACCGCACAGGGACTGCACAGCTATCGCCCCTGTGTAGTGGATGGAGCTGGATAGTGCAGAACCGCTTCCATTCACTTCAGTAACCAACTCCATCCATTACACATTTGACTCCAGAACTACTCCCGAAAAACTGGTCAGTGAGGGATTTGGGGTATCGGGACGACACTGATCTGATATTGGTGATTTATCTTAGGTCATTAATTATTAAATCCTGGAGAACTCCTTTAAGATACGGGTCCAAAAAACCTGCTTCTCTGCATACACACCGCATCAAGATTTTAAAGGGAACCTGTCACCTAACAAACACCTCCCAAGCTGCCAGCATTACCTTAAAGTAGCCAGCAGTAGGTTTCTAAAGATCCTTTTCTTCCTCCTGTCAGCTGTGCAAAAATCTTGAAAAAAAAACCTTTAATCCTCTAACGCGCTATGTCACTGCAGAGTTTGACGTCAGGGGGGCAGCGGCCTCCTCACTTCGTCAGGATAACCACGCCCCCTTTTCCTGCCTCTTGACCTAAGATGGACAGCCAGTCGTTCTGCAAAGCTGTCTGAAGGCTTGTGCGTCTCTATTCCTATTCCCGTGCCTGCGCATTGCTATACGCCGGTCAGCGGCTCAATGCTCAGGCTCCCGGGCACAAGCTCACATCGACGGGATAGAGGCTTCGGGCGTATGCGCAAACCTTCAGACAGCTTTGCAGAACGACTGGCTGTCCATCAGAGGCGAAGGGGCAGGGAAAGGGGGCGTGGTTATCCTGACTTGAAGCGAGGAGGCCGCTGCCCCCTTGATGTCAAACTCTGCAGTGACAGTGCGTTCAGAGGATTAAAGTTTTTTTTTTTCAAGATTATTGCACAGCTGACAGGTGGAAGAAAAGGATCTTTAGAAACCTACTGCTGGCTACTTTAAGGTAATGCTGGCAGCTTGGGAGGTGTTTGTTAGGTGACAGGTTCCCTTTAATATCTGACTGTGTGACAGTTCCTCGAAGTATAGTACTCAGCGACTGAGCGTAATGTTTCTTCACCTGTGAATTGTATAGAGAGTGCTTTAGAGGGGCACTAAACCTAGAAATGAATGCTAAAGGTAAACAGCAAATATAGTTGTCCTCACGGTTTCTCAGTCTCCAGCACTTTCTGCATGATCCGGCCCCAACAGTCTTGTAGAAATACTGCAGGGAACAAAGGGGTTAATCTCCAGTTGATCTGTTTCATCTTCAGCTGGAGACTGAGGTACGGGGCTTAATAATCTTTTTTAGGCCAGACACAGAGGAGCGAGTTCAATGCCAGAAACACGCATTGTGTGTAATGGTGATTTCCCGTTCTGATCTCGGGTCCTCTTAGTGGAATCACACTCCGGCATTATAATGATTTATAATGCAGTGTGTCCCTGCCAGACCCTAAATCTACTGATGTGTTCTGACACAATGCTGGCAGTGTAATTCAGTAGATTTGGGGTCTGACAGGGACACGCAGCATTATAAATATCATTATAATGCCGTGCAATCCTGTCAGAGGAGCAGAGGTCAGAACAGGAAATCGCTCTTACACACGCAGCGTGTTTTTACATTGAACTCGCTCGTCTTTGTCTACCCTTAATCTCACTGCTGAATGGACACAACGGGGAGGGTCCTGCTCCAGCCACTTGTCTTACTGTCAGACACAGGATAATGAGGAGGGGGACATGGATGATCTTCTGGGACACGCAGAAGGGTTCTTTATATATTTCTTAGTTTTAACTGTAAAATGAGAGAAAGGAGGCAGTAAAGGGAGAAGGTGCATTTTTTTGTGCTTAGTGTACCTTTTAAGGCAATAAATTTGAAACCTAAGAATGCAAGGTGGACAAAACTCAAACATGAGTTGACCTGATAAAGAAGAAAATGTATGTTGACAAGATTTTACATTATGAACCGTCACATGGTATATTACGGTATAGGCACATTGGCATTGTTGATGAGTTTTGACCTAATTCATTACAACAAAATGGTATTGTGATGTTTCTTTTTCTGGCACTCCCCCACCCCGTCAATTGGGCTAACACCAAATTGTCTCTGGCAGGTTGTCAAAGTAATGTAAAATCTTCATTTTTTTGTCAATGATGTAACGTATGGGTAAGTGAAGCAGTGTGTTGAAAAACACCGAGGGACATGTATAAAAGTGATTGATTGAGGGTCTTGTTAAAGGGTTTGTCTGCCTCCCCCCGCCCACCCCAAGCTAAAAGGAATTAAGAGCCAGAATGTATTTAACATACAAAATGAAAGTCACTCACCTGTTTACTGGTGCTCCGTTCAGTGCTGAGGGTCTCGTCCCATCTGTAGTCACATGCACCCATTCACTGGACTCAGTGGTGAAGCATCCCCAAACAACCATGTTGACACTGAGGACAGGCAACGGCTGCAGCAGGATGTGACGCCATCCACAGGGGACTCTCAGATCTGGAATAAAGCGTTGGTGAGTGACTTTCTTTTTTATGTTACCAATTCTGGCCCTTAATTCATTTTTAGCTTGTGGGGGTCAGACAAGCCCTTTAATTCCTGATATATCTGTTTTAGTAAACAGTTGTATTTCCCATGAATCATGTTGTCTTGGTAGTCTGTATTATTCCTCTGTTGCCCCTCTTAGAAATGTATGAATAAATTACCACTTCTAGTAGGAATAGCAGAGGAATGGCACAGCACATGGTTCTAAGAAAAGAAGCTACAGAATTATTTTATGAGGAGTACAAATATTGACTAAAATGGACATGTTAGAAGTGCTACAGAGAGGCTTCCAGGGTAGGGGCCATTCATATCATAAATGCTGCAGATTTCACACAGTGGAATACCCACTGCATATACTGTAGCTGCAAAGTTGATGTGGACCTAACTGCACGTCGTGCAGATTTGAAATACATTTTATGTAGATTTACATAAAGGGTACGTAGAGGGTGAAATCTGTGGCACATTTGTGGTGTAGCATTTACTGCTGTGGATCATCAGCAGATCAGCTGCATTTGCATGTCAGTGCCCTAATGGTCCTTAAAGGGAACCTGTCATCTCCGAAACCCCCCCTGAACTAGAGTAAGCGTTGTATAGTGTAAGTGATGCTGAATCCGAATATGTAAGTTTTATCTTCATACTCCCTTCCATTCAGACGCTGTGCTCCCACAAACCAGCAGTAAAATGCATTGAGAGGACTCATCTTTGAGTCCTCTCCATTATGTGAGTGAGCACTGGAGTCCACTGAGTGCATTTTACTGCCGGTTTGTGGGAGCACAGCGTCAGAATGGAAGTGAGTATGAAGATAAAACTTACATATTCGGATTCAACACCAGTTACACTATACACTGCTTACTCTAGTTCAGGGGGTGTTTCGGAGATGACCGGTTCCCTTTAAAGTACTACAAGAGTTTAGATGAACCGGCAGTAGAGCATTACTGGACTTGGTATAATTACTCGGTGCCGGTAATTACGTCCGTATTTGCTGAAGAACACCGGGCCCCAATACAGCATGTAATATAAGGTTCACTACCCGGATGTAATATTACAGGAGATTTTATACATGTCCCTCAGTGTCTTACATCCTGGGAACAATTGCTCTTAGCATGCAGAGTACCTGTTTGTTCTGGCATGATCTTTCTTATGAAGGGAAATTCATTGTGTTAGTTTAGCTCACCGAACCAAGGTGCCCGAGCAATAGCTATAAGAAGTCCAACCGAAGCTTCCTTTATTAATAATCCAACATAAACACACAGCCACAGGGCGGTTATGCAGCCAAAGTATAAATGGAGAAACCGCTATCTGGTTTACGCGTTTCAGACCAAAACCAGTCCTTACTCATAGCCTGATAGCATTAGGAAAGCTAAGGATATATACATGTAGTTCCAAAGAAGGAGAGGAATTATTTTGGAACTACGTATATCTAGCGCCTTTGCTTTTTTAGTGCTATCAGGTTATGAGTAAGAAACCGTTTCAGTTCGAAACGCATAAACCAGACAGTAGTGTCTCCATTTCTACTATGTGCCGTGTGCCTGTTTTTAGGTTGGGAAGAATTTATGCGCCGTGGATGCGGTGCTGAGCTTCTGTCAGGCTTCATATAGCTATGTCTTGGTAGCTAACCACTTAAAAAAACGTTTTATAGTCCTTAAAGAAGAACTCCCGCAAAAATCGTTATTCTCTGACCTGTTAGAAAGGTGCATGATATAATCTGTAGTGAATGTCGTCATCTTATCAGAGAATGTAATTGTGAGTAATAACCTCTCTTCTTATTGTAGCTGGGTCATGTGACCAACTCTCTGACCTCCAGCTGACCCAGGACAGGAAGCCAGTCACTGCTCTATTCATTCCTATGAAACTGAAAGTGAGGCTCCCATAGGAATGCATAGAGAATTAGACTTCCTGCCCACACATAAGTCTCTGTGTGAGTTGGTGGGTCTAATTCCTAGTCACATGATACAGATAAGAAACTTCAGTATTATATAAGTCAAAAATACAGACACTGGTAAGAAAATGACATTCACTACAGATTACATCATTTACATTTCTAGCAGGACATGAAATAATTTTTTTTGCGGGAGTTCTGTAACATAATCTGCATGATACGTATGTGTTCACATTCCTTCACAACTTACTAAACCTCTCTAAAATGTCATGTGTGTAATGAATATAACTACGTTTCTAGGACTTTTTTCCAGTGTGCATATATTAGGTGTTTTGGATAATGAGATGAGAGATGCCACATATGAGATTCACTACTCTAACACACAACGGCAGAGGGAAAGAAAGGTCCGTACGACTGGGACATGAGCTGTTTCTGATTAGCACTACATGTTCATGTCTGGCGGTGCAAGTCTAGTCAGAGGACATAGGCCCTCCTTGCTCCCAATTTATCTTAAACCTGTTTGATGTGTACAGTTACAGGGGTTGGCACTACACTAGAAAACCCCCTCATGTCTTACCTGAACATTCCGGTTCAGTGTACCCCACTGCCATGATCCGCAGCCTCCATGCTCATGGCAATTAAAGGGGTTGTGTCACTTTAACATATAGCATTTATCATGTAGCGAAAGTTAATAGAAGACACTTACTAATGTATTGTGATTGTTCACATTGCTTCCTTTGCTGGCTGGATTCATTTTTCTATCACATTATACACTGCTCGTTTCCATGGTTATGACCACCCTGCAATCCATCAGTGGAGGTCGTGCTTGCACACTGTAGGAAAAAGTGCCCGCCTCTCCGGTGGCCAGGACCGTGGGAGCGTGCATAGGCATTGCCACGGATGAAGCAGTCACTGTTTAGACACTGAACCTGGCAGCTTACATAAGATATGAGGGGGCTTGGGGTTTCCTAAGCTAATACCCATAAAGTTACAAAAAAATGAAATTCAATCGTTTGCCAAAAAGCTGGTAGCACGAATGTTATTGCGACGGTTTCCCTTTGATCAGTGAGTCTATTTATCCAATGCAATTTTTGTTTGCCGTAAATTAATCATGTCCATGTAATAGTGCAGGAGGCAGCCGAGTGGCAGGACAAAGTGCCGTCCTACGACAACATTCAGTCTTTGATCACTGCTTGATGTAATGATATAATTGCACTCCACTGTACACTGGCTTGTAAATGATTTTTCTGGATTGACTTTATGATTGATGTAACGTTACGTTTATTCAGGATGTGTATTGATATTTTCGGTGGGCACACTGTATATAGTAATGGTTATTCATTACTCATGCTTATCGATTGACTATCTGCTTATCTTCTCAGTCCTGACAAACCAGTTAGTGTGAAAATCACCCTGGAAGATGAAAGTTTCCGAAAATACGTGGATGCCGAAACCTCCCTATAGAACCCCGTCAAGAAGAAGCGTGTGTGCGAGATTGTATGTGACGTGTGTGAATGTACCTCACGTGGATATCAGACCGTCAGTGCGTGAAAACATTTCCAGAATACTGTATGTGCACCTGATAAATTATTAGCACTGTAAATACTGTATAGGATCTCAGGCGGGCTGTCTCAATTGTAATACGGCACAGGATGATCACTCGGCAATTATTTATTCAATAGGAATTTTTATAGACTTCTTTTTAATTGATTTTATTGTATATTTAATAACCTGTCATCAAGTGTTAAACCCGAACCATCGGACACTTCTCCATATGTCATTCCCATGTTCATGTGTAATGCAGATCTGTTTTTTGCTTTTTATTTGATTTTTTTTTATTTTTTTTTGCTTGGATGGAATCATTAGCCAAACCTGCAAGTAGGGTCATCATCGGAAAGTGGATTTTTCTTCAGTTGACAAAACAACACAAAAAAAAAAGACCCCAAGCAGAGAAGTCATTGCTTATACAGCGCACTTTGGCCTTCCATACCCATAACCGCGTTCTGTAAGATGCCAGTTACCTCAGACAATCCTCAGTGCCCCCCGTCATGGCCACACTGTGTACTGGTGCCATAGGAATATTGTTTCTTATTCGCTAGTTTCCTGCAGCCGCCCGACTTTAATATAATGGCTCCATCCTTTATTCTGTGTGATGGCTAGGCTGGCATACTGATTTCACATGACTCAGGATATTTGTGCAGTAAGCCACGCCATTGCCTCAGAGGGCGCACTTTGTGACCTATTATCATTTTTACTTTATTGTAATGATGTGGCCATGGAACTTTAGCTGCTGATATATAACGCTTTCACAGACTGCCCAGATCATGCACATTGTACCCCAGGGGCAATCATTGGTTACTTCTGAAGTACGATAATGAAAGTATCCTATTTAATCAGAAAATGACACTACACTACACCTTATGAGATTGTCGTAGGCTTTTGGTGCAGTCTCTGCTCAGGGTTAAAAAAACTCTGTCTGCTGGTTTCTGGCCACAAAATAGGTGATTAAATGTACGATCACAGGGGCATCCTCTAGGTCCGAAAGTGGGGTTCCCTGTGTAGTGCACATGTTCATCTCTGCTCCAGTCACTACTTTGGGATTAGTTGAGAGAGCCACGTTCACTCTGCAGTCCCATAGAAGTGAATAGAGGTGGCCACATATGCACACCGTTCTCCTGCTCTTATGATTTGGATCCCCAGCAATAAATGATATTTGCATGCCAGACCATGTAAATGAACAGTAGTACCCCCACTTCTGATTTGGAGGTATCCAATAAGTAAAGGGCCTATTACACTGCACTATTTTCAGGCAGTCTTCTGGTACAAGCATGTAGTTGGGGCTCCATTGTCGGTAGCACATCTCGTTGTGTAATCAGGGACGTGCTGCCGATAATCAATACAACAGAAGGGGGTAGGAAAGATCACCGTAGGAATCATTCCTCCCCATACACTTAGCATCAGGCCGATGCTAATGAGCGCTGATTGATGAGTTTATCATCGAACAGCCTTCATCCTGCCCAGACATCACTGTGAGGGCTCATGCATACACCCGTATGTTTGGTCCATATCTGATCCGCACCCCGTGGGCTGTCCATTCCGCAGCCCCGCAAACCAGATGTTTTGCAGATCCGCGATTTGTGGTCTGTACAACGGCCGTGTACATGAGCCCTAATAGAAGCTTTACACTTTAAGAACCAGACCTCTAGCAGCATTGTAGCTTCTCTCTTCCTTCTCTACAGTCTCATGTAAATTGGGGGCTTAAGACAACCATATACATAACAAGACATGAATGCGTATATAAGATGCTAGCATTTGGATCCATGCTGAAATCTAATAACGAGAAATCCAAATTTACTTAACATTTTTCAACAAATAAAAGCAAACCTGTAAGCAGTATTACCTGATTACACGTAGTAGGAAACCATTACAACGCAGTCATTAGTTTCAGTGGAGTACATCTAATAACGCTGCCATCAGTGGAGACCACTGCTCAGATAATCCTGCTATTTATAGGTGGCTGTTCACACAGTCTGAAAGTGTTGTGTGACTTGTAGCCTATGTAGAAAGGAAATGTATGTATTTCAATACATAGGGAGAGCTCCCTCCATTCTCCACATATTGCAGAGAGGTGTAGCTGATTGACATCTCACGTTAAATGCTATGAACACCTTCAGGAGCATTTTTTTTATCATTGCATTTAAAGGGAACCTGTCATCAACTTTATGCTGCCCATACTAACGGCATTATAAAGTAGAGACAGGTGAGTTGATTTTAGCAGTCTGTCATTTAAAAGTTAAAAGTAAGTGGTTGCCGAGAACCAACATCGCAATCATTGCAGACTGGGCATGGAAAAGAGTCACGACCACCTGAGAAAAGTCATGGTTATTGATGAATTCTTGCTCTCCCTGCCCACCTGATGATGATTGACAGTCTTCTACCTAGTTTTCTCCCTTTCTCTCTAGGAGAGAATTGCCAATCATTAGCAGATGGTGGGAGAGCAGGAGATTATAGATAACCATGACTCTTCTCAGGTAGATTTGACTCTTTTCAAGGCCTGTGCTGCAATGATTATGATGCTGGTTCTCAGTAACCACTTACTTTTAGCTTATGAGTGACACACCGCTGAAATCAGCATTTCTCTCACTATTTTATGCTGCCCTCAGTGAGATCAGCATAAAGTTGATGACAGGTTCCCTTTAACTCTTTTTGGAACAAAAAGCATTTTTTTAAGTTGATCTTTAAAGGGGTTGTCCGAGTTATTTTTTTGTTCTTTATATGTTACTAACTTGTCAAGTATAACAACTTTCCCATATACTTTGTGTTTCTAAAGCTGCTGGTTTCTCAGAGTTGACTCAGGGTCACATGACCTGTGATGTCACCTTATCTCTCTGCTCTGTGATGTTTCGTTCACAAGCCTCAGAGTTCAGATAACAGTCTGTACACGAGACGTCACTGGCCACGCCCCCTTTCTTTGCCGGGCTCCTGCTATCTTCTCTCCCTGGTTTCCTTCAGATAAAACATTAACCCCTTCAGCCAGAACACACTGAGGGCTCAAGGCTTTAGAACAAACAGTAGCTGCAGCAGTGAGAGGAGACAAATGCTGGGCAAGGAGCTATAGAGGAATTGTATTGTACAAGAACAGGTAGGGAGAAATTCCTGTGTGTATCAGCAGTGTCATTGTACAGCTGGGACTTGTAGTCCTGCACATACAACATGCTGCTGAGTATTCCAGCAGGCAGACATGTCACTCAGCACTTGTATTCATTCCCTTTGCAGAGAAGGGGGGGAAAGGGGGAGGGGCTGAGATTGTTGTTATTGCATGTAAACAAAGACCAGAAGAGAACCAGGGAAATTAGGAAATATGGATTTTTTTTGCCTAAAACTTGCTTAACTTAGTTATATATTGCTGCCCATCAGATTTACAGTGCTATATATTTTTTGTCATAACTCGGACAACCCCTTTAATAAACATATTCATCACTTTGTATTGTACTGCCTTCGCCTTCAGTGTATCTGCAGACTTCTGCTTTGTGTTTTAACAGAATCCGTTAGAGGCTTTATCTGACGGCTCAATGTGTAACCCTTATCTCTGAACTCCTGACAGCTCAGAAAACACTCATTATACCTCAATTCTTATCAGACTGAAAAAGCATAGCTTAAATGAGTGCTGTAAGGAGTTCACAGATGGGGGTGCTGCCATGTGTTCAGGGTTTCTGATGCAGTTTTTGAATTCTCTTAAATATCTTAATACTTTCTCTCTTTTTGTGATCCACTCCTGATTTTGGCTTCAAAAAAATCAGGAGTGGATCATAAAAGGAGAGAACGTATTAAAAGATGCTTTAAAAACTGCATCCGAAAACCTGAAAGTGTGGCCGCACCCTAAGAGCTACACATTGAGCCATCAGAGCAGCTCCATGACTGATTCATTGTGGAACAGAAATAGTCTGCAGGTACAGTGAAAGTGTTGAATAGTTGTGATAAAGACCAACTGAAGAGGTTTTTTTTTTATCCCAAAATGAGTAAAATGCAATGATGAAAAAAATGCCCCCAAAGTGTCCATGGCCTCTAAAAGAAATTCCACTGCTCACTTTTAGGCAAAGACTAAAGACACCCATGCACATTAGATGAACATCTGCCAAATGTGCGATTTTGGTTGGACCAGTCAGGGATCTAATGTGAACACTCCCCCCGAGTGGGAGGTCTAGGGTGATAAGATGAGGTATGTTGGAGTTCAGCATGCCTAATCCATTATTTGTATGGGCATTAAGCCTCTGCCAGAGGCGAGCAGCAGCAGTTTATCCTCCTGAATATGTGCACACTTGGCAGAGTGCAAGTGTATAGCCAGCTTAAAGAGAAGCTCCACCGTTTATCATGTCTTCTTCGCTAATTCATTTTTAAATATATTTTTCTAGCGATCAAAGATCTGTTTTTCTGATACAGGGCTCAAACTTCTCTGCATGGTTATGATACATTTTTTACTGCAACCACCGCCAGGAAGAACTAAGGCTTCTACAGCATGCTGTGGTAATATATATATATATATATATATATATATATATATATATATATATATATATACATACACACACACACAGTATACATTAAGCTCCTGAACTCCCCCTAGTGGTGGCTGCAGACAACTTTTTTTTTTGTCACTGCAAGGATTTTGGAATGCTTTACAGGGAAAAAAAACAGATTAGCACAAATTAGAACAGAACTGAGGACCCATTCAGAAAAAAATGGAGGTCGGTAGTGGACATTGACTAAGCTAAACCCAGATACTCCAATAGTCCTATATACCACCTTCCAAATAGTTGATGGGCGGCCATCTATGGGTTTCTATCCACAGCATTAGTAGTGGGCGTCTCTATACAGTCTTCTAGTGAAGTGGAAACTGTATTGCTGTGAATAAAAATTCAAATGTAACAAAACCTCCATCTGTATTCTGCGGTATAGCCACAGGGCCTAGTGTCGCAATCACATTCACCAATCATTACTTTCTCTCATTTCTCATCATGCTTTGACCGTTTTCTTTCCTCTGTACTTATATTCTATACTCTGTGCAGGAAAACAATTGATTATGTATTTTTACAATAATTGTCGTTCTTATATGTAAGGCATTATGTTCCTTTTTGGTATTTTGTCTTAGTTTTGTAACTTTGTATTTCCCCTTTTGATTTTGACGACCTCTCAGATTCATTGGATACATGCTGGCTGCTTTATTTGCTCACTGTAGGCTGGCATTTCACCCATGGTCGATTGAGACTTGTGGATTCAATATGTTGTGTCCCAAGACCAAGAGACCATGACTTCCAGATTGGTTACATGACCTTTTTTTTTCCAGTTTCATATATAAATGTTAATTAAAAAGGCTGTTGGCCTAGGTCATGCGTTTGTAGAAGTATTTCCTATATGCAAACCTCTAACATGAGGTTAATGGGCCCTGATGATTCCATGAAGTAGGTGAGCGGCTGTGATTTTTGCCTGTGTGGAATAATCCATAATCTGTGGGTATGTTTACACTTCACGACCCCCTGTGTGTAGGTCCTTAATAAAAACGGTTTTTAATTTAAGTATTTTTGTATATTTTAGTATACGGATGAAATGGGTGATATGAGTGTGATACTTGGTGCATTTAATGTGTTATGAACTTGAAACGTGGAAGATTTTACCTGCAGCTTTTGTCAATTTTTTTTCACAACGATACAAACAAGAGAGTTTTCTTCTTTTCTCCTCTTTCCACTTTAGTATCTTGAATACATCCGTGTTGTCTTCCATTGTTTGGTTAGCGTACCTGAACATAGCCAGACATTTAGTATTTATTATACTGAAGACGTATCTGAAAGCACAGCACCAGGTTTTTTTTATGCCTGTTTTTTTTTGTATTGAAAATAGTGTTTTTGTTTTGTTTTAATTCTTTTTGTAACAAAATCCAAAGCAAGTTCCAAAACCATAAATTATATTTTGTTAGTTTTTAATGACAAATATGTGAGTTTCTTGTTTTACCTGATATGTGAAAACCCTGCCTTTATAATCTGTTGAAAAACTTAGAAAATGCAAACTATATTTTGTAATGTTAAAAAGAAAACAAAGTTGATTGAAAGCAATAAAAGTCTACAGAAATTTCTAAGTGGTGCCTCTGTGTGTTTTTATTTAGCGCAAAAAGTACATTCCCGAAAGTTTATTGTTCTATACATAATCATGATCACATTGGATAAACAGAATACTGTGGGCTCCATCTAGTGGTGACCGCAGGCAGCCAGAATTGTATCAGTTTAAAGGGGTTGTTTCACATCAGCAAATTGCATTTATCTTGTAGAGAAAGTTAATACAAGACACTTACTAATTTATTGTGATTGTCCATATTGCTTCCTTTGCTGGCTTAAGTCCTTTTTCCATCACATTATACACTGCTTGTATCCAGGGGTTATGACCTCCCTGCAATCCATCAGCGGTAGCTGTGCTTGCACACACTATAGGAATATAGTGTGTGTGTGTGTGTGTATATATATATATATATATATATATACAGTCATGGCCAAAAGTTTTGAGAATGACAGAAATATTATATTTTCACATGATCTGCTGCCCTCTGGTTTTTATGTGTGTTTGTCAGATGTTTTTATCACATACAGAAATATAATTGCAATCATATTATGAGTAACAAAAGCTTATATTGACAGAATGAGTTAATGCAGCAAGTCAATATTTGCAGTGTTGACCCTTCTTCTTCAGGACCTCTGCAATTCTCCCTGGCATGCTCTCAATCAACTTCTGGACCAAATCCTGACTGATAGCAGTCCATTCTTGCACAATCAATGCTTGCATTTTGTCAGAATTTGTAGGTTTTTGTTTGTCCACCCGTCTCTTGATGATTGACCACAAGTTCTCAGTGGGATTAAGATCTGGGGAGTTTCCAGGCCATGGACCCAAAATCTCTATGTTTTGTTCCCTGAGCCATTTAGTTATCACCCTTGCTTTATGGCAGGGTGCTCCATCATGCTGGAAAAGGCATTGTTGATCGCCAAACTGCTCTTGGACGGTTGGAAGAAGTTGCTCTCGGAGGACATTCTGGTACCATTCTTTATTCATGGCTGTGTTTTTAAGACTGTGAGAGAGCCGATTCCCTTGGCTGAGAAGCAACCCCACACATGAATGGTTTCAGGATGCTTTACAGTTGGCATGAGACAAGACTGGTGGTAGCGCTCACCTCGTCTTCTCCGAATAAGCTGTTTTCCAGATGTCCCAAACAATCGAAAAGGGGATTCATCAGAGAAAATGACTTTACCCCAGTCCTCAGCAGTCCACTCCCTGTACCTTTTGCAGAATATCAGTCTGTCCCTGATGTTTTTTCTGGAGAGAAGTGGCTTCTTTGCTGCCCTCCTTGAGACCAGGCCTTGATCCAAGAGTCTCCGCCTCACAGTGCGTGCAGATGCACTCACACCTGCCTGCTGCCATTCCTGAGCAAGCTCTGCACTGCTGGTAGCCCGATCCCACAGCTGAAACACTTTTAAGAGACGGTCCTGGCGCTTGCTGGTCTTTCTTGGGCGCCCTGGAGCCTTTTTGGCAACAATGGAACCTCTCTCCTTGAAGTTCTTGATGATGCGATAGATTGTTGACCGAGGTGCAATCTTTCTAGCTGCGATACTCTTCCTTGTTAGGCCATTTTTGTGCAGTGCAATGGTGACTGCACGTGTTTCTTTAGAGATAACCATGGTTAACAGAAGAGAAATAATGATGCCAAGCACCAGCCTCCTTTTAAAGTGTCCAGTGGTGTCATTTTTACTTAATCATGACAGATTGATCTCCAGCCCTGTCCTCATCAACACCCACACCTGTGTTAATGGAGCAATCACTGAAACGATGTTAGCTGGTCCTTTTAAGGCAGGGCTGCAATGATGTTGAAATGTGTTTTGGGGGATAAAGTTCATTTTGTAGGCAAATTGACTTTGCAAGTAATTGCTGTTAAGCTGATCACTCTTTATAACATTCTGGAGTATATGCAAATTGCCATTATAAAAACTGAAGCAGTAGACTTTGTAAAAATTAATATTTGTATCATTCTCAAAACTTTTGGCCATGACTGTATAATCTAATGCAATGGAAAAATGAATCAAGCCAGCAGAGGCGGCAATATGGACAATATGTATTAGTAAGTGCCTTGTACTAACTCTGTCTACATGATTTCATTTGCTGAAGTGAAACGACCCCTTTAAATAGGACTAGCGGTAGAATAATTTTGAATTTGGTTATTGCATTAACTACATCACTGTCTGCATTTACATGGCAGCCTGCCACAAGGTGATATTGTAAAATTGCTGCCTGCCTCTAGGTGATGTCATTTTGTTAATAAAGTTTAGTGTAAAAAAACAAACTTCACACACACAGATCTGTTTCTCCATAGACACTGTCAGACATTATGTTGAGATATTGCTGCCAGTAGTAATACTGTATATACGGTAGGTGTTCTGCTCTAGTCACCTGTTAGATACCTGGGCAGTTAATGGAAAGCTGGGTGACATGACAGCTCACATGACTGATGCCATGTTTTGACCCATCCAGCTCTCCTATGGATACATTTTACAAGACTAAAATGGGCCATACGTTTTTTTTTTTCTTTAGGTAAAGGCTACAGTATGGATATAATCAAGGTCTGTGAGCAGAAGTTTAAATAGATGTAGATTAGAAAATTGTTCTATATCCTATTCTCCACATAAATGTAATCATTAAAACAGAATACCCCTTTAAGTGTGGGCTCCAGGTCTTAAAGGGGTTCTCCAGGAATTAACAAAATGAAAAAACTTATTATAAATATATTCCAAAATAACTTTCTATTAGTTATAATGGCTTGTTTTGTCTGGGGAGCAATCATTAGGGGACATAAAATGGCCGCCATCCTATTAGTCCACACAGAACCTGTCCTAATCACACAGCAGGACAAGTTACTTTACAACACTGAGGTAAAGAGCTGTCTCATCCTTCTCTCTGCTCTACTTGTCATATTATTATCCTGAAAACATCTGATAAGAACTTTAGCTGAATTTCTGTGGGAATCGAGTTCATGAGGCGACATGAAGTACAGAGCGGACGGACAGGACAGACTGTGGTAATGGAGACTGCAAGAGCTGCTCATTAGTCACATCCCCACCATCCTCTCTGTACTTCATGTCTCCTTATGAACTCCATTCCTTCAGAGATTAAGATGAAGATCTTATCAGCTGTATTCAGGACCATAATCCCTGACAAGTAGAGCAGAGAGGAGGATGAGGCAGCTTTTTAGCTCAGTGTTGTGAAGTAACTTGTCTTGCTGTGTGACAGGTTTTTGGTCTACTAATAAGACGGCAGCCATTTTATTTCCTCTGGTGATTGCTCCCCAAAAAAACGAGCCATTATAACTAATGAAAGGTATTTAGGAATATATTTATAATAAAGTAATATTGAAGTATTTTCAGGAATTAATTTTATATTCTAAATTCCTGGAGAACCCCTCTTAAGGACTCATGCACACAACTGTATTTTTTGTCCTTATCTGGTCTGCATTCCGTGTTCTGTCCGGATCCATATGTCCATTTTGCGGCTCCACAAAAGAACGTGTCCTATTCTTGTCCGTATTGCCGGCTGTAGGCATTTCCATAATAGTGCAGAATGGTAAAGTGTACGATGGACACGGACGGGATGCCTGTTTCATGGATCAGCGGTTTGCAGACTTCAAAACACAGTTGTGTGCATCAGGCCCAAAGTCTCATTGAGAGGACCGTATGTGTTCTGTGGTCTGCAAATTGCAGATCTGTAAAACATGGATACCGGCTGTGTGCGTTTTGCATTTTGCGGAACGGCCAGCTCTATGATAAAAATGCTTATTCTTTTTTTACGGAGCCATGAAATGGATGTACAGATGTGAACAGTATGTGGTGTGCTGTCCATATCGGCCCCATTGAAATTAATCAGTCTGCATCTGTTCCGCACACAAACATACGGTCAGCTCCTCAGTGGCGTTGGCCTTCTGTGGAGATAAGTCGACAGGTTGTGTAGCATCTCCACAGCCCATAAGGCTTTATTACAGGTCATTTTGTTCCTCAGGCGATGCCGTCCTCCCAGACCTGTCAGTGGGAATGATGGATGATCTACCCAGGCAGGATTCTGAAGACACAGGCCCTGTGTGGGAGCAGGTTGTGCGCTCAGCCACACACCTCCTTACTCACCTTTTAAATCCCACACGTGATGTCATCTCTACGTGTGACTATGGCAGTTGGTAACTGACAGCAGTGGTGACAGGAGATTTGACACCTCACAGATATCTGCCATTAGGGCCACGTCAAGTATACACATATAGAATAGCTTGAAGATCCTGCTGAAATCATTAGGTTTAGTTGACTTTAAAGGGGTTGTCTTAGTTTCATGATATATGATGATGACCTGTCTGGGGTCTGACTCCTGGCACCCCGCTTATCAGCTGCGGCGCTCATGCTAGCACCAAGTCCTCTTTAGTGTTTACCTACACACCATCTACATTGTAGCATCGTAGCAGTGTAATTTCAGCTTCCTCCCACATTAAGGCCTCATGCACACGGCCATTTCCTGGCCGTACCCATATTGCAGAATGCAAGCAACAGGTCGGCAATATACATGGCCCCGGCCGTGTGCACACCACATCACACATGCTTCCGTGGGTTTTCTTTCTGTGTCTCCACACAGCAAAAAAATAGAACAGTCTGCGGTGCGGACGGATCATGGACCCATTGAAGTTGAATCAGTCTTCGGCAGCCGCACAGATGTTGCTGCGTGCATGACCCCTGAAGTGAATGTGATGAAAAGCTGTAATTGCCCTTCACTGCTGCAACCATGTAGACGGCATGCAGGTAAAGAGGGCGCCACACTTGCATAAGTGCTGCAGCCCTTTCAAACAGCCGATAGGCGGAGGTGTCACAGTCACTTCCCACCAACCTGATATTTATATATCAACTAGCTGAAGGACCCGACTTCGCCTGGGTATATTTAACTTATTTCATTTACTGTTTGTGTGTCGTTAAAAGATATCGAGAGTGACCTCTACAGTGCCCGCCCCTTTAACAGTGACCTTTACAGCAGGCTGCCCCTTTAACAGTGACCTCTACAGCTGCCCACCCCTTTAACAGTGACCTCTACAGCAGCCCACCCCTTTAAGTGGTCTCTACAGCAGCCCACCCCTTTAACAGTGACCTCTACAGCAGCCTGCCCCTTTAACAGTGACCTCTACAGCTGCCCGCCCCTTTAACAGTGACCTCTACAGCAGCCCGCCCCTTTAACAGTGACCTCTACAGCACTCTGCCCCTTTAACAGTGACCTCTACAGCTGCCCGCCCCTTTAACAGTGACCTCTACAGCAGCCCGCCCCTTTAACTGTGACCTCTACAGCAGCCTGCCCCTTTAACAGTGACCTCTACAGCAGCCCGCCCCTTTAACAGTGACCTCTACAGCAGCCCGCCCCTTTAACTGTGACCTCCACAGCAGCTAGAGTGGCCACTGTCTTCACCCCAGAAAGCCAGACCTCACCGGCCATTCCCCCAAACGTGAAACAGCGCCCCCCAGTTCCCATGAAGACACACCACTAAACTTGAGGCCACGCCCCCCCCCTGGCTCCGTGAAGACACAGAGGAGAAGCTGTCTGAGTGTGAGCTACTGAAAGGGTGGACATCCCTGTGTCTGTCCAGGCACTGCGTCGGACGGAGAACAGGTAGCCAGAAAACTGGACTGTCCAGCCTAAAGCCGGACATCTGGCCACCATAACATCAGCCTGGCCCTAGGGTGGCCAGAGGTCCTGTTTTAGGTTGGACAGTCTGGCTTTCAGACTCCCTGTCCTCTGTCATGCGCAGGGCCTGGATGGACACAGGGATGTCCTTTTGAACAGCTCACTCTCAGCAGCAGCACTGTGCAATGAGCAATGAGCTGCAGGGAGAAAGTCACCCTCTCCCCACCCCTGCAGCTGACAGAAGGTGATTTTTACCTATATTTTTAATCCCGGTCAAATGCGGCATGGAAGGGGCGTGGCCTGACTGAGTCAGGGGCATGACTTAGTGGGATCTGGGGGTGGTGCTTTTAAGTCCTTCTTTTGACGGTGGCCTGAATTACAGGTCGATGCCATAGTAATTTAGGAGGAAGGTGGGTAGCAGTGGAAGAAAACATCTTTTATTACTACTGAACAGTAAATATGTGAAATTTACATTATATGAGGTAATGATTGATGATGAGTTAGTCTGAAACATACGTTATAGTTATGGTAACCGGAATACCCCTTTACCATTGTCATCCACAGTGCTCTGCCTCTTTTGAAAACTGCCTCTTTTGCAGTCCCTGAAACGCGTTACATATTCTGTTATTGTCATTCAGATATTTGTGTATAGTAGTTGTGACTTATCACAACTCTCCAAGGTGACAGCATAACCTACAGCTTCTCATTTGGATGCGTTTTTGCGAGTTTTTGCTCTGCTACTCTATATAGCCCTCAGCGATATGTGTTTTTTCCTACTTAGGGTGCATGCACACGGCCATAGCCGTTTTCGTGGTCTGCAAATTGGGGATCCGCAAAGCACGGATACCATCCGTGTGCGGTCCGCATTTTGTGGATCAGTACATCCTGCCCTCTGCTAGAACTGCCTATTCTTGTACACAAAACGGATAAGAATAGGAATGTTCTATTCTTTTTAAATTATGGAATGGACATACGGATGCCAACAGCACACTGAAATACAGAAATGATTGAGTCCACATCCGAGCCTACGGTCGTGTGCATAAGCCCTTAAGGCGTTACGCATCCATACAAATCAATGCAGGAATCTGAGTAATCGCAAAGGGTTTGCAAATGTAATAAGTCAAATTGAGATCAACTGCAAGCACCACATTTTTCACCACATTTTCCCAGACACTTTTTAATTAGAGTGAAACGCCAAGTCTCCCTGGCATTGACCACCCCACAGAATGTGTACCCAGTAGGGCTGCACTGGGGGGGAGACTGCTGCACCAATCAAACCACAGGGCAGATTTACTAATCCTGCAGACAGGCTGAAGATGCGCCATACGTATCAGTGGCTGATGCTGGAGGATGAATGCACGGCTGCACACCACCTACTGGTTGGCTTACTTTGAGAAGTTTTGCCACGTGTTGGGCCACACCCCTTTTTGACAGGCCGTGCCCACATTGTATGGCAAAATGCAAAAAGTGTCTATGTCACTTAATGTGGTATGTGCGCCCAAATTCTGTCTCCGTATTGATTAGTATGCTGGTCAGTTATAGGGGCTCATACTGTGTGGGGGCAGTTATGGGGGCTCATACTATGGGGAGAGGGCAGTTATGGGGGCTCATACTGTGTGAGGGCATTATGGGGACCCCATACTATGGGGAGGGGGCAGTTATGGGGGCTCATACTGTGTGGGGGCAGTTATGGGGGCTCATACTATGGGGAGAGGGCAGTTATGGGGGCTCATACTGTGTGAGGGCAATTATGGGGACCCCATACTATGGGGAGGGGGCAGTTATGGGGGCTCATACTGCGTGAGGGCAATTATGGGGACCCCATACTGTGTGGGGGCAGTTATAGGGGCTCATAATGTGTGGAGGGCAGTTATGGGGCCCCATACTATGGGGAAGGGGCAGTTATGGGGGCTCATACTGTGTGGGGGCAGTTATGGGAGCTCATACTGCGTGAGGGCAATTATGGGGACCCCATACTGTGTGGGGGCAGTTATAGGGGCTCATACTATGTGGGGGCACTTATAGGGGCTAATACTGTGTGGGGGGCAGTTATGGGTGCTCATACTGTGTGTGGGGGTAGTTATAGGGGCTCATACTGTGTGGAGTGCAGTTATGGGGCCCCATACTATGTGGGGGGCACTTATAGGGGCTCATACTGCGTGAGGGCACTTATGGGGATCTCATACTGTGTGGAGGGCAGTTATGGGGGCTGAGACTGTGTGGGGGGCACTTATAGGGGCTAATACTGTGGGGGGCAGGGTTGCCAACAGTCCAGAAATTTCTAGACAGTCCTTAATAGATGACTTTTTTCCTGTGTCTGTGAAAAAAAATTGACGTGTCTGTGATTTTTTTGATGCTGCTGGTACTTGACTATTATTATTTTGGTGATAATTATCATCATTATTTTAGAGCTCACAGTAAATGATGGTAATGAGTTATTATCAGTATATTGAGCTATAGATGAGGATTACTTATAATCTTCATCATTTATTATGGTTTTCCAATTTGTCCGTAAAAAATGTTCGCCGTCCGTGATTTTGGGATAAGTTGTCCAGAAAAAAGAAAAACTCTGGTTGGCAACCCTGGTGGGGGTGGGGAGTTATGGGGGCCCCATACTGTGTGGAGGGCACTTATCTGGGCTCATACTGTGTGGGGGCATCACTCGGTGGAGTGGGGCACATGTGGGAATGTTCTACTTTGATGGGCCACTGAGGAGGCATTCTATTATGTGGGGGGCACTGGGTGAATCATTACTGTTAGAGGGGCACTAAGTGGGGGTATTCTATGTATGGGGGCACAGAGGGGATGGGGGGGTATAAACATGGCGAGGTTACAGATTATTCCCTTCTTGGGCGGTGTGTAGCTGCTGTATTCTCAGCTAGCATTCTCACATCTGATTATTCGGCAATAACATCACTCTCCGATACTGGCTGCCACAGGGCTCTTGGAAAGCTGGGTGACCCCCTATATGTCACTCATTCCAGCTACCCAAAAGTTGTCAGTTTTCTGACGAGGATATAGAAAACTAGATATAAGCTACACCCACTGCCTGGGTGTGAGCGCCCCCTGGAGCGGAGGCAGGACTGATGCTGAGGGGGGTTGTACACCAGGTGAGGGGCTCCACGTGCTTCCCTCTCCTCAGTGTGCGCCTGCCTGGCCCCGCCCCTCCTGTCGTCACTGTTTACAGCGTTGCCCGGGAGACCGGCAGCCGGGACCCGCACAGCGGCCACCGAGCAGCGGCACCGCAGTATGTGAGTACAGAGCGCTCTGCCAGTCCGGGTGCGGGAGGGGGGTGTATGCTGGGCGTTGTAGTGCCGCTCTCAGTAGTGGAGCCCATTAGTATCCTACCTGTCAGGTGCTCACCTGTAGAAAACGGGGTTCTTAATGTGCCTCTTACCTATTCACTGTCAGTTCTGTAGGAGAGTGCCACAGAATGGGGACATTTACACCTAAAATCATAGATTTGAAAACTGTTGAGACAAAGAGGTGCTGCGATACGGAGTTGCAAAATTTGGTGAATTTCTCAGAGCCGTGCGCCATTTCCTGGTGTAGATATTGTGTAGGTGTATGTGCACACAGGACAGAAGTCCCCCTGTGTTCCATACAGATGTGTGACCAGGGTGAAGATCCACCGCATAAGGGTATGTTCACAGAATATCCGTGATGGAGATCCGCAGGATAAGAGTATGTTCACAACAAATTTTTGGCGCGGATTTTGGCATGGATTCCTCATTAATTTCAGCAGGGAATCCGCCCGGTAAAACATGCATCTTTTTTTTAACGCTTGTGGTTTTAAAAACCTCAACATGGAAAAAACAAGTTACCTGTCCGTTCATTATCCGCATCCAGACTCACCAGTAAAAATGGACAGGAATAAAAATCCACCTCCAAAGTGCATGAAAAAACGTCAAATTCCTCATCAGGTTTTTCCGCATTTAGAAAATACTCTGTGTGAACATACTCTGAATTGACAGATTGTAGATCTAAAATCCGCATTGCAGGTCAATTTACGCTGCAGATTTTTTTTCGCAGCATGTGAATGAGATTTCTTAAGGGGTCTCTGTCAGCAGATTTGTACCTATGATACTGGCTGACCTGTTACATGTGCACTTGCAGCTGAAGACATCTGTGTTGGTCCCATGTTCATATTTGCCCGCATCGCTGAGAAAAATGATGTTTTAATATATGCAAATGAGCCTCCAGGAGCAAAGGGGGCGTTGCCATTACACCTATAGGCTTCGCTATCTCTGCCACCCCCTCTCCACTTAGATTGACAGGGCCAGGTGTGATAATTTGCACTGCCTGGCCCTGTCAATCAAAGTGGAGAGGGCGCGGCAGTTGCAGAGAGAGGGGAGCCTCTAGGTGTAATGGTAACGCCCCTGTTGCTCCTGGAGCTCATTTGCATATATTAAAACATTATTTTTCTCAGCAATGGAGGTGGATTTTCATTCCTGCTCACTTTCAGTGGGAAGTTTGTCAGGAAGTCTGTCGCACCCAAGGGCTCAGACTGTGTGAAGGGCAGTTATGGGGGCCCCATACTGTGTGAAGGGCACTTATGAGGGCCTCATAATGTGTGGTGGCAGTTATTGGGGCCCATGCTGTGTGGAGGCCAATTATAGTAACATAGTTTATAAGGCCGAAAAAAGACATCTGTCCATCCAGTTCGGCCTGTTTTCCTACAAGTCAATCCAGAGGAAGGCAAAAAAAACCCTGTGAGGTGGAAGCTAATTTTCCCCACTTTAGGGAAAAAAATTCCTTCCCGACTCCAATCAGGCAATCAGAATAACTCCCTGGATCAATGACCCATCTCTAGTAACTATAACCTGTAATATTATTACCCTCCAGAAATACATCCAGGCCCCTCTTGAACTCTTTTAGTGAACTTACCATCACCACCTCCTCAGGCAGAGAGTTCCATAGTCTCACTGCTCTTACCGTAAAGAATCCTCTTCTATGTTTGAGGGCTCATACTGTGTGAGGTCAGTTATGGGGGCCCCATACTGTGTGAAGGGCACTTATGAGGGCCTCATAATGTGTGGTGGCAGGTTTTGGGGCCCCATACGGTGTGGAGGCCAATTATGGGGGCTCACACTGTGTGGTGTACAGTTATGGGGACCTCATACTGTGGAGGCATTACACAGTTGAGGGGGTACTTGTGGGAACGTTCAACTCTGATGGGGCACTGAGGGGGCCTTCTATTGTGTGGAGGCACTTAGGAACATCATACTGTGTCAGGGGCACTGGGTGCATCATTACTAAGGGTGTATTCTATGTGGGCGGGCAGCAAGCAGCATCGGACTCCTTTAAAAGTACTGACTGTTATCACAGCAGTGACAGACCGCTGAAATCAGCTGCTCTGTCACAACACTATGCTGCTGTTATGATGGTGGTCCATGCCCACCACTGTTGCACTTCTCTGAGCAGGCGGGCAGGCACACAGGCTGCATTACTAACCCTGTTCCTGCCGCTGGTCCTCTGCCCTCTTGCAGAGGGCCTGGCCGCTGGAGCTCCAGCTTCCAGTTTGTGCTGCAGGCTGAGCCTGTGTTTTCCTCCCCAGGTCTTCTGTCTGCCTGTAGAGTGCTTGTGCTCCTCAGCCCATAAAGGGCAAGCACACACACACCCTAATCTTCACCACTTAATGGTATTTAAGGCATCTTTCGCTAGGGGAGGTTGCCTGAGCTTTAGGTTGTCTAGCCTGCTAGTTCCCTTCTGTTTGTCTAACTGTGTACTGACCTCTGTCCATTTACCGTCTCTGACCCTCTGCTGCCTGACTACTACCTGTTTACTGTACTGACTCTTTGCTACCTGCTCCAACCTCAGACTTGTTGCATCAACACCCTGTGTATTCGACCCACCCTGACCGCTACCTGTTTCCTGACTAAGAGTATAGTCTGATCCTCCGTGCTTTGCACCGGTGTCAGCTTCCAACCACACTGAGACCATTCCTGATTCATGATCAGATTCCCAATTCAGACCTCAGAACAGATTCCCAATTCAGACTGCAGATCAGATCCCTATATCAGATCAGACCCACATTTCAGATCAGACCCCCATGTCATACCTCAGATCAGACACCCACAGACAGACAGAGATAAAATAAATTAACATACCTCTTCTGCTCTGCTGCAGGTCCAGTGGTCTCTCCTGCACTCACCGCTCGGTGGTCTGCTCCGGGGCCCGCGCTGCACTGTGACTGATTGCATACAACGTAAGGTCATAGTACTCGCACCATGTCCTGATGCTGTACACAGTCAGGACAATGGAGCCTGGAGAAAGACCAGGGAGCGATGAGTAGAGGCAGTGCTACAGTCACCATTCCCCTCGCCTACCACATAATGAAAGCGCTCACTAGTATTTGCTTTGTAAGATGCACTGCCATTTCTCCCTCACTGTTGGGGGAAAAGTGTGTCTTATAAAGCGAAAAATATAGTAAATTGGACTTTTGCTGCTATTCCAATGTCTTGGTATACAGAGATCAGATATCTGTAGATTTTAGATGAATACATGAAATTCCTTCCCTTAATAGCAGTGTGTCAGGTGTCAGTCTTCCATACAGAAGGTTGTGAGTTTGAATCCTAAGGTAACAACAAAAGTCCAATTTATTTAGTAATCACCAAAATATAATGGGCCAAAATAAATTACAATAAACATTTTTGTGTGTGTGTATATATATATATACACTACTCACATAAAGTTAGCGATATTTGGCTTGTGGGTGAAATTTCAGGATGAACCTAAAATTCACTCTAACCTTTAAAGGTGAACTTAATGTGACCTTCTGTAAACTTTTGAATGCACATGTCCAACTATTCAATGTTTCAGTACTTTTTGCACAATTTGCTGTTTTCTAACAAGAAGCTTAATGGCAAAATTCACAACAAATGATTGATCCATGAATCGACCAATACATTTCTTGGTTCAATTAGAATTGGTATTTAAACAGTCCTCCTCATCATGCTGTTCACATTTTGCCATCATGAGACCAAGATGACACCTAACAATTGATCAGCAGTACCTCACCATTGCGAGGCTTGAAGCACGATATTCTCAGACGGAAGTGGCCACTGAGCTTAGAGTGTCACAGGGTGTTATTAAACGATGTTGGAGACGTCAAGGAGTGCACTATGCATCAGCCACTGATGTCACCAGACAAGCCTTTGGTGGTGGTGGTGGTGTTACAGTGTGGGAAGGTGTGTCTAGTTAATACAGAGCTACCCTACACTTTGTGAAGGGTACAGTGATAAGCCCATACTACTGGAATAACGTAATTAATACTGTCATTGTGCTTCTGAACAACACAGGCCTAATTCCATCTTCATGGATGACAATGCTTCAGCTCATCGAGGTTGCATCATTAGGGAACGGCTGCTGGAGGGACCTCAAATGGAGTGGCCTACACTTTCTCCAGACCTGAATCCCATTAAAAACCAATGGGATCAGATGAGTCGCCGTGTAGAGGCTTGTAACTCTGTACCCTAGAACCTAAATGACCTAAGACCTTCAAGAAGAGTGAGATGCAATGTCTCAGCAGACAATAAGTCGACTTGTGAACAGCAGGAGACGTTTTTGTCAAACTGGAATTGATGCTCAAGGCCACATAACAAGTTTTTGAGACATTGACATTTTTGTGGGGGTATATCCACCACTGGTGTTGGCTTTTGTTTCTATAACTTGTTTGAGATGAGGAAATCACCATTGCATGCTTCTACTCAAATGCCCTACTTTCATGATATAATATCACTGTAGCACACTTTTTATATTTTCCATAAATTTTACCCGAAAGCCAAATATCTCTTTTTGTAAGTAGTATATATATATATATATATATATCTTATATACTGTATATAAAAATACGTTTCTGTCTGTCTATTCTTCATGCACGGCCAAACGACTGAACCTATCTGCACCAAATTTGACACACAAGTACATCAGGTGTCCAGGAAGGTTGTAGACTGGGTCTCAGCTCTCTAGGACTTACCGTTCATGAGATATTCCCAAAAAATGACCTGCATTAGCCAATATTAACCTGGGCGCCTTTCTCTTCAAATCCCAACTGCCATACACAATGGCACATGTCCCTTATCAGTCAATAGAAGTTTGCAGGCCCTTCGTCTCCACATACACACAGTTTTACTGCAGGTTTGCATAACAACCCAGCCATTTTTCTTCACTGCTGTAGGTCAGCTTTAAAGGGGCAGGGCAGAGGAAGCTGGGTGAGACAAGAAAGACTTGGGAAATAGGTTTTCGCTCTGTGTAGTAACCAGGCTGGTAATGAGAGGTAATTAGCAGCCAGCTGAGGAGCTCAAGTACAGATGCGTCCACTCTTACCTGATCTCCAAACTGGAAGTGGTATCAATCTTGGATGGATTTTTTGCGACTGTCGTGTCGCAGTATGTCGTATGTTTCAGTGCAACACCATAGCCTATCATTATAAAAATTGTTGCGCAACATTGATGTGACAAAATGTTGCGCGACACATGGCATCATGTAGCCCTAGCCTTAAAGGAGCAGGGCGCTGTGAATTCACTGTTAAGGGGGCAGGGGCCACTGTTAAAGGGGCAGCTGCTGTGGAGGTCACTGTTAAGGAAGCAGGGGCCACTATTAAAGGGGCAACTGCTGCGGAGGTCACTGTTAAAGGGGCGGGCAATGTGGAGGTCGCTATTAAAGGGGAGTTCACCTTGATTGTTACTTTTAAGGGGGCAGGCCGCTGTGGAGGTCACTGTTAAAGGGGCGGGCACTGTGGAGGTCACTGTTAAGGGGGCAGGGGCCACTATTAAAGGGGCAGCTGCTGTGGAGGTCACTGTTAAGGCAGCAGGGTACTGTGAGGTCACTGTTAAGGGAACGGGGTACTGTGGCGGTCCCTGATAAAGGGATGGGTGCTGTGGAGGTCTCTGTTAAGGGGGCAGGGAACAGTGGAGGTCACAGATAAGGGGACAGTCCCCTATGGAAGTCAGTGTTAAGGGGCGGGGTGCTGTAGAGGTCACTGTTAAGGGGTGGGCCCCTGATGAGATAACTGTCAAGGGAGTGGGTTGCTGTGAAAATCACTGTTAAAGGGGCGTGCTGCTGTGAAGGTCAAAGTAAAGGGGATGGGCTGCTGTGGAGGTCCCATTTTAAGGAGACGGGGCACTGTGGGGGTGTCAGTGTTAACGGGTGGGGGCTGTGAAGGTCCAATTTTAAGTGGGCGGGGTGCTGTAGAGGTCACAGTTATGGGAGATACTGTCGATATCTTTTAACGACACACACAAACATTAAATGAAATAGGTGAAATATACCCGTGCGAAGCCGGGTCCTTCTGCTAGTGTATATATATATCAAAGAGAGAGTTAAAACGTGTTTAAAAGTTAGACTTTTGCTGTTATTCCCATGAAATGGTATACACTGATGTATCTGCAGATTCCGGTGCATTGTATATAAATATTATTGAAGGTTTTTAGTGGGAGAAATTCTCCCCATAT
The DNA here is from genome assembly GCA_900303285.1 of Rhinella marina. Classification (NCBI taxonomy): domain Eukaryota; kingdom Metazoa; phylum Chordata; class Amphibia; order Anura; family Bufonidae; genus Rhinella; species Rhinella marina. Next base: position 214,773 of record ONZH01006554.1, on the reverse strand, counting down.
TCTTGTAGCGTACTGGTAAAGGCGTCAGTCTCCCATACAGAAGGTTTTGAGTTTGAAACCCCATCGTAACATTTTAAAAGTAAAGACTGAATACATTTTAAATATACAGGGGTATCCCCATACACTGTGAGAACACTGTGGATACCCCCAGGGAGGAGTCTATATATGGGACTCCCAGAGCTGAGACTCCATATATGGAGTCAGGTGGGGACTCCTAAGCAGCGCAGGGACTCCCAACTGCCCGCTGTGTTAAATAGTGGATGCAATGCGTAAAGCAAAAATTCCCGGTAAGGTACATTGCCAGTCTGCCCCTGGAGATGAGTAATCAGTGAAAGAAGCTTGCAGGTCTCCTCCCAAGCAGATATATAAGGTTAATCATTGGGGTCTGGTTTAGAATTGTCTTGCAGATGGTTGATAGTAGTTGCTTTGGTGTCTTTGTATGTCGGATAATATTTTTAAACCATGTGGGAGGTTTATTAAAATCTGGATGTTATAGTAAACGTTGTAGAGTGAGGACAAGCAAATGTTTTCTAACATTGCATCCTGTAGGTGATAGGGCAGTATTTTATTGTACACGGTGGTATTTGGTTGTGCTGGGTGATATTTTGTACTGCGCTATGGTATTCCTGGCCCCCACCTACTTGTGATGTCCCTGCCTACTTCTGTTGGACTTGTCTAAAACTTGGGGCCACTGTTAGTTTTTTTTCCAGGGTTACTTTAACTTCCTAGTCCACCTCTGAATGTAAAATTTAACGTAATAAGAACAGAGCCTATTGCAGCATCATACTGGTACCAGTGATGGTACTGTTCTCATTGCCAAGTGACAGACAGCGAGGCAGAGTTATTAATACTGTCCTGAAGGTAGAAGAAAACGGCAGAGAGGGCCCCACATTGTAGAAATAATTTTCCTGACACCACCTCTTGGCTTTATACTTTACCACCAACAATTTGCAGCAAAACAATGGTGCAGATTAATAAATTTGATGCATTTTATGACTCTTTTTAGAAAGTTGCTGTTTGTAAAAACTTTTCAAAGCTGAGGAGGAATTGTAAAAAGTGTCTAATCATTTTAGAGAACACGGCATGTAGTCCACTTTTGAGCCACAATTTTGCCAGAATTCTTGTACATTTTACCTTAATCTCCCTAGATCAGTGAACCTTTTACAGACAGAGTGCCCAAACTGCAACCCAAAAGCCACTTATTTATCACGAAGTGCCAACACAGCGATTTAACCTGCATACTAGAGTGCAGTATAGTATATATTCCATGTACATTTATCTATAATCGGGGGGGGGCAAACTGGACAATTGCCCAGGGCCCCGATCCTCTAAGGGGCCCCCTGCTTCAGTCACGATCCAGTCGGGAGTGGGGAATTTCCCAGCTTCGGAGTCCCTGCTCCGACTCCATATATGGATGTGTCCATATATGGAGTTAGTGTTACCAACATGAAAGGGGGTGTTTCCAAGCATGGTCACTATGCTTGGGGACACCCTAAGTATAAATAAGTCTAATTTCCGTGGGGATTTGAACTCACAACCTTCTACATTACAGGAAGGAACCTTACCCACTGGGCTATAGAGCTCAGTGTTAAGTAGGTGGTGGAAAAACCTTATAGAAGTTTCTCTTCTATAATACCATAGAAACTTCTATGAGGTTTTTAATACAAGAGAAACCTCCATGAGGTTTTTCAACACTGACTTAGCATTGAGCTCTATAGCCCAGTGGTTAAGGGTCTTGCCTCTAATGTAGATAGGGAGTTTGAATCCCCACAGAAACATTTCAAAAATAGAGGCCAAATAAAACTTAAATACATAGGGTGTCACAACAATGAAATGTTTGATTTTATTGCGAAAAAAAATTTGTGCAAAACATAAAATATGATCAAATAACACCCGTATTAACCCACACCAACCTTTTTAACTTGTGTAACCAGTATTTTTTGTTGGGAAAGGAGGCAACCCTAGCAGCACCCGTTCATTAGGACTCACTTCGTAAAAAATTATTGCGATATTTTGACCCTCATAACTTTTTTATAGTTATTTCTATGGAGATGTCTGGGGGCTCATTTTTTGCGGAGCGATCTGTCATTTTTGACAGTACCATTTTGGGGTGTGTATGACTTGATCACTTTTTATTAAATTTTCTTGGGAGATAAAGTGATAAAAAAAACGTGAATTTCGCGTTTTCGCATGCGCCGATACCCATAATGCTATTTTTATTTTGTGTTTTTTTTTTTTTTTGTTTTGGGGAATGGGGGTGATTTTAATTTTTAAGGTGTTTTCAAAACTTTTTTTACTTTTTTTTTTTTTTTACTTTTTCTTAAGTCCCCCAAGTGGACCGCAACGTACAATCATCAGTAAATTGCTCTATTAGTCTGTATAGAAATCACTATATCACAGTTCAGTGCTGCCATCTAGTGACATGAACTGGGATATACAATGAGCCTGGAAGCTAGTACAGGCTGCAGCTTACTTATAGAACAGGGTGCTTTCCCCGATCTCCGCTGGGGGAAAGTGCGCCTGAAGAGGAATCCCGCACTTCCGGTTTTTAACACTCTCAGATGCCGTGAGTGAGGGGAACTCATTGCTGTGAAGGGAGGGGGCATGTGGTGTATTCTGAGGTCATGAGGGTGAAGAACTGTGTGAGGAGCTTCATGGGGTGTAAATCTGTGAGGGATTGCCAGAATCGACAGAACGTAACTGTGTTGTTAGTACATTATTACAATATTTGGGGCCCCACTTTTGATTTTGCCCAGGGCCACGTTTTGTCTAAAACCGGCCCTGTCTATAATAACCGGCCTAGATTCAGTGCACTGCCTGTGCTGTTCATAGTGTGCCCTGCGCTGATGAATTAGCAATATTCCAGCAAGCACTCAGTCCGTGATAGACGCTGCAGCGGGAAGGAACGGGCTCCACACTCAGGTAAAGAAGAAAATCCCAGCAGTCATGTCTTGCTTTTCAAAGTTTATGCTTCTAATTAATTTCCACACAATACATAGTGTATACAAGGACATGTTTCAGCTAACGCGCCTTCATCGACAGGTTACCTGTTTATAAAGGCGCATTAGCTGAAACGCGTCCTTATATACACTATGTATTGTGTGGAAATTAATTAAAAGCATAAACTTTGAAAAGCAAGACACGACTGCTGGGATTTTCTTCTATACTTGTGCTGATGAATGGCAGGAAAAGTCTAAAGCCTCATTCACACGTCAGTGTTTCACGGACGTGTGCTGTACGTGTTCTCCACGGACAGCACACGTCCCCATTCATTTTAATGTGTGTATTCAGACGTCAGTGTTTTAGCATGGTCCATGGGTCAGTGTTTTCAGCACGGATGCATGCTCCATTTTGTCCGTGTTCACGGATCCATTACGTCCATTATAGCCTATGGGTCCGTGAAAACCACGGATGCAACACGAATGCCATCCGTGTTGCATCCTGCCTCACTGACCACCTGCTCACGGATTTGAGCACGGACATGGACGTGTGAATGAGGCTTAAGGCATATTGATACGCCTTAGACTTTTTCAAGAGCATGGATGTCCACAGAGAGGGCTCAGAGTGCTACCTCTGGCACCCGTGTATGGTCACACATGATGGCTAACACAGCGGATTTTCCGCTGCAGAATTTGCCTTGTGTTATGGATTTTAAGTTTGTAACACATCAGTTTAGGCTGCTGTTTTCCACCGTGGATTTCAACCCTTGCAGCCTATCAGACTACACGAATCCCCAGCAAAATCTTTGACCAATCTGCATTTAACGTGGATTTGGAGTGGATTGAGACATTTTGTGATTTTCCAATGCTTTCCCCTCTTTTCAAACTAGCAGAAGGAGGTGGGAGCCTCCACAGTTTGACAGATGTACTATAATTTGCACCAGGAACGTTTTCTTTTTTTCTGGACAACTTATCCCAAAATCCTGGCCAACATGTTTATGGACAAATTGGGAAACCACAATGAATGATAAACATTATAGTAATCCATGTCTATAGCTCATTATAGTGATAATAACTCATTACCAGCATTTACTGTGATCTGGAAAATGATGATAGTTACCACCAAAATAATCTAGTCAATCACCATCAGCCTCAAAATAATCACGAATACATCTATATTTTTTTACGGACACAGGAAAAAAGTTGCCTATTTTTATGGACTGCCCAGAAATATTTCTGGACTGTTGGTAACTCGGCCCCCTGCTCGTAAAAGTGAACCTTTTTTCTGATGTCTTTTCCATATAAAGACACAAATGTCAAAAATCCAGAAAAAAAAAAAACACAAAAAGCTTCAATATGCTGAGATTTGAAAGAATAACAGCAGAGACTGAAAAAGATTCTGCCTAATTAGCAAAAACGGCCAAGAAAGCACTTGTGTGTCTTGCATTTCATATTTCCCTTAGACATTTAGCTATTTTATGGAGCTGGAGCTATTATATGGACCCAAAAACCGCAGGTGCAAAAAATGCCAATTAAACTGCAAAATTTCACAAAAACACCACAAAAAATTTATGTACGAACCTAACCTTTCTGCACTTTTACGTTTTTAGTGCCAGTTCCAGACGCTAGCTGAATGTCTGTGTTTTTTGCCTAGTGGCCTTTTTTTCCTAGTTGGTGGTGTTTTTTTTTGCATTGCATTGTAAGGGCAGTTTAAGATGGTTTAAAGGGTTTCTGTCACCAGTTTTTTCGGTATGAATTAGGCTGACATTAGAGATGTGCTAATGTCACCTGATTCCAAATATATATCTGTTTTATTTACTGGTGCCCCCATTTTTATATAAAATGACATTTTATTTCATGCTAATAAGGCTCCTAGGTGCAAGGGGTGTTACCCCTGCTCCTAGAGGCTCTGTTGATTGACAGGACTAGGCAGAGAAGAAACACTCCATTCACCATAGCTTGCAAGGACCTTCAATGATGTCATGACCATGTGATCAGTCACATGGTTAGGATCACACAAACAGCCTGTCTCCTCCTAAACCATGTGACTGATCACATGGTCATGACATCATTGAAGGTCCTTGCAAGCTATGGTGAATGGAGTGTTTCTTCTCTGCCTAGTCCTGTCAATCAACAGAGCCTCTAGGAGCAGGGGTAACACCCCTTGCACCTAGGAGCCTTATTAGCATGAAATAAAATGTCATTTTATATAAAAATGGGGGCACCAGTAAATAAAACAGATATATATTTGGATTCATTAGCACATCTCTAATGTCAGCCTGATTCATACCGAAAAAACTGGTGACAGAAACCCTTTAATGTTGGTTTAATGGTGTTTTTTTAATGGGGCTAAAATCCTGTCTCCAGATATTAGTTGAAAGGCTATGGTTTAATGGGCAGCATATTCATTATTCATGGCAGTCATGCGATTTTCATTGTTGGTTTCTGCTGTGTAGTTCCCTGAAAATTCATGGTGGATTTACCTATTGCACGTCTTTACCATGTGAACATGAAATCATTCATTGTGCAGATATCTGCACAGGGCTGGAAACCTTGCAGTGCGCCAGAGCCGTGTCTAGAGGTTGTTCCAGGGCCCTGGTACCTAAGCAGTACTATAAGGGCATGTGATTGCTGGAAGGGGCCCGTTAGTATTTTGTATCAGGCAGGGCTAGATTTATTACAGAGAATGGGGTGATGGCAACAATCAGATTAGGTCCATTCCTATTCTCCATTTTTATACAATGTCTACACAACAGAGCCACTCATTGACCAAATAATACTGCCATACAGTGCCTAAATAATACCGCCATACAGTGTCCACAAAATTCCTTCATATAGGACAGCCTTCAGAAAGCCACAGATTGAGGAACACTGATTTGTAGTATGTGTACACTCAGCATTACTTGCCATCTCGGTCCAGGGTACCTGGATTATTCTCATGCTGCATTTTTAATAGGTGTAGTACAATGTACACATGTGGATAAAATTGTCGGTAATCTTCTGTTTAAGAAAGAAAAACTCACAATGTTCATTTTGAAACTGACAAAAGTAATAATAATAAAAAAAATTACTGAAAGTCAGCTGATGAGAATCAGACATTGCTTTTGAATTGTGGTTCAACAGAATAATTTTAAAAAAACACCATCTGTCTCTGTTTTGGCCAAAGACAACCAAGGAGGAAACCACTGTTAAAAAGTCTCATGAGCACAAGGGGTTAAATAGATAGTATGCCGTCACCAGTAATCTAATAATGCCATTACTCTATACCAGACTAGAGCGCTGCGTGACATGCATAAAACGTGATTGCAGCTAATGAGGGATTAGCACACGCTAGGAGATTACACCGTCCTGGATAATAGAGTATTTCATGGCTGCATGTGCTCTCAGTTATAGAGTCCGATGTGTCCACCAGATCCGAGGTACGCTGCCTGTGTGAACCTGTGCTGGAATCTGATATGACACCTGCCTGTATTGTTTTCTCCAGGGAATGTGATATACACTGTATGGACTGATGTCATGTCTCAAATGAGGGGGGTAAAAATAGAGCACAGATGCAATGTGTAAAGTAGGATGTGTGGTGTGAAATCTTGATGAGATGTGATGGCAGCTTACTAGAGGCAATGTGACACCATCCGAAATTAGATTGTCAAAAATAAAACCGCTGCATACAAAGCGTGCAGCAAACCTTTCTTCTTCCCATTTGGTTATGTAGACTCATCTATAGTTAACCCTTTCGCGCCCGGAGGTTTTTTCGGTTATGCATTTTCGTTTTGCGCTCCCTGCCTTCAAACAGCCATAACTCTTTTATTTTTCTGTTCACATAGCTGTATGAGGGCTTGTTTTTTGCGGGACAAGTTGTACTTTCCAACGCCACCATTTAATATTGCATATGGTGTAGTGGGAAGCGGGAAAAAAATTCCAAACCGGGTGAAATTGCAAAGAAAACGCTATTCCGCTACAGTTCTACGGGTTTCTTATTTACAGCGTTCAATGTGCATTAAAACTGATCCGTTACTTTCATTCTACTGGTCAGTACGAATCCGGCAATACCTAATATGTATAGTTTTTCCTGCGTTTTCATAGTGATAAAATAATTAGAAAGTTTCCCTTTTTTTTTTCCTTGTCAAATCTTGACCCCTATAACTTTTTGGTATTTATGTGTACAGAGCTGTATGGGGGCTCATTTTTTGCGGGACGATCTGAAGTTTTTACTGATACCATTCTGGGGTATGTATGACTTTTTGATCACTTTTTATTTAATTTTTTTTAGAAAAAAAAGTGACAAAAAATGGCAAATCGCCATTTGGACGCTTTTTTCCGCCACACAATTCGCCGTATTGGAATTTTTTTTTTATATTTTAAAAGTACGGGCGTTTTCGGTCACGTTGATACCCGTGATGTCTATATTTATTGTTATTTAGGTATTTATTTTTTAATTATACGGAAAGGGGGGTGATTTGAACTTTTATATCTTTTTTATTGTTTATATATTTTTTAACATTTTTTTTTATTTTTTTTTTACTATTTGAAAGCTCAAATATGGGCTCTGATATATTGTGGCTTTTTTTTTTTTCTTTATGAGCAATCAGGGATTTTATAGACTCAGAAATCCAAGAATTGCTCATTTCTTATCCTGGCCTGCCATTCTAGTGGCCAGAATAAGAATTGCACTTTGAAAACTGTAATCCTCACAGCGAGATACAGTTTTCATATGGTGTACAGACACCCCGATTGGCCACACGGGGTGTCTGTACACCACCGGAAGCGAATGCTTCCGGGTTGAGACGCAACTAGATGCCGTGATCACGTGTGATCACGGCATCTAAAACTCCCAGGAAGACGCCGCCGATGGCGGTAAGTAGCGGCAAGTCTCTGCTGTTAGAAACAGCAGAGACTTGCCGGCCATGACGCCCGCCGCACTTGCGAGCGGGCGCCATGTGCCCGCATCGCCCCAGCGCCGTACATGTACAGCGCTGGGCGCGAAGGGGTTAAAGGGGTTCTCCGGGAATTAAGAAAATAAAAATACTTAAATATTACTTCATTATAAATATATTCCCAAATACCTTTCATTAGTTATAATGGCTCATTTGTCTGGGGAGCAATCATCAGGAGAAACAAAATGGCCGCCATCCTATTAGTAAACACAGAACCTGTCTTAATCACACAGGAGGACAAGTTACTTCACAACACTGAGGTAAAGAGCTGCCTCAGCCTCCTCTCTGCTCTGCTTGTTAGGGATTATGATCCTGAATACAGATGATAAGATCTTTAGCTGAATCTCTGTAGGAATGGAGTTCATGAGCAAATGTGGCTAATGAGCAGCAGCACTAGTGTGCATTCTCCATTACCATCGTCTGTCCTGTCCGTCCTCCCTGTACTTCATGTCTCCTCATGGACTCCATTCCCACAAAGATTCAGCTAAATATCATATTAAACCGTAGTCAGGATCATAATACTAACGATATGCCATCAGTGTCTGAGATCGGTCAACCTTTTTAAGTTGTTTCCATCTCAGATGCTTATGGCATATCTGTAAGAAATGTCTAATACATGTGGACCCCATCTCTAGAATGGGGTGCCCTACCTCATGCATCGGCCAGAGATGGTGGGGACTATGGAAACAGCTGGGCAGACTGTGCTAAGCTGTTTCTGTAAGGATACGACCACACAGTGTGGTTGCGATGTGGCTGTGCTGTGGTTGAGTACTGCACTACCGTATGGGCCACAGCAGGCTCTAATGGAACTAATGACACTGCACTGCTTAGTCTATCTGCATTGTTAATGGCCGTGTGCCACCTTCAATATTGCGTGGCCATTAACAATGCAGACCAACTAAACAGGACGGTCTTATTACTTTATTTAGAGACCACTACAGCCCGTGTGTTGCAACCGCACCTTGTGGTCGGACGCTAAAATCCCATACAAATGAATGGAAGTTATGGAAAAAGAATAGCACAGCGAGCTACACTGTTTCTGGAAGTTGTGAGGCGTGGAAACAGCATATCATATCCATGTGGACAGGGTCCAGGAAGTGTCATACTTTTCTATTATGTAACATCTATAACAGGGACCTAGCAGGACAGAAAATGACATCTGAACAAATCTCATTTTTTTCAGTGGTGCCCATTTTGAACCAAAAGTGATAAAAAAATAAGTTTTGAAGCATGCAAGGACTGGCAGTAGAGGCCCAAGTGGGACAGATCCATGTCCATTGTTTCCATCTGCCATATCTGATTCTCCTTCTGAAAGGTGTGAAATGAATGAAGCCTGAAGAAAAACACAAATGGTGTTATTGGTATTTTACAGTTTGCCGGACATATCCCCATCTTCACCTGGGCAGCCCCTCTGAGATGAGCATCGGAGCATTCAATGTTCTATGTTCTGATTCTATTGCGCAGGACAAGGGCTTTTTTGTTTACAAACTTATACTTACTTAACCCTTAGAATACTGGAGGTTTTTTCATTTTTGCTTTTCATTTTTCTTTCCTATATTCCTTGAGCCATAACTTTTTACTTTTCCGTTCCAAAAGCCATGTGAAGACTTATTTTTTGCGAACGTTGTACTTTCTAATGCCACCATTTAATATGGCATACAATGCAGTGGGAAGCGGGGAAAAAAATTCTAAATGGGGTGGAATTGGGAAAAAACGCAATTCCTCCACTGTTTTCCGGGTTTTATCCCTACGGCGTTCCCTTTGCGGCAAAACTGACATGTGCCCTTTATTCTCTGGTTCAGTATGATTACAACTATACCACATATGTATAGATCTTTATGTATAAATAGTGTAAAAATAAATGTAAACCTTGAAAACATTTTTTATAAAAAAACTTTTTTATAGTTATATCTACTGAGCTGTGTGGGGCCTCATTTTTTGCGGGTCGATCTGTAGTATTGATACCATTTTGGAGTGTGTGTGAATTTTTATATTTTAATAGTACAGGCGTTTCCGGACACGGTGATGCCCATGATGTTTAGATTTTTTATTTATTTGTTTTTTTATTCTACAGAAAGGGGGGTGATTTAAACTTTTATCTTTTAAATGTTCTATATATTTTTTTAATGGTTTTGTAGCTCATGTTTTAGGCTACAAAACACTGTATTTTTTTAAAAATTCAGTACCATTATATTTATTATATATCCATATTGGTACAGAATTGCTTATTTCTTATGTCGGTCTGCCATCTGCTGGCCAAAATAAGAATTGCAGCTTAAATACCCTAGGTCTCTTCAGAGAGACCCAGCGTATAGAAATCAATTACCAGCATCCTCATTGGCCTCATATTATGCCGGTAAGAAGCATGGTAGTGCAAGCTTTTATGACCACGATTGGCATCATTGCCAGTTACAGTCATTAGCCGCGGGTCTCTGCTGTTTGAAGCATCAGAGACACGCTGGCCATGGCACCCGCTGCATGTGCGAGTAGGCGCCTTGTTTGCCTATCGCTCCAGCTCCTTACTTGTACGGCACAGGTAGGGAAGGTGTTGGTAATAGCGTGATAGACTATGCCATTATGCCCTCCAAATAGAAAAATCTATACAGTCAGAAAGCAGGTGAAATGGCCAAAAATTAATGGGGTTATGTAATACTAAAACAGACCTGTCCAACCCAGGGTAATGCATACCTGATCCCAGCCTCTGGATCCGGTCTCTTGGGCTCCTGGGCCGGAAGTTCCGCACCAATGTGCACCAAGGACAACATCCGTCGACGGGAGTACATGTAAGCACTGCAGCCAATCACTGGCCGCAGCAGTGAACTGCTCATACATGACGTCACATGTGACGCAGAGGGAGCAGGTCACCACTGTGACTTGTGAGTGCGGAACTTCCGGCCCATGAGCCCAAAAGACCAGATCCAGAGGTGGGGATCAAGTAAGCATCACCCCCACCCTGGGTCAGGCAGGTCTGGGCCACTGCTTTAGTATTGGATATCCCCTTTAATCTGTTAGATTCCCTTTGCCTCACTGAAGTGAATGGATTCGCTGAGGGATACGCTTGAATACTGTTTTTGGGTATTGAAAAATATCCTCTTGGTGAAAAGCTCAGCGGAGAGCTAATAGGGGATGTGAGCCGCTCATAAGTCACACATTATAAATAGAAAGAAAGGCAAGAGAGGCCCGATTTAGCATATGCATAATTAATACATGACTCTAAAAGCATTGTTAATACTATATTCATCCAGAGGAAGGCAGAATAAAACCTTTAGACAGTCATGGCCATTGTATGCTCAAAGGTAGGGAAATCCTTGTTGACACCATTCTTGGCACGCAGACTACTCCCCGGGATCAGTCACTCCACTGAAACGAGTATTAATGCTTCTGATACCATTCGTTTCAAGAAAGCTGTCCACCCTTTTTTTAAACATTTCATTGAGGCTGGATTCATACATACATTAAATCCCACAAAATGTTACAAAATAATAATAATAATAATGCATTTTTTTCACACATGTTTAAAATACTGAGACAATTTTGTGTGTGAAAGAATCACTTATGCTAAATATACAGCGGTGTCACAGACCCTAAAGCCATAGCATATTTACGACAGAGGCTTTAGCAAGCTGCCTGAGCAATCCGGTATCCAAATGTAGGGCCTTTTGTCTACTGATTTATAATGCTGTGTGTCTCTACATTACCTTATTGCTACGGAATCATACAAACAGCTTGTTCACACATCAGTTATTTGACCAGTTATTTCCATCAGTTATTGTCAGCCAAAACCAGGAGTGGAGGCTCCACAGAGATAAGGGATAATGAAAAGATCTGCACCTGTTCTGTGTTTTTAACCCGCACCTGGTTTTGGCTCACAATAACTGATGGAAATAACTGATCAAAAAACTGAATGAGAACAATGCCTAAAGGGGTTATCCAGTAATTAAAAAAATGAAAATACTTAAATATTAATTTATAATATATTCACAAATACCTTTCATTACTTAGAATGGCTTGTTTTGTCTAGGGAGCAATCATTAGGAGAAATAAAATGGCCGCCATCCAATCACTACACACAAAACCTGTCCTAATCAAACAGCAGGGCAAGTTACTTCACAACACTGAGGTAAAGAGCTGCCTCAGCCTCCCCTCTGCTCTGCTTGTCAGGAATCATGATCCTGAATACAAGTGACTCTCTGTGGGAATGGAGAAGATGAGACATGAGAAGAGGGTGAAGCTAATGAGCAGCAGCATTGTCTGCAGTCTCCATTACTACAGCAACACACCACAGTCTGTCCTGTCCATCCTCTCTGTTACTTAATTTCTCCTCATGAACTAAATTCCACAGAGATTCAGCTGAAGATCTTATCAGCCGTATTCAGGATCATAATCTCTGACAAGCAGAGCAGAAAGGAGGATGAGGCAGCTCTTTACCTCAGTGTTGTAAAGTAACTTGTCCTCATGTGTGATCAGAATAGGTTCTGTGTGAACTAATTGCACAGCGGCCATTTTGTTTCCCCTGATGATTGCTCTCCAGACAATACTAGCCATTATAACTAATGAAAGGTATTTGAGAATATATTTATAATGAAGTAATATTTAAGTATTTTCAATTTCTTAATTCCCGGAGAACCCCTTTAATGTCACTATGATCCTGTAGAAGTAAGGTCATGCAGAGGCACATAGGATTATAAATCAGTAGGCTCATGTGGATAGCCGTTCCCCAGCCGTGCCCATATTGCGGCCCCCAAACAGCGGGTCCACAATAAATGGGCCCCAGCCGTTTGTGCACCACATCACGGTTGCAGACCCATTTACTTGAATGGGTCCGCAATCTGGAAGGTGCGGTGCGGAAAGGAGGCACGGAACATGCTTCCGCAGACGGATCCGTCCGTGTGTACGGATCACGGATCCATTGAAGTTGAATGGGTCTGCATCCATCTGCGGAAACTACACAAATGTTGCCTGTACATTGGGGACCGCAAATTGCGGTCCCCAATGCACAGAACAACCGGGTAACGGCCGCATGCTCCTGCTAAACAAGCAGGTGAATGTCAGAAAATGGATTTTAAGACATTTCTGCGGCAAACCTCAGGGTTTGTGCATACAGCCTATGACGCTGTTAGTGTCAGTGATAAGACTGTGGCCTGGCCAGGACTTGCAGCCATAAGGACACTAAAATGTGACAGCATTACAGTCATCTTTATGAGGCCTAAGGCTGACAGATTAAAAGCGCAAGCAAGGACTAAGAGAAATGGTGCTTCCATCATCAGTAATATTCTCCAGACCTGCACGTTCCATATTAGGGTGCCTTCATACTTTTTAAAATCCTTATTAAAAGATGATGTAGGTAGCATACAGGTAGTGTGTTATCCAACGCATTTCAGGTGCATCCGATCACCCTTAGTGATCTTTCAATATGGATTAAATAAAGTATTTGGAGTTTATTTTGCATGTCTCTAACATTTTTCTCTTTTTGGAAATATTTTTTTACATTGCCCCTTTGTATCAGAGCGGAGCACTGGCTCACCCTTCTTTTATGGAAGGTACTCGGTGACCAGCCCTGTCCGGATGCTTTCATTAGAGAACCTTAAAAAAACATATTTCCTATGAAATTAACAACCCCACCTTAAATAAATAGTTACCCAAGAGCTCAGCACCTATAATATATTTACACAATGACAATCCCTGTTCAGTGGACATGTCATCATCTTAACTTACCTTCAGACGCATGAACTCAGGGCTGAGGATAGGGTCAATTATCAGGGACGAACATTTGTACAAACGTCCACCCCTGATGACTGCCCCATGTAAATTCACAAATGCTCGTTAGTTGATCACATCTTTCATTGGGCACCTAAAATCATCGATTTTCAGCAGCTCTGTTTAAACAAGGATGTGCTTCCACGTACACTGCTAGGCTGACAGGACACGGATGCCATTCATGGGCCATAGACTCATTTGGACACAGACCAAAGTAGCACAATGCTTCCTTCCTCACTTAGGGCCCATTCACACGACCGTGTGAATGGGTCCGCATCTATTCCGCAATTGTGCGGAATAGATGCGGCCCTATTCTCTTCTATGGCCGGCACGCGACCTTGCTGTGCCGCGGCTCCGCAAGAAAGTATAGAACATGTCCTATTCTTGTTCGCAACAGCGAACACGAATAGGCATCTTCTATGGGGTGCCGGCGATGTGTGGTCCGCAAATTGCAGAACACACACCGTTCGGCATCCGTGGTATTGCAGATCCGCATTTTTGAGGACCCGCAGTATCACGGCCGTCTGAACGGCCCCTTACCCATCATCAGTGGGAAAACAAGAATGTCCGAATAAAGACATTAAAATCGATGAGTAAAGGCTGTATTACATAGCCCGATTTTAACAGGCGATTGTCAGAAAGGAAGTGTTCCTTCCCGACAATCACCTGCTCGCTAGCGGAGGAGACCGCTACTATTACATTACAACAACACCTCAAACCTCTCTTCAACTATCAATGGGACATATATACTTACAAAGACCTATTTAGATCCCCAAAAGAGATCACAATGTCCACGCAAAGGAATTTTTAGAAATAATGCAAAATATTTTATTGTACAAAATACATCATATCATAAAATCTATATATACAGACAATCAACAATCCGGGAATAAACCGAGTGAGGGGTAAACTACCCACTACTGGTATGGAACCATGGGTACACCACACCTAACCCAGCACTACTGAACATCATTGTATCATATAAGTAACGGAATACATAAAATATTCAATATATAAGAAATAATGATAAGGTAAGGCACTCAAAATCCTCACTCTAGATCTTGCTATATATCATAATGTATAAGTCTAATACCACTCCTGAATCAAGTAATGCCCAGTTACAGCACACCTGATGTATCTATTATAAGTCAGAGCCAACATAGCAAGATCGAGAGATCAGGAAGCAATCCAATAGTCACTCAGCTGAGTACATTACCCATTATGTGCAGCTACCGCTAAGTACGCGTGGGGGACCCACTGATGACCCTCGACGCGCGTTTCACCTCGAACAGGCTTCGTCAGGAGGTAACAATTAGATATGCTGGAGATCCTTAAATACTTGCCCATAACGCAGGAACACAGGTGCAATCACTGGGCGCATCAAAACTCCGTATCACGCCATCAGGGACGCGTCCCATCCAGCATCAAGGGCGGGAGCGGATCGCGCAGCGATCCAGTCACGTCATCAAGGCCGGACCAGGACGTCCCCCCCGAAGTGCGTGACACGCAGTGCACACAGCGGTGCGTTCCACCCCTATCCTACCAAAGAAAAGCATATCCCGTCTCACAAATCAAATCAAGGGCGGACCATGTGACCAATACGAGAGACATCTCCCACTAATGTTCGCATCCCATCTCACATGGAAGAATGATTATATATCACCAATCCTACTAATTAAAAAAAAAAAAAAACATAATCCAAAAATAACCATAAGATTAAGACCATGATCTTAAAAAGTGCATGACTATAACACTAAATGTGAAAAATGCATATTCACAAATAATGCATATACCAGTGAAAAATATTCAATACACATCAATAAGTAATTACAATATACAATCCATTTCATAATAATCAAAAAACACACAAAAAATAAAGAAAAAAAAATACAAATGTGTGGGCCCACACAAAATAAATAAAATAAAATACATGTGACAAACACAGTGCAAAAACCAAAAAGTGATAATACAAAAGGTGCCACCAAATAGCCAAAGCTATAAATAACCATCACAATATACATAAAAACATTATAAATTCATCATCGTCCATGCAGGGGTATATCTTTCCACATAGTCCATTCCAGTATATATTCCATATTGTGTTGGGGAAATGATAGCCTCATAAAGTCCCCCTATGTGTCCTCAAATCTCTCCGGATCTCCAAACATAAAAATTCTCGGCTATAAAACATACAAATACATAACACATTACAAACATATACTAAAAAACGCTTTATAGAAAAGGTTTGAAGCTGATGGCCTCATTCAGGCCCAGAGGAGCTACAGTGTCTAATAACACCATCCATTTGGTCTCTATTTGCAACAATCGTTTTTTTCAGGTCTCCGCCTCTACATCCTAACATCACTTTGTCAATACCAATAAATGTCAACCCCTTCGGGTTACAATTGTGTACCACCTTAAAGTGCCTGGGAATTGGTTTTAATTTTTTAAGTTTTTCCACATCGAGAACCTCCGCAGCCGCTTTGATATCTCTAATGTGCTCAAGGACCCTCACCTTGAGGGCCCTGGTTGTCATTCCTATATATATTAGTCCACACAGGCATTTCGCAAAATAAATAACCCCTTCTGAGTTACAAGAAATGTGATGTAGGATTTTGAATTCCTTATCCCCTCCTGAATTGTGAAAAGAATCTGATTTCAGCATAAATTTACAAGCTGTACAACTTCCACGGGGGAAAAAACCCCACCTGGGGCCCTTATCCCCAAAAAGGCCACTTCTACGGGGAGGAATGTAATGGCTATTGGTGACCAAGTCCCTCAAATTCTTAGCCCTTCTCCAACTCATCAGAGGAACTCTAGAAATACACTTGCTCAGATCTCTATCTGTAAATAGCACATGCCAATGTCTTCTCAATATTGAGTTAACCTGTCTCCACTGGGCATTGAATCCCATCACACACCTCGGATAACAATCATTTTGACCACTTTTTTATTTTTATTTTTACTCACCAGTAGGGTTTCCCTCCTCATTTTCTTAACTTTATTTAAACCTTGATTGATGACTGTTTTTCTATATCCCCTTTCTTCGAACCGCTTAAAAAGATCATTCGATTGCCGTTTAAAACGGTCCGCATTAGAACAGATCCTTTTGATCCTACAAAACTGGCCTGTTGGTATGGCCCTCAACACCTGTGGATGGTGAAAAGAGGAGGAATGCAACAGTGAGTTAGTGGAGGTGGGCTTCCTGAAGACATCAGTCCCCAGGAAACCCCCCTCCTCCACATAAATCTCAAGGTCAAGAAACTCTATACTACTACCACTATAATGCCAAGTGAGTCGGATGTTACAATCATTTTCATTTAATCTCGAGAGAAAGTCATCCAATTGCGACGTCGAGCCCTGCCAGATGAACAAAATATCATCTATATACCTCGACCACGAGACCACGGCGTCATGCCCCTCCATGTTCATCACGACCTCCCTCTCCCACAGCCCCAGGAACAAATTAGCATATGAGGGTGCACAAGTCGCCCCCATTGCCGTTCCCCGGAGCTGCAGGAAGAGGCGGTCCTTGAAGGTAAAGATATTATGGGTCAAGGCAAATTCAAGCAACTCCATTACCAAATCCACCAGACCCAGTTCCAAATTTGTCATTTCCAGGAAAGACCTTGACGCCCGCAGCCCGTGGTCGTGGCATATAGATGTATACAGGGACTCGACGTCACAAGTGGCCAGAACCATATCAGGCTCTAATTGGATACCATCCAGTCTCCTAAGTACATCCGTGGTGTCCCTCACAAAGGAGGGCAATGTTTCTACACACGTCTGTAAATAAAAGTCCACAAACCTGCAAACCGTTTCACAAAGACTCCCAATCCCCGAAACGATGGGTCTTCCCGGCGGGCAGGTTGGGTTTTTATGTATCTTTGGAAGTAGATAAAACGTTGGAAGGACAGGAAACTCAGTAATAAGCCCCTCCAACATTTTAGAACTAATAATACCCCCTCCATGGGCTCCTTTCAAGATTCCATCCAACTCATCCTTGAATTTCAGTGTCAAATTTTGATCCAATCTCCTATAGCAGTTCCTATCATTCAATTGGCGGAATGCCTCTTGTTCGTACATGCATATAGGCCAAACCACTACATTGCCCCCCTTGTCAGCTGGTTTTATCACCACATCCTTCATCCTCCGCAATTCATTTAATGCGGTACGTTCTTGCCTATTTAGATTGTCTTTGATGCTACGATCATCAATCTGCATCAAATCCTGTTTGACCAACTTCACATAGATATCTATCGCGGCACATGATGACATGGGGGGCCAATGCCGTGATCTGGGATGCAGGTAAACCGGGAAACGAGATGTCTCCTCAACATCCTCCCCCTCTGCAAGGGATTCTAGGTCTTGTATTACCTTCTGCTCAGCTGGTGAAAACAATTCACCATCCCCCGTCCTTCCAAAATGTTTCTTGAAAAGGAGTTTTCTTGCGAAGAGTTCCAAGTCCCTCACCGCGAAGAAGTAATTAAACCTCTCCACCGGTGAGAAAGTCAGACCCCTCCGCAAGACAGATAATTGGGGTTCTGTCAGAGGAATATCAGATAAATTTATTACCTTCAATGTTTCTTTATTCACTTCTCCCTCTGATTGTGTGGTACAGTCTTTCTCTTTACAGATGAGGTCCTGAGGCGCATACCTAAAAAATGGTCTCCACATCCTGACTCACTCAAAGATGATATGCTTGAGACTGATTGAGAGGCAACCCTGGAGCCCCTTCTTGGTTGATTCCACCGATATACCTTATTATTTTGGAAATCTGCTATATCTCTCTGGAATTTCTTGACCTTGAGATTCTGAATGTCCTTATCCCACCTAGACAATTCCACCTCCAATTCACCATCAAAGGCTTCACACGCTTCTGTTGACAACTGTTGCTGAATCTGTTCACGCACTTGATCGATCTCCTTTTCAATTATTTCTAACTGACGTCGATCAGCACCTATCAGCAACTCAATAAGAGTGCGTGAGCATTTAGTGAGAGTTTCCTCCCACTTCCCCACAAAAATGGGGTCCTCCAATTCTAAAGCAGGAAACACCTGTACACGGAGACCCCTTGGAACAATTTCCTTCTGGAGATATTGTTCCAGCGTCACCTTATTCCACCAGACCTTAGTGCGCTTTTTAAGCAACTCCTTAATTTTCAGCTTCAAATCCTTCACGTCACTAGGTTCCACATCAGCACCCTATTACATGCAGCGATCTCCTCCACAGTATAGGGAAGAGCGATCGTTATATAATCGCTCTTCCGTATACTGAATCATTGTTTGCCGTAAGCAGATTAGACACCATGATCTGCCGCCCGCAAAGGATGATTTTAAGGCTACTTTCACACCAGCGGTTTTGCTGGATCCGTCATGGATGAGCAAAAACGCTTCCGTCATGATAATACAACCGTCTGCATCCGTTCTGAACAGATCCGGATGTATTATGTCTAAAATAGCCAAGACGGATCAGTCATGAACACCACTGAAAGTCAATTGTGTCTCTATTGTGTCAGAGAAAATGGATCTGTCCCCATTGACTTACATTTCATTTACATTTCGTTCAGTTCACTTTTGTCCCCATTGACAATGGTGACAAAACTGAAGCATTTTCCTCCACTATTGAGAACCTATGACGAATCTCAATAGCGGAAAGGGAAAGCGCAGGTGTGAAAGTAACCTCACTGGTCAAAAGATTTGGATTGCCCCATGAACAAGCGATTGCTCGTTCATCAGACAATCAGCGGCAGTAATACACTGCAAGATGATTGTTAACAAGCGTTACTACGAACGCTCAGGCATAAGGCCGCTTTGATTTCCATCAGTGATTGTGAGCCAAAACCAGAAGTGGATCCTGCACAGACTTAGGCCCCTTTCACACGACCGTATGCCCTCCAAGACATATGTCCCGGAGCGGCATCAATCGTGCGCACGGGAGCACACAGCATCATTGATTACGTACGTCGGGCCGCCCGCAGGACTATTGTCCCGCACTCATAAAATCATATGAGTGCGGGACAATAATTGCAATCAATAATGCTGTGCGCTCCTGTGCGCATGATCGATGCCGCTCCAGGACATATGGCCCGCTCAATGACTGTATGTCTCGGAGGGCATACGGTTGTGAAAGGGGCCTTAAGGAATAATCGTAAGATTTTCTCCTGTTCTGTGCTTTTGACCCACATCTGGTTTTGGCTCAAAATGACTGATGAAAATCACTGCCCAAACACTAACGTGTGACTTAGATCTTATTCTGTTTGGCTTTTCCTTTCCCCCATGTTTCTACTTCTTGTTCCTACTTCTTGTTCCTACTTCTTGTTCCCTGTTTGGTGGGCTGCTGCTAATTGGGTTGCAGCCAAACACATTTGGTGTGACTAGTTAGGCCGGGTTCACATCAGCGTTTATTTTTCCGGTCTTCTGATCTGCCAAAATGGATCCCATATTTTAAGAATCTGTTATGCTAATTTATGCACATTTAGCATCCGTTTTCGCTATTTCCATCTTAGAGACATTATTTTAGATGGGGAAAAAAGTCCTGCATTCACAACACACATCGCACCTGATCAGAAAACCTGCTCGTGTGAAAGAAGACCTTTCTCCTTGTAGATACTTCCAGAGTTGGTGGACTTTTGCGACTGGGGAACAACTCCTTGAGGCAATCCTCCTCCTCCTAAGGGCATATGCACACGAACATATTTTTTTTCCGTGTCTGTTCCGTTTTTGTTTTTTTTTGTGGCCTGTATGCGGAACCATTCACTTCAATGTGGCTGAAAAAAATGGAATTTACTCTGTGTCCATATGTCCACATGGCTGTGCCGCAAACAACAGAACATGTCCTATTATTGTCTGCATTACGGATAAGGGTAGTACTGTTGTATTATTACGTTCTGTGCAATGCGCACTGCTGGTATCTGTGTTTTGTGGAAGCATGAGCCTCAAGCATTAGAAACCAAATTGTGTGTTGTAACCCAGCAAATGTTCTGCAAGTTTTTGTCGTGATGTTTTGCTTTTTTCTGTCAGTTGAAATCAGATAGCGAAAAACATCCATTTATTCTAATCTGTTTTTATTTTCTGATTACAGATTTTTTAAATTCTGTTTGCTGAATATGATTATGGGGCGGCCATATTGCCTGAGCTGTTCTTAACAGCGTTTACACAGCATTAAGAAAACTGCTTTACAGCAGCCCCAGGGTCCATAGACACAATGGACTGAAGGGGACCGGATTGACTTCTATGGGAGAGTTTTCTAGGCATGCTCTGTGACCTGTGCAGAGGTCAGGAGGGAGTAGATAAGCTGTGACAGTCACCTATTGTGAATGGTGGATCCTTTCTTATCTGTCATTCTAATCCTGCCTGTAATCATACCACCTCTGTGTATAGATAGGCAGGTAACTGCAGTAAAGTGATCTGTACAGACCAAGAAGTGGCGCCTATTATTAAGAATAGGACTGTTCTATTATGGGCTGAACGTTCTGTTCCGCAAAATGCAGAACGCACACGCCGGTATCTGTGTTTTGCAGATCAGCAATTTGCAGACCCTAAAACAGGCTATGGTCATGTGAATAAGCACTTAGGCTACTTTCACACTAGCATTTTTGCTGGATCCGGCAGGGCTCAGCAAAAATGCTTCCGTTACTGATAATACAACCATCTGCATCTGTTATAAAGGGATCCGGTTGTATTATCTTTAACATAGCCAAGACGGATCCTGAACCCATTGTAAGTCAATGGAAGACGGATCCGCATCCCATGATGAAAAAAAAAAACGCTGCATGCTGCGGTTTTCTTTTCAGTATGAGAAGGCAACCAAAAGGAACGGCATGCATTTTGGAGCATTCGGTTCGGTTCTGTTACATTTTGTCCCCATTGACAATGAATTGGGACAAAACGGAAACGTTTTTTTTTTTTCCGGTATTGAGACCCTATGACGGATCTCAATACCGGAAAATATTAACGCTAGTGTGAAAGTAGCCTAAGACACCCAATTCCTCTGCCAGCTTAATACTGAACTCTGGCAGTAGTTCCTCACTTGCTCCTTAGCAGAAATCTCTCACTTCTTTTAAATAACAGTGAATGCAGTAGTTTCTTGCTAAGGAGATTGCTATCTACAGTCAATGAATGGGCTTAATAATCTATTTGCACAATCTTCATAATTAAAATTAACTATTTTTTTACAGGAATAAAAAAAATTAGTTCTGTGAACTGAGTTCTTCTATAATGCCGGATCAGGATGAGAAAGGGAAAAAAACGGAAAAAGTTTCTGAAAAGAAAAGTCAAGGAGCAGCTTCAAGGTTTGTGATTTTAATTAATACATTATAAAGAATCATTACATTTAGTTTTCAGTTTAGCAATAACATTGTTCATCAATATCAGATCGGTGGGGGTCTGACTCCCAGCATCCCCTCCGATCAGCTGTATCGCTCAACGGAGCTCTGGTGAGTGCCACAGCCTCCTCGCTGGTACCAAGCTCAGCATCATCCATTTGATAACAGCTGTGCTTGGTATCACTTGAATGTGGCTGAGCTTCTCCTAGGCCATGTGATCAATGAACGTGGTGTCACCTAGGAAGGGGCCAAAACTCTCATGGAGAGCTGTGGCCTCATCATACAGTTGATCGGTGGTGGTCCCAGGAGTCCCAGCAGGGGACTGCCACTAATCAGTTATAGATGACCTGTTCTCAGGCCTGTATTAGAATAAACCATCTGGCAGATGATTGTCGAGAGGGAAGTGTTCCTTCCTGACAATCGCCTACTTGCGAGTGGAGGAGACCACTGCTATGACATGCAGCGATCTCCTCCACAGTATGGGGGGGAGCGATCATTATGCCATCATTCGTCCCCATACTGACTAGTTGTTTGCTGGCAGCAATGATGATTTTCAAGCATGCTTAAAAATCTGGATTGCCCAATGAAAGAGCGTTAATCAGCGGCAGTATTAGGCTAGGGCTACATGACGACATGTGTCGCGTAAGTTGCGCGACACATAGTGCACAACTACACTCACGACATTTGTCGCGCGACAATTTTTACAATGGAAGTCTATGGTGTCGCACTGCGACATGCAACATGCTGCGACTGCGACACGACAGTCACAGAAAAACCCATCCAAAATGGATTTTTTGCGACTGTCGTGTCGCAGTCGCAGCATGTCGCATGTCGCAGTGCGACACCATAGACTTCGATTATAAAAATGTCATGTAGTAGTGGTGGCCAGCTTGCTCTTTTTCAATCCCGCTCTGAGGTAACTGCTGTGTTGTGAACGCACATTACATGAGCATGCGGAGACACATCTTAGGGTACTTTCACATCTGGTCAGGATCCGTCCAAAACTCAGACTTTATAAACAGATCCTGCTCCATAGAGATGAATTGATCTTGGAACAGGATCCGTTTCTCTGTGTTTTGGAAGCGCAGACAAAAATGCTACAACCCTAAGATGTGTCTCCGCATGGTCATGCAACGTGCGTTCATGATACATCAGTTACCTTAGAGCTGGTTTGAAAAGGAGCAAGCCGGCCACCACTACTACATGGCCGCAGTGGTCGTAACCAGGGGCAACGGCCTGACTGATGTGTGTGGGACAATGGATATACAAATAGGCAAATCTTCTAAACTGTACATTTTATATAAATACATTCTATTAGTAGTAATATTGGTATGGCTATATCTAACTATACAAACTACATTTGTGAGATGGGAATACCCCTTTAAATCTGTCACTCTCCTAGTTTATGTGGGATCTCCCAGCTAAACTTCTTTGGCACAGGAAGACTTTTTCACAATCTTCTCCATAGTAAACATTTTACATTTTTATGTTATAATATCATAACCTCCAACAGTTATGAAAGAGATAGTACAGTATATATTATGTACCACTGTTGCACATTTACAAACTAGATTCTGGTAAACTGCATCAAAATGTGGCACAGTTTTGCAGAATTATGTGTATGTAGATTTGGAGAAATTATCTGCGCCAAGCTCGATGAGAGGGTGTGGCTTACTGGAAAAGGGGTGTGGCTTTGTCTGGGCTAGCGGGCCCGACACTTTCATCTTCATTTCATTCTAGCGCAAAGCCTGACAGACAATGCACCTAATATATGACGAAGCCTACGCCTTGTCCTAAATTAGTTGCATCATCCAGCATTACAGTACAAATGGTGTAAAAGGCCAGTCTTTGAAAAATCTCCCCCCTAGTGCCAACCAATAGATGGTATAAAAATGTCTAGCCCTGCACCAAATGTATCATGTAGACTTTGTGATAAATGAGTAGGATTATACCATTTATAGGATTAGTAAATCTGCCCTCGTTGTATGTCGCATACTTTGCTCCATATTTTACCTTGCACAGCATGGTGATCCAACACGTTTACGGTGCATTGGAAAACTCTTCAGACCCTTTCACTTTTTCACATTTTGTTGTTATGTTGCTGCCTTGTGCTAAAATTTAAAAAAAATGACATTTTTCCCCATCATTCTGCACTCAGTACCCCATAAGAAGTGAAAACAGAATGTTCAAAATCTTTGCTAATTTATTGAAAAGGAAAAACTAAAATCTTGCCTTGACATAAGTATTCAGACCCTTTACCCACTACTTAGCTGAAGCATCTTTGGCAACGATTACAGCTTCCAGTCTTCTTGAGTATGATGCTACAAGGTTTGTACATCTGGATTAGGGGATTTTCTGCTATTCTTGTCTGCAGATCCTTTCAAGCCCCGGCAAGTTGGAACAGGACCATTGGTGGGCAGCTATTTTCAGTTCTCTCCAGAGATGTTCAATTTGGTTCAAGTCAGGGCTCTGGCTGGGTCACTCAAGGACATTCTAAGACTTGTCCCTAAGAGACTCCTTTGTTGTCTTGGCTGTGTGCTTAGGGCCATTATCTTTTTGGAAGATGAACCTTCGGCCCAGTCTACAGTCCAGAGCATTCTGGATCAGGTTTTCATTAAGAATATCACAAGCACAGCTATGCTCAAAGTGTAGCAGCTGTGCTTGGTTTACTACAGCTTAACTCCCATTTGCTCAGCTCCCTCTCACGGTTAAATCAACTACTGAGCAGCAAGGGGTCCACATGTTATTTTAGCCTATGGGTTTTCCACACTATATGTCCACCCCTGCAACAAAGGACCTTTTCCTGTTCCTGATGAATTGTATTCTATCAGTCTAAATTAGCACTTTACCCAAGAATCCTAATATCTTCTTGTTGCTTTATATTTTTTCAATAAGCAACAAATTTATTGTTATTGTTTTATTATTTATTGTTATTAATGTTATTAATTAAACCACTTCTGGTACTGTTTGTCTCTGGGGAAACAAATAATTGGATAAGGTACAATTAGAGATGAGCAAATTTATTCTAAACTTGAATTGAATAAAAAAAAAAAAAAAAGTTGGGTCAAATCCAAATACAAATTTTTGGCAATTCAATCTTGGTGAATTTCTCAAAATGGTGTGAGCCATTTTTCAAATCAGAATACAGGAAAGATGAAGAACAGCTGCTGTTCAATGGACATTGCTGTGCTTGATGTCATGACCTACGAGGAGGCCACATCACCCAGTTTCAGACCCCCACAATCTGATATTGATAACCTACCTTGAAAATAAGTCATCAGTATTAAACAACAAGAAAACCTCTTTAAACAGTTTGACATGCATACAGTCCTAGGAGAACCAGAATGCCACTTTTCTGGGCAATTTGAGCACTTTTGATTGGGGTCTAATTTATTTGAACCCGAACTGAATTGTCTGACTGATTTGGCTGAAACAAATCCAAATCCAAAAAGAAATTCACTCATCACTAGTTACAATTCACACTTGTTACTCTAATGGATAGGTCAGGGATGGGCATTATAGACATTAGATTGTTTCGTTTATCACACTCCTATCTCATAATATCTTTCTTTTGCCAGGTTTATTTCAAATTATCAGTTAAAGGGGTTGGTCACCTTCTGGTTACTGATGACCAATGTGTTTATGAGATGATTTTATGGAACTTACTAAAATAGCCTTTGTTAAAATTGTGCACCATTTTCTATATTTTATACGGTATCCCCCCTTGCTTACAAAGTCTTTTGTGCTGTCCACACAGAGGTGCTGTCCATAAAATGGCCACTGATGGAGGGTCATGTGACCAGGCAAATGACCTCCATGTGACGTCTCATACATTCAAACACCATGCACCTACACTAAACTCCCAATAGAACAAGTGCAGATGGCAGGTTCAGCGTATTAATGGAGAAGGCATAACACAGAAGTGATTTGCCTGGTCACATGACCCTCCATCAGCAGCCATTTTATGGACAGGACCTCTGTGTGGACAGCACAAAAGACTTTGTAAACAAGGATGGCATGCCTTATGAAATATAGAAAATGATACAGAATTTCAACAAAGGTTATATTAGTAAGTGCCATATAGTCATCTCACAAACACACTGGTCAACAGTAGCCAGAAAGTGGCCAACCCCTTTAAATATTTCATGCAAAGTGTCTTGTGAAGTCATGTCACTTAAAATGCCCGCAATACCACCAGGAAATTAAATTGTTATTAAAATGAGAAAATGTCTAAAATAATATTTCCAACACATTTCTGTTCATTGTAATGTTTTAGTTTTGTACTTATTTGTAGGAAATGTTCTGACGTCAAAAGGCTTTGGTCCCTCTTAAATGTGCAAGCCAGCAAACAGCAGGTAACATAGATTGAATTGTAAGCTATGTCTGATTCTAATATCATTCTATAAAACTCTTAAACTCTGTATTTTTCTAATATTATTCTGTAATACTAACTTAAAAGGAACCTGTCACAGTAAATACACAATACAATATGCAAGCATGATATGAAGCAGGGGGAGATGAGCAGATTGAAATTGTGTGGCCAGCCTCCTGTGTGAATTAAGGCTTGTATTCATTGTACAGTACCTCTGTTTTTGGCACTGCTAGGGTTATTCTCTTGCTCTGTGAGCTGCTGCATGACTGTGTCCAGTTTCTAATTACCTGCATCTATATGGCTGTGCTGCTGATGTCACTTCTTTGAATGTGCAATTGATCACTGTGGGTCTCTACAGATCTTGCTGGGTCTCTGTAGCTAGCTCGAGCCTGTATAAGAGCTATTATACTTTTGTCTGTTTCCTGGTTTCTGACCTGTGCCTGTTCACTGTACTGATCCTGTGCCGCCTGCCCTGACCTTTGGATTGCTTCTCAGATTCGCATGAACTCTGCTTGTTTTCTGACTATGTGTATTGCCTGTTCTCTCTTACCACACACTGGTCTCTCCCCATGGATCAGCAGGCAACCATACCAGGTCTATTCCTAGAGGTAGGGGCCTGGTGGCTCACCTGCAGCAAAGTCCAGATTCCTGTATAGGGGTGAATACCAGGGGACCACCAGGATGACGCCCTGAAACAAAGTGGTTCCACAAGCATTGCCGTAACAGATATATAGTTTTGTGGGAAAAGATTCAGTAAAAATATGTATTTTATTCATTTATACTTTTGCTCTTTCTATACTTTCTATATATCATTCTGCTCAGCTCCTCCTGCTCTATAACTTGCTACCGATAGCTTGCACAGCATAAAGAGCTCCTGTCAGCTCTCCTAAGGTGGCTGTTTTAGTAAATGTTTGCAGTCTCCACAAAATAAAAATAATGGATTATCTATTCTGAGAACATTGCATTGTGTAGTTCCTGTTATCGCTCTTGGAAGTGCATGAATACATTTTGACAGTTGGATATTATTATTGCTTTTTGCAATGGGACATGTCTTAAGGGGTTGTGCAGCGGCTTAATATTGATGATCTATCCTCGGGTTATCAATACCAGATTGTCCGGGGTCCGACTCCTGGCACTCATGCTGATCACCTGTTTGAAGGAGCTACGTGAGAGCAACTTCCTTCAATAATTACTTGCATGCCGTCTACTTCGGAGCAGCTGTGCAGTGTAATTATAACGCTTGTCCCATTAATTTTAAAGAGAACCTATCACATTAAAAATACAGTGTGATCTGTAGGCTGCATGGTAAAGAAGAGGAGGAGATGAGCAGATTGTTACATAGTTTTGTACTAAAAGATTTAATTTAACTTGTATTTTATTAATTTAAATATCTGTGCTTTCATATCTGTGGGTGATTAACAGCTATTTCTGTATGTACAGTCATGCAGAGAATGCTGTCATTAACAACTTAGCGCTGCCCAGTATAGAATGAGCAGGTATTTTAATTAATAAACTATATGTTATACTGTATGTAATCTTTTCCCATATGGGATTCAAATGAGCTCTTAGTAATCTCTGCCTCTGATCTGCATATAGAGAATTAGAGGCAGAGCTTGTTAAGAGCTCATTTGCATCCCTTTCTTCCCAGAATTCCAGAGGAACATGTGTAGCCTATCAGTCTCCTCACACTAATTAAGATGCTCTCCCCAAGGAGAGATAGTATCTCACCCAGTTAAGCCAGTACTCTCTGCTCTGCACTGATGAGGGGCAATGTGATCGCACTTCACGCGATATTCGTCTTCTTTGTGTGGTGCCGAATCGATGTAGATATGAGCTCATATAGCTTTCTCAATGAGACCAATACAGGCTGGTATCACAGAAAATATGCCATGCTTTATTTCAGTTACAGTCACTTATATAGGTTACATGAGGTAGACAGAAAGGGTGTTCCTGAAGAGAAGGTACTTGGCTACTTGCCAAAATGGGAGTTGTTCACCAACTTCCTCCCTGAGTCCATTGGCACATTTAAAAAGGCAATTAACATTCCAACCTTCCCCCCACAGTGGTCTTAAAACAAAGAAATGTACATGTGGTTCAATTAGCTAATTAGCTGCCATCTAGTGGTCAAAAGTGAGAAGTGAATATACTATATTGGCTAGGAGGGACAAAGAAAACCTATCTCTCACAGCAATCACCCCGAAACATCTGTCTGCAGATGAGATGCCAGCTTATTTAATATCCAAGTCATGTCTCAAGGCCTATTTAAAGGGTTGAACACTGACTTATGAGATAGCTGCCTTATATCTGGTGGCATCGGAGGTAGAGCTTGTTAAGAGCTCATTTGCATCCATTACTTCCCTGAATTCCAGAGGAGCATCTATGCCAATTAAGGCGCTCTCCATAAGGAGAAATTGTACCCCGAAAATCTTTTCCCATAAAACTGAATATCAATCTGTTCTGCTCATTCTGCTCTATGCTATGCTGCCTGCAGATCAGAGACCAAGGTTTCTTTTAAAACGACACTTCTGTCGGAAAGGGGTATATTCATAGAAAACTATTTTTAAATAATTTTTAGCTGCTCCTATATGGATAGGGGCCCCATTGTTATTTTACTGCTGCTGTGGGGGAAATATGTTATCTGCTTGTAAAAAGATGCCCACACTTATCAGTGTAATGTATGATGCCCTAATTGAGTCACTGGACCCCCCCATTCCCTTTCTGGCCGCAGTGAATGGTCTGACTTAGAAAATCAAGCGAGGCTGTTTGTGTAAACAATGAAGGAAGCTAAAGAGTCAGGACAAAATACTGTACATGGAGTGACTTAAAAACTTATATCCAGTGAATCATCAACTTTTTGTAAAAAAAACAACCCAAAAACCCATTACATGGAATATTCACACATGGAATCTATTTGGAAAGTATCCAGACCCTTTCCGTTTGTCATATTTGTTATGTTGCTAAAATAAAATAAAAAAAATCAAGTTTTGCCCCATTAATCTCTACTCAATATCCCATAATGAGAAAGTGAAAACAGAATTCTAGAAATTTTTGCTAATTTATTTAAAAAAAGTAAAATCTCATATGGACATAAGTATTGAGACTCAAACTCCCATTTCTCTTGATCATCTTTGATATGTTTCTACACCTTGATTGGAGTCCACCTGTGGTAAATTCAGTTGATTGGACATTTGGAAATACGCACCTCTGTCTATATATGGTCTCACAGCTGACAATGCATATCAGAGCAAAAACCAAGCCTTGAGGATGAAAGGACTGCCTGTAGAGCTCAGAAACAGGATTGTGTTGAAGCACAGATCTGGAGAAGTTTCAAAAACATTTCTGTTGCACTGAAAGTTCCCAAGAGTACAGTGGCCTCCATATTTCTCAAATGGCGGATGTTTGGAACAACCAGGACTCTTCCTAGAGTTGGCCACCCTACCAGACTAAGTAATCAAGACAGAAGGGCCTTCGTAATAGAGTTGACCAAGAACCAAATGGTTACTCTGGCTGAGCTCCAAAGATCTTGTATGCAGATGGGAGAGACTTACATAAGATCAACCATTACTGCACTCCTACAATCTGAGCTTTATGGCATAGTGGTCAGAAAGAAGCCTCTCCTCAGTAAAAACACATGAAAGCCCACCTGGATTTTGCAATAAAGCACCTAAAGGACTCTCAGACTGTCAGAAACAAGATTTTCTGGTTCGGTGAAACCAAGATTGAACTTTTTGACTTTAATTCTAAGCATCATATGAGGAAAACCAGGCACTGCTCATCACCTGCCCAGAACCATTCCAACAGTGAAGCATGGTGGTCACAGCATCATGCTGTGGGGGTGTTTTTCAGCAGTTGGTACAGTGAGACTGGTCAGGGCTGAGGGAAAATGGAATGGAGCAAAGTAAAGACATATCCTTAATGGAAGCCGCATCCACAATGCTTTGGACCTCAGACTGAGATGAAATTCCTCTTCCACCAAAACAATAACTCTAAGCACACAACCAAAACAACACATGAGTGGCTTAGGGATAATTCTGTCATACCAATCAAACATCTCTGGAGAGATCTGAAAATGGATGTCCACCGATGGTCCTCATCCAACCTGACAGAGGTTGAAAGCATCTGCCAAGAAGAATGGCAGAAAATCACCAACTCCAGGTGTGAAAAACTTGTGGCATCATACTCAAGAACACTGGAGGCTGTAATCACTGCTAAAGGTGCTTCAAATAAGTACTGGGTAAAAGGTCTGAATACTTATGTCAATGCAAAATTTATTTTTTCCTTTTAGCAAAGAACTGAAGAAACATTCTCTTTTTACTTTGTCATTCTGGGATGTTGAGTGCAAAATGTTGAAGAAGAAACTTTTTTTCAAGTCCGCAACATAAGAAAATGTGAAAAAAGTGAGAGGGTCTGAAGACTTTCCAAATGCATTGTAGATTTGTTAATATGATAACATATTTTTGATGGTGGTGTCTCATTAAAGGGTTTTTCTCACTAAGAACCTCTATACCCTATTCTCAAGTTAGGTGACAATTAATTATATGATCACTAGGCCCCACGACTGGGACCCCCACTAATGAATAGAAGAAAGATCCTGAGCTCACTATACCACATCACTGGACAAGAACAGTGAGGAGGAGTTTGAATGGAGCAGTGGACAAGCATGTACTGCATGCCACTGCTCTATTCTAAGTCCATGGGGATGTTTTGTCTTGTTTTTTTTTTAATTGCATATGGACGTTACCAGTGGAGTGGAAATTTTGCACAACGTTGTTTTCTTCAAAAGTGTTGCGCTTTATATATATTTTTTATTTTTTCAGATATTTTTACATAGACATGTATTTTTATAATGCACATGCACTTCAGTAGTGGAATGTTTACACATTCTAGCGGTAATTTCACATTTGACATCGTTTGTTCTCACTAGTATTATTTGCATATGTGACACTAATTGCATCATTTTCACATTATTATCATCATCGTTACTTGCACATCTAATATTTTACACCTTTACACACTTTCACATATTTGTATACTTTATTATTATTATTAATTATTTATGTAATTTATTTAATGATTATGTATGAAATATAATGTATAATATTGTTTGTGTACGATTATGTTGTGATATTGGGGGATGCATTATTTATTTTCACGAGAGGGGCCAATATGGTCCAACGTGCAGGCGCCTCAACATTGATGCTGTGGCCGGTCTCTGCGAGTTCTCGCGAGACTGCCTACAGCATCATATGAGCAGACGGTCGATCATGTTACCTGAGTGGTCACATGTCCGCCGACGTCACTATAGAGGGGGACATTGATTTTATCTTGTTCCATACACATATGAGACAGGTGATTAGGTTGGTGGTTGATTGGATGGGTGCTATTTAAATCATGCTCTGCAGGATCGCCGAAACGCGCGTCGGGGTTAGCACCATCAAGGACAGAGACACATCATCGGTATTTTATTTTAATAACATTGATTATGGTTACCATTTGCACCTTTCTTGTGATATTTTATGTCAGTTGGATACATGTTACAGCCCAGGTGATCTCCTCCAATGATGTCGCCATATCTTTCCTGCATTGTTGTTTTTAAAGTGTCCTGATTAATATTATTAATAAAATATTTCATGATTATAATGCAGACTGCCATTTTTGTAGGTTTAATCAACATTCTTGTTGGAAGAGTCCATTATCCACAATAATGTAATGTCTATGGTCAGCCTTACAGTAACCGATCAGTGATCCTAGGTGTTACAATAGTGAGATCCTAATGGGGCACACATTAAGAATTATAACAATATATACGTTAAGCTGTTGAAGACTATGACCTCTAGTCTGAATCTTGTGGGTTAATTTTTGTGTTTTAATTAGTTTTTGTGAAACCCCTAATTTACAGGTCAAGAAGGATTGTACAAGTAAATTATACTACAGGGACACATTAGCTAGTAAACACAACAGCCTGTTGTTATTCACCTAAGAATTAGCTTGTACATTGTTTACCTGCTAAAAATGTTCTTGGCATCCGGACACAATCAACAAAGTGTACTGGAAGCTGAGCGCTAATAAGGTGTTTTTACCGGATTTATGTATTTCCGTGCTGATAATAATTAGAACCAATAATATTCAAAACTTCAATTATACCAAAAGAATTGGCTACAATCAAGTGAACTCCTCTCATTTTTCTTGTGATTCTGACATACATTTTTAGAACTAAAGAACTGTTGACTGCAGTATAGTACAGTAGAAACCTGCCAATAGTGTCCACGATTGGAGATTACTCTGATCACGGACAATTAACCCCTCAGATGCCACAGTCAGTTGCATCCATGGTATCTGAGGAGTTTGCTCCCAGTGACTGAATGCCCCCTCCCAGCAAAGAGATCGCTGTTGCTGTGGCTGCTGGGAACCTTCTGAAGGCTCCCAAGCCTGCCATTGCAAAGTTCTTATTGAGCTCTGGCATGTTAGTCTTGTCCTGTTGAGCCCTGCATGTCCTTGATATTGCAGCATCTGAGAATGACAAACTATCAAAATATAAAGGTGTTTATTCCATATGGTGAATGTTGTAATGGGGAAAATCAAATCTATGTTTTTTGGTCATTTCTCCTCCTAAAAATTTTTTAATAAAGAGTGATCAAAAAGTCATACATAACCCAAAATAGTATCAATAAAAAACTACAGATCATTCTGCAAAAAAAGAGTCCCTACACAGCTCTGTAGACAGGAATATAAAATGTTATGGGTACTCACTGTTTTAAAGGCATAAAAACATAAAAATACTATATAAATTTGATATTACTGTACCAACATGTCATTTTTACTGTGCAGTGAATGCTGTAAATACGAAACCCGTAAAGCACAGGGATAAATCCATTTTTTCCAATTCCATCCCATTAATATTTTTTTCAGCTTCCCATACAATGTGTGGAAAAGTAAATGAGGCCATTAGGAAGTAAAACTTATCCTGCAAAAAAAAAAAACAAGCCCTCATAAGGCGAAGGGAACAGAAACGTTTTTTAAAAAGTAAAAAAAAAACATCTGCTTAAAGGGTTAAAACTGATGTTTTTTTATATTTCACTGTTCCAATGATGGAACAGAAATACAAAAAAAAAATTAAAAAAAACCCACAATGCTGAAGTAAACTGTAGATTTTCAGTATGTGATCTCATATATATGCAAATTTGTAACAATGTGACCAATTGTTTATTAATGAAACATTCATCCACAAATATAAATGCATAATTTTCAATTTTAGATAAATAACATGATAATTAGCAATATAGAAGCCTTCTCAGTGCCTCTAAAGACAACATGGAGAAAATACACAATGAATAAATAATCTGAGGCATCCATTACGTGTCTGGTAGAGAGGTACAGGAAGTATGGGGGGACAAACGAGAAAAAGCTTTGTTGTGCAGTAGAACCTCCTTTCCCACCGCCGTCAGAGGCTTTATTTGGAAGATCTGTTTGCATTTACGTGACATTTGATGACAAGAATAATGCAGCATGGGGTGCTAATTCTGTCCTCAAAACAAGAAACATCACAATGGAAACCCTATTGACCCCATTATAAGTCAAGTCATCAGACAGATCGCTTAGGACATCATGGCTTCTGTTATCATCAGAATCCACAATGAAAGTTTGAACATAGCTCTAGACACAACATTACTAAAGTACTTATGGTTGTTTGCTCCAACTACTTCTTCAATATCCATGTCTGTGCATATCCAAAGTCATAGTTCAAATTTAGATATGAAAAAAAACATGAAAGAAAGCTGAAATTAAGCAACAATTATTATTATTTTATAGTGATGTAATTGTCTGTGATTCTGCAGACTGAATGTGTAATCGAATGTTTTCTATTTAAAGCTTCCTGCTTTGAGAACTACCAGCACGCCTAAGACTCAGCAGAAATTTGGGAAGAACCACCCATCTAAAAATCATTGGCAAGAATCCACTGAATCTGTAGAACTTGAAAAATTTAGGTAGGTAAAAATAAAAATCTGTATCAGTACTTTTAAAGTACAAAACAAGAAAACCTACTGTCAGATATATCAAAATGAAAAGTCACTTGTCAGGTTCCAATTAATAACTGTTAAAGGTCCCCTTCTTCACCCAGGCAGCGCCTCTGATATGAGCGTCGGAGAATTTCAGGCTCCACTTCTCTCCCTTGACCAGGGCTGAACCAGGGCAAGGACTTTTTCATTAGATCCGGTGATGTACCGGGTCTCTGCTAGGCAGAGGCTTACGCTTAGCAGTGTTCCCGGTTAGTCACCAGCACTAATGGGCGGGCTTTAGCGCTGTCCTAGCCTGTAAGTGCTAGTGCAGCGCCAAATCCCACCCATTAGTGTCAGTGACGTCACTGGGAACAATGTTAGGTGGAAGCCGTCCCCTTTTTTGTGAAGTGATCTGTATTTTTCATTGATACAATTTTGGACTTTTTGTTCACTTTTTATTTAATTATTTGGGAGGTGAAGCAACGAAAAGTTGGCCATTTTAATTTTTTGCCCATTATTCTATTCACTATATGGGTTAAACACTTTCGTATTTTAATAGTTTGGACATTTTCAGATGCAGCAATTTATTGCTGTAGGGACTTTAACATGCGATCGTCTGATACCTTATACCATAGACTGCAATGATTTATCATTGCAGTCTACATGAGAATCGGTGCATTTCTATCAAGCATTGCCGCTTTGCTATGTCAGGCCTCGGAGCCTTCTGAAGAGCCCAGGCTGCCATAGCGATCAAACAGCTCCCACAATCTCATTGTAGGGGAGCTGTTTCGTCAGCAGGAGTACAGAGCCTTCTGTAAATGACCACTCAAATGCCATAGTCACAATTGATCACAACATCTGAGGGGTTAAAGGTCCAGTTATGGACTCTGCCTTTGGGTTTCTGCTGTGTAAAACTGAGTGGGCGCCATCTTTAAAAACCCGACATCCACCGTACTGTCGGGAAGGGGTTAAATGAGAGTATTCACAGGTGTCACTAAATGTCCCCATATATTTAAAGATGGTGGTTACAAGGTCCCATTTTAAAGTAACTATGTTAATAGTATTTCAAAATTTGGATTTTTTTTCTTTGTGTTTTAAGTAATTGATTTATTCACCACTAAAATGATTTTTTTCTTATTAATTTCTAGTATTAATTACAAAAATGAAAGAAATTTTAGCCAGCACTCACAGCATAACTTATTCCTTGACATATTCATGGCACTGATTAAGAACAGGCTTGGATGCAGGTAAAACAATCTTTCTTTTCCCACTTCTTCTTCTCACCCCTGCCTCCTCCACTGATCATTCACCCTAAATTCACTGCTGAAGACTATCAGCTCACTGAGGGATAATGTTACATGCCTCCCATAGAAGTCTATGAAGAGTGGGAGGAGTGAGGTGCTTGTGGTAGACAAAGTCACAGACACACGGAGATGCTGCTGCGTCTAGTAAATTTTCTATCTCACTCTAAGGCCTCATACACACGACAGTGAAAAATGGCACACGGCCATTTTTAGCACCAATCAAAGTCTATGGGGCTATTCACATGGCCGTTCTTTTAACGGCCAGTAAATAGCATGTGTCCAAAAAATAGGACATGACATGTTTTTTTAACGGCTGTTAAAAACGGGTACACTTTAACAATATGGCAATGTAGGGGTTAAAAAAAAAAAAAAAACCTCACCTCAACCACTTTATCACTCTGCAGCAGTCTCTTCTCTCTTCACTGAACAGGACCTGTCGAAGGACATGCTATATGTGTGATGATGTTACCACGTGGGAGCACATGGTGATGTCATCACACACATTGCAGGTCCTTTGGTAGGTCCTGTTCAATGAAGAGAGAAGAGACTACTGCAGCGCGAGCACGTGGATGAGGTGAGGGTTTTCTTTGTCAAATCTACTGAAAAAAACAGATGGGTCATTATTTACACCATGGGAGAAATTATTCAAGTTGGGGCCTACATTGGGGGCATTATTAAAGCTGGGGGCACTATGGAGGACATTATGGGCACCATGGGGATCATGAAAAACAGGTGCAAAATGGATTCAAAACGGACATTAAAAATGGACACACGCCCAGAAAATAGATGCACACACTGATACAAAATGGCCATGAAAAACTGAGTGTGTTCGTTTTTAACAGATGTTTTTTTCACTGCATGTAGCCTAATGCTCGATTCATATCTACACTGCCCAGTATTGCTCTGTAATATCCTCCATGCAGCTTCTGCTTTTGAGGGTGTGCTACAGAGAGATAGGAGTGCAGGATCTCCTCTTTCTTGTGTGTGGTGTGTATGGGAGACATCATCACACTGGCAACTATAGAGCCTTGAGAGGGGAAAAATGCTGAATGCAAATCATGTAATGGCCAGATATACGTAGTGTTATCCCTCATTCACACATATATGTAAGCTTATTCTGAAACAGGGGACAAATTAATTACAATTGATTTAATATAAATTGTATGAATTCTCTTTTCAAATATCTGATCCTAAAAAGCAAAAATGTGCAAGTGCGTGGAATTGTAAAAATCCCTTTATTCATGAAGTGCTGGGATTCCAGACATTCTTGTCAAGTTTTATTGTGTGACAGCCTTTCACATCTTTCCAAATCTAAATAATGGTGTTATCCTTGTTGGCCTCCCTCCCAGCTCAGCCATTAATACGCATAGACATAAACAGTAATATGGCCCACGCTGATCTCCCACACACTGTATGTTCCACAAAGCATCAGCTGGCAATGCAGCAGCCAAATATTACACAGAAAGCTATTAATGCATAATGATCTAATTAGATATGGAAGTTCAGCAATTAGATCAAGGCTTCTTGTTCGGAAATATGCTGCTACTTACTTGTTATTGTTTCTTTCAATTCTCCCATGGCAGAGAATGGATTGACAGATCCCCGTCTGTTCATTTATTGCGAGTATTGATCTGTTTGAGATTATTAATTCGGGACCCATTTTATCAGGTATGGTTGACGTCTTCAAATGACTTTTTAATATCTATGGATATATGGATCTTTTTAATATTAATGGAACTATATCAACAACCTTTAAATTTATAGTTGGTAAGATCATTTTAAGCAGTCAGGATCTAGTCTCAACATAGGTCATTAATATTAGATTGTGGGGGTCTGACTCCCAGCACTCCCACCAGTCACCTGTTTGAAGTGACATCTCATTCATCAGTCACATGGCCTATGTGCAGTTCAGCACCCATTCAAGTGAATGGCCTATGATGCAATAGTAAGGCTAGTTACACAACTATGTTTTTAAATCTGGCAGGCTGTTCCAGTAGAGGAACAGCCTGCCAGAGTTCACCGTATCTGGCATAGTCTGATAGGGCCATACACTGCTGGATCCCCACTGACTACAATGAGATCCAGCTGTTTAAGGGCGTAAATGCCGCTTTTGGCCTTACAAAAAGTAGTGCATCGATAACTTTTTGTCCAGCCAAGAGCCACCATTTATGTCAAAAAGCAGCCTGATACCATTGTGGTCAATAGGGATCTGGTTGTGCATGGTCCTATCCGGCTATACAGTGAACTCTTCTGGAACAGCCTGCCAGATTTAAAAACACAGATGTGAAAGTAGCCTAAGCACATCTGCCATACAATGTATGGCAGTGTGCTTGTTAAGCTGTGAGGAGGCCGCAGCGCTCAACAGCTGATTGTTGGCGGTGCCTGAAGTCTGATCCCCAGTGATCAGGCATATCCGTATTCCACTCCCAGAGAATACCCCTTTAAATGTGCCAGAAGAGGCACAAATACCTCAATATATGTGGACTTTTCTGCTTCTCGTTAAACAAGGGGTGTGGCTTAGGTTAGTTTCACACTAAAATTAAAATCTTCCTGCAGGCTGTTCCAGCAGAGGAACACCCTGCAGGAGTTCATTGTATCCGTCATAGCCAGAAAGGGCTGGAACACCGCCAGAACGCATTGACTATAAGGGGGCCTGTTTCCAGAATTAGTGCTGGGATTCGGCTGGACAAGAAGCGGTGCTATAGTCATTTGGGCTCCAGCGGGAAAAGGCAGTATCTGACTAAGATTTTAATGCCAGTGTGAAACTAGCCATAGAAGGAAATAGACTTGGCTTAGTTGGAAATGTGGGACTTAAATGTGGCAAAATCAGTATGCCACAAATGGTCTAAAGTAAGCCAAGATGTGGCAATAAGTTAGTCTAAAGTTTCTATAGATGAGGCAAATTTATTTTATGGCATGAACCACTGTGATGAATCTCACACATCTAGTGTAATTCTAAGCTGTCTAGTTTAAGACAGTATTAGTAAATCTGTGTATTCTTTGCAAACTAATGCTGAAAACAGCATATTTATTATACTTTTTACTATACTTTTTTTTTGCATAAAGTTAAGCTTTCCTTTACAGTTAGCCATGTGTTGACAGGTTTCCTGCTCAGGTTATTTTCAAAAATGTTTGTAAATTCTATACATGCTTTGCAATTCCTATTAGTGTACATTGTACAATTCAATTACACACTTATACATCAAATTAATGTATTATTTGTTGTTATTATATTTAATATATTATTCTAAGCTAACTTTTTTTTTTAAACAGGGAGTACTTCATCAAATGAATGGAGTGGACATTCTTGCACAGGTAATTAATATCTAGCCAAAGTATTTCCATTTATCTGGATTCACGTGTGGGTATAAAATATTTGCTTTTCAGAAATTTTAAAGGGACACTTCTGTCAGAAAATTGGTATTTTTTCATTTTTTTTAGATTTGGTGACCTTTTTTTCATTTTTATTATTTTGTATTAAGTCAGCAGTGACTTAGTATTGAGCTCTGTAGCCCAGGGGTTAAAGTTCTTGCCTTTAATGTAGATGGTTGTGAGTTTGAATCCAAACAGAAACATTTCAAAAATAGAGTCTAAATTAGACTTACTGTATATACTGACATGCTTGGGAATACCCCTTTCATGTTCATAACACTGACTCCATATAAGGGCACATCCATATATGGAGTCAGTGTTATGAACATGAAAGGGGTATTCCCAAGCAAGTCAGTATATAAGTCTAATTTAGACTCTATTTCAGAGTAGTCCCTGCTCTGACTCCATATATGGGCACATCCATATATGGAGTCAGAGCTGGGACTACTTTAACCAACCATCTGCAGGGACTAAAGCAGGGGGGCCCCTTAGAGGATCAGGGCCCTTGGCAATTGCCCAGTTTGCCCCCCCCCAACGCCAGCCCTGTGCATGTCACACCACAAGGGACATATATAAAGACGGCTGTTTTCTGCACCATCTTGATATCCCTAGTGCTGCCAGTCTCATCATAAACTATGCACATCCTTCAGAAGTTTGTCCATCTAGAATGAAATCTACACCAGCCCGCAGCTAGAGTTGATTTCAGTCATCATTTATGCCAGAAAATAATGATAAAT
The DNA here is from genome assembly GCA_900303285.1 of Rhinella marina. Taxonomy (NCBI): domain Eukaryota; kingdom Metazoa; phylum Chordata; class Amphibia; order Anura; family Bufonidae; genus Rhinella; species Rhinella marina. The sequence goes on along the minus strand of ONZH01006554.1, from coordinate 175,035 downwards.
CTGCTGGGGCTGATGGCCCTACTCACACCATTCCCTTTTTGGAAAGTGGCAAGCATGGCATAAAACATTTTTTCTCAAGTGGCTTTTACAAAGTCACAAATCCATGGTTTACAACTTTGTCAAGTTTTCTGTTGTAGAGGTTTGATAAATCACCCCCCCATGACTTTAAAGTGGCATACGTTAGAGGTTCGCGTCAGAGAATACGTGTTGTGAATAGAGCCACTTTTCCCTAAATTAAGACAATAATTGCTACACGAACAAAGGGTTACTAACATTCATTGAACATGCATGTTAAAACATTTTAAAGACAAAAAAAAAATGTTTTACAAAAGCATATTTTCACAAAGCTTTAACAATAAGGACAAAAATAAGGACTTCTCTATCTAGACTTTGTTAGTTTTACGTGGGTGACAAGTTTTGTTGCTTTTTAAAAAACCTGCACATGTGAACTGAGCCTAATTGTGTGTATTTTAATGAAATAGGGCTAAAGCTTTGGTGAATTTTTTGTTTTAAAGTATATGCAAAATGAAGCTAAATTCACACATGCAGGTTTGGCGTGACCACTCCATCATTCTTTACAGTTGCACAGGTCTTGCAGCACTTTTAATGCTGGTGTGCCCTCTGCTGGACATTTGTTGAATAACTCCTTTTTTTTTTTTAACAGTACATGCAGACAACGTGTAACACGTACCTTTCATCTGGAGAGGATGAATTTAATGTTGACAAGCTGGTCAATATGACTTGTAAGTGTAATATTTGTTCATGTCATATTTTCAAACCTAAGGAATATATTAATGTGACTGCAGTATAATGGCAGGAGAAAGACAAAGGGCAGATTATCATGGGAGTATGCAGTCACGGTCTACTCAGGACAGAGGGATGCCCCAGTTGATGCTAATCTTGTGCTCAGGGGACTGTTCAAACCTACATGGCTCTTCCTAGTTATCATAATGTAAGTAAGGGATAGGGAGCTAACCCACAAGTCACAACCTTATTCTGATATTGAAAATTCAGAAAATCAAAAATTTTCTGTCTTACAATAGTGCTCTTGGACATAAAAAAAACAAAACAAAAAACTGAGGGCTAGGGCAGACTCTTCTTCTGTTTTCTTTTATACATTTATAAGCATTTTGTCCTGATGAGATGGCCACGTTAAAGGGAGTCTGTCACCAAATTTTTACCCATTAAAATCAGCAGTGGCCAGCAGAATGTTGCCCAAGCATTCAAGAGTTACCTTTATGTTGTTTCTGTCTGTAGTGAATGTCCTGGAAAATCATATGGAAAAAGACTCTAAAGTGCCCAAGGGGACAGGCTTTAGTTTTCAAAGTGACCAAGTACACCACCATGTATCTTTCCCGAGCTGCAAAGGTCTCCACCCCTCCCTACCAGTGTCACTCTGATGCAGCACCTCCCCGCTGCTTGCTCCTCATGTAAGCTGTGCCTGGCATCCCGGGGTGCATTGACCATAGACGTTACAGGGAAATTTCCAAGTGGGCCGATGCCCATGGGGCCAGCCAAGTCTTCCTCTCTGACGCTGACCGGGTAGATAATGAGCTCTCAACAATAATTAACGCTGTGAGAATAAGGTACTCATCTACCACACCAGTGACCGCACATGCCTTTCTGAATTTAACTGCTGTGGCCAACATCTCACCTCCTAAGCCTCCTGCTCCATAGAAAACTGGAGGAGCAGGACAGAAGATGGTAGCTATTGATGACCACCACAGATATAGTAACATAGTAACATAGTTTATAAGGCGGAAAAAAGACATCTGTCCATCCAGTTTGGTCTGTTATCCTGCAAGTTGATCCAGAGTAAGGCAAAAAACCCTGTGAGGTAGAAGCCAATTTTCCTCACTTTAGGGAAAAAAAATTCCTTCCCGACTCCAATCAGGCAATCAGAATACCTCCCTGGATCAACGACCCATCTCTAGTAACTATAACCTGTAATATTATTACCCTCCAGAAATACATCCAGGCCCCTTTTGAACTCTTAGTGAACTTATCATCACCACCTCCTCAGGCAGAGTCACCACCTCCTCAGATAGCCAGCTATTGGGGCAGTATATTGTGCTACACTGTGTTATTTGGTTGTGCTGGGATGGTATTTTGCACTATGGTATTGTTGACCCCGCCTACTTGTGTTGTCCCACCTTCTTTTAATTTAGACCTGCCTACAAATGGGGCCACTTTAAAAAAAATTTTCAGGGCTGCTTTAAAGGGAACCTGTCACCTCCGAAACACCCCCTGAACTAGAGTAAGCGTTGTATAGTGTAAGTGATGTTGAGTCCGATTATGTAATTTTTATCTTTATACTCACTTCCATTCAGACGCTGTGCTCACACAAACCAGCAGTAAAATGCACTCACTGGACTCTTCTTTGAGTCCTCTCCATTATGTGAGTGAGCACCGGAGTCCAGTGAGTGCATTTTACTACAGGTTTGTGGGAGCAGCGTCGGAATGGGAGTGAGTATGAAGATAAAACTTACAGATTCGGATTCAGCATCACTTACACTATACACAGCTTACTCTAGTTCAGGGGGTGTTTTGAAGATGACAGGTTCCCTTTAAATTCCCAGTCCGCCCCTGCTGGCATCCACCCTCCTCTCCCCTGATATCAGGGAGATGCCCCAGCAAATCTTGTACAGTCGTCATGTGCTGCACCTCTGGCGCATGCGCAGAACAATTCTCTGAGGCAGTTGCGCTGGAAGCACAGCACACAGCACCTGCGTGAGATTTGCAGAGGCATCTCCCTGAAGTCAGAGGAGAGGGGAATGGATGCCAGGCACAGCTTACAGGAGGAGCAAACAGTGACGTTGGTGGAGAGGTGAGGAGATCTTTGCAGCTTAGGGGAGGTACACGGCACGGCCATAGGCAGTGGACTAGGGTAACTTTGAGAACTAAAAATATCACCTACATATGCCCATAAATGTACACAGACCCTTTGTCATAGACAACCAACAAGCAAAGAAAGAATGAAAGTACTAAACCAAGATAAAAATATGTAACAAGCCTTATTAACACATCTAGTGGTGGTCTATTTCCTGGTTATGCTGTATCCCGCCTATATTATGTCTCAGGGTTTGTGTCTGTAAAATGTATTCTGCTTTTGTGCTTGCATCTACTTTACTGCATATGAGGGTGCTATTGGGCATTTTATTACATGATGTTATACCCACTGCTTTATCTTTGCATTGGACATATTGTGCATTGTAGTTGATGATTTATAGTTATACTGTAGCACATACACTTCTCTATTACTCTGACATATCATATCCTAATATATAGATGTTACGTGTTATAACTGGTATCATGCCATCTTGGTTATTATTATTAGACATTCGGCGGGACATGTTAGACCAGAGTGTCCCCCCCCCATTTTTTTAGCTGTACTCTTTCTATGTATTTTTTTATTTATTTTTTTGTCAGAATTATATGTTACTAAAGCTTGTTACAAATTTTTATCTTGGACTAGTACTTTCATAGTTTTTTGCTTGTTACTGTGAGAACTAAAGCACATCCCCCATGCCACTTTACAGCTGTTTTCCATACTTTTCCACGACATTCACTATCGACAGAAACTACATAAAGGTATATCTAGCATGCTTGGGCAACATTATGCTGGCTATTGCTTATAGTTCAATGGGTGAAAATTTTATGACTCTCCCTTTAAACAATGCAACTTGCGGTAATATTGCAGGCCTAATGTGTGCAGAATGTATTTCTTTTGCCATAAGAAACCAAACAAAAAAGGGGCATTTGAGATGTTTCTGTCATGGTTATAGTAGACCTGTGATCTTCTGCAACTAGCAGTGTAGCCCTGGCTGGTGGGATCAAACTAGAGACTAGGCTGGTAAAATAGAGCAGAATGAAAAGCCTCTGTATCTTACACTTATTCGTCTTTAGCATACAGTACACACTAAAGACCACAGTTACACTTTAAAGCAGGGTTCAGAAACCTTCAGCACCCCAGCTGTTGTGAAACTACAACTCCCAGCATGCTCCATTTCTAGAGAAGTTCAGAGGACAGGTTTACATCCTGGGAGATGTAGTTTCACAACAGCTGGAGTGCCGGATGTTCCCAAGCCCTGCTTCAAAGTAAGGTCCACTTTTAGCAGATGTAATGAATGGGATCCAGGAGCTTGAACGTGGGGGTACCAGGGTCGATGAAGGGGTGTGCATCTGTCTTTTGAACAGTGTGAGCTTTTACCCTTTTAGTTTGTAGATCAGAGAGTTTCTTGACCTTTATTGACGGTTGCCCTATTGAAATTGATATGCCTGCATGTTAAAGCCCCATTGATTTCAAAAGGGCAATCTGCTGACACAGTCCTGAGATCCAGAGATTTTTAAACTAATAGCTGAGACATGCCAGTGATAGGATGTGCCACATTACACCATGTCTAAGTGATCCTGAAGGCCTAACTTCTTTAACTGTTTTCATTGACATTTCTAAATGAGAAATCTTCACCTTAAAATACTGCTCTCTCCTGTTTCCATGATGACCTTTAAACGTAGTGTTTTGGAGTTTTATGACATACATATTTCATTTTCAGTTTGTTTTCCTTCTGCTATACTTTTGTTCAAGTACATTTTAGAGAATGTATCTCTTCTTTTATGTAAAATTTATAGGGGCACATTTATTAAGACTGGCGGTGGTTCCACCAAAGTTATGAAGAGGCGCCGGCCTCTCCATAACTTTGCAATCATTCAGCGTCAGTTCTAAATGTAAGACAGCTTTCAAGCTGTCTTACATTTAGACCTTTTTCTACACCTAAAATAGGCATAGAGAATGATGAATGGGACGGGCCTGCTGGTCCATCCCTTTTCCTGCCCATGCCACACTTGCAATTTTAGACCTGGCGGGAGCGGGGTGAAGTCGCAGATTGTGGCTCAACTAACTGTTGCACCGCCATCTGCGTCTGAAATAATTTAGGCGTATTTCATATTAGTAAATGACCCCCATAATATTTGTAAGAACTCCAGATGTGCACAAAACCACACCTAGACCTCACCTATAGCAGTCTCCTTTTCCACATCCTAAGCATGGCTCATGGTATATAGATACCTCAAAGCTTACAGTAGGGCTGAGTTGCAAACCAACTCTCCAAACCACGTTAATCACTAGGTAACCGTGAAGAAGCAGGTAGACCCCTGTTGTTCGTAACAATATATTGGTGCTTTATAACTAATAATTAGAATAGCTGAAAAAGCACAGATGCTAACGTCTTCTGGACTGGAAATTTTTCATTTTCATATTACTCACTTCAGTTTAAAAAAGTAGTTATAGATATTCTGTTAAGCTGACTTTGTAAAAAGTCACAAAAAGGCTGCTTTTATACGAGCGTGTGGGAATCAGTGCGTATTGCACCTCCAGAATAAGCGGATTCTGGATGATATAACATCCAGACTGTCATCAGTATTTTAATCAGTAATTACATGCGTATTCCTTCCTTCCTGCATTTTTGATGCACTCCCATAGGCTATAATGGGCCTATTTGGAAGCAAATTCGCACAAAAGTAGGACTTTCAAATACTGATAGAAATTATACGCCCATTCATTAACATTAGCAGCGGATTCCGGTACATAAAATCCGAGCCGTATACAGCTTGCAAATATGCTCATGTGAAAGCGCCCAAATTGTCACAATGTTCATCTAGTAAAAGGGTGGTGTAAAAAGTAGAATAACATCTCAAGACGTGTTAAACTTAAAGGGAGTCTTTCACCTGTTTTTCACCAATATAACTAACAGCAGTGCCCCACAGCAGATTGCAGACACATCCCAGACATACCTGTGTGAACTTTGTGCCTTTATTCCATGTTCAGAAAAAGCACTTTTATTCTGCAGGAAAACAGCTCCCAAGTGCCCAGATCTTCTGATATACTGGATATAATGCTTTGGTATCATTTGAAAGCTTGGAATGCCAGCTTTCAAAGAAGGTCAGAACCATTTTTCTATCTGCTACTAATCCCAAGATACAAGCAGCTAAAGCAGCCCTCCCCTCTTCAGTCTTGTTTGCTTTGGGCACTTGCAGCAGCAGAGCTGGGCACTTGGGAGCTGTTTTCCTGGACATGGAATACAGACACACAGTGCACACGGGTATGTATGGGATGTGTATGCAATCTTCTGTGGGGCAGTGCTGTTAGTTATATTAGTGAAAAACAGGTGAAAGACTCCCTTTAAAAATGCAACAAATGAATCAGACATTGTGCGACATTTAATCAAATGAATCCAAAATTATGGCAGCTCAGACTCCTGTAAAACTTACTTTAATAATTTGTTTTAATCGCCCGCATACTATTTTGTCTTACAGATATCTTTCAAAAACTTGCAGCTGTCAAAGATCAAAGAGAATGGTTGATAGAAAGTGGAGCGCACACAGTAAGAGACCAATTCACTTTTATATCTAGAAATAGTGACTGATTGATTTCCAAGAAATTTGCTTTAGCTCAAGGTGGTCTCTGGTTATATACAAGGATGGATCAAATACATAAGCACAACACACTTCTAGTGTACTCAGGGGCGTAGCTAAAGGCTCATGGGCCCTGGTGCAAGAGTTCAGCTTGGGCCCCCCTTCCCTCAATGCTTTGTGGCCAGGGGCAGGGAAGCTCATAGCCTTCCTGTTGCCTGAGGCAAAAATTGAAACGTCGCCCCCCCATGTCAAATTCTTGATCTAACTTCTTCCCTCCAGCCAGAGGTGTAAATTGACCAGCATGCACTTTCTATAATATCAGGGTCTTCTTCTTTGGGCCCCCTGAAGCTCCAGGGCCCGGTAGAGACTGCTACCTCTGCACCCTCTATAGCTACGCCCCTGAGTGTACTCATTGTGAATATTCAATCTCCACCCTCAGTATGGGAGAACATGATCTGGACAGGTTTGAGCCTCTAGATAAAACAAGAATGTTTCCATTCACTGAGATGATCTTGAATTAAACAAGTTATTTAAACAAAGTATATTAGAAATTTGCATTACTTTTTATTGTTCAATGAATAACATTTATTTACAGTTAACTTAAATAATTATTTTAATCATTTGCCACCCTCTGACTAAGATGTACACCATGGACAGCTGTCTGTTGCAACACTATGATGTTTTTTTCTTTCATGATGATGTTGGAGTCAGTGTGCCCCTGAGATCAGTGACCAGGCTGTAATACACAGTCCTGACCTGTCCAACTACTGCAATCAGAGAAAACGTCAATCTTGACAGCTAACCCCTTCGACTCAGTCATGATCACGGCATTGAAGGGAGTCCTCTTGCAATGGCGATGACCGTTCCTGGCGGTAGATTAGCTGTTTCATGGCTATTCCTTTTAGGGCATACCTGCAGAAGAATAGTGGCATTAAAAATACTAAAATCCTTCAGTTTTCACACTGGCCAATAAGCATCATAATATGTGTCGCTCCTTGTTCTTGACAGAAACAAAACAATAGCTGATCTCAGGGAGACCAGCTACAAAAACACCGTGGAGCCCCAGTTATGGGTCTACAACACAGTGAAAGCCAGATATCCCTCAAAGGAAGGAAAACCAAGCAAAGGGGTGTCCCCATTACAGAGATCACCAAATCCACCATATTAAGTGGCCCCTATGTCAAGATCCCGCTCTTTTACAAGCTTTAAGGATGTGATGGGGAAAACCTAAGCCAGTTATCCATCCACAGACAGCTGTTTCGGGGTATTGCCCCTCATCAGTGTGAAGTAGGATTCTGGCTAGCGGTTAGGCCTCTTTCACACTAGCGTTAGCACGGATCCGGCACCTAAAGGGTGCCAACGGATCCGTGCTAACGCTGATACATGTGTGGAGCCGGAGCAGCGCTCCGGCCCCACACATGTTAACATGGAACAAGACACAGACATACATACATACACACATACATACTCACATACTCCAGGGACGTCGGCAGAACGTCTTCACGCGCCTCCTGCGCGCAGTGATGACGATTACCCACAGCGCCCTCTGCTGGGCGCAGTGGGGAAACGTCATAGCTGCGCGCAGGAGGCGCGTGAAGACATGCTGCCGGCGTCCCTGGAGTATGTGAGTATGTATGTGTGTATGTTTGTATGTATGTCTGTATGTATGTATTTATGTATGTGTCTGTAGCCGGATCCGGAATGATCCCCCATTGCAAATCAATGGAGGACAGATCCGGATTACTGGTGTGTCCACACCAAACGGATCCGTCCCCATTGACTTGCATTGGGGGTCATTCCGGATCCGTCTTGGTGCGGATCCCTGGACCGGAGAGCAAACCGCAGCATGCTGCGGTTTGTTCTCCGGTCTGAAGACGGAACGGAATGCTTTCAGGAGCATTCCGTTCTCTTCAGTTCAGTTTTGTCCCCATTGACAATGAATGGGGACAAAACTGAAGCGTTTTATTCCGGTATTGAGCCCCTATGACGGAACTCAATACCGGAATTTTAAAACGCTAGTGTGAAAGTAGCCTTATTTTGCATATTACTTGTTCTTGACAGATCACTTTTCAGAAGTCATCTCATTGTCATCACAGGCAAAATTATAATGACATATATCAACTATATACAGTATAGATAGCACCAGATCCGCATAGGTGATTTTTAAAGCTTATCTACTTCTTTCTTGTAAAATCACCTCTGCACAGGTTACAGAACTTTCACATAGAAGCCAATGAGGTCCCTCCAGTCTATTGTGTCTATGGCCAATTTTGGCTACTGTAAAGCGCATCTCTAAATGCTGTTAACAGCTCAGGAAAGATGGCCGCTCCATCATAATGCTGTGGAAATAGAATAACAAAATTTACAATCATAAAATAAAAAACAGGTTAGAAAAACTAACTGGCCGATTATATATATATATATATATATATACAGTGGAGGAAATAAGTATTTGATCCCCCACTGACTTTAAAAGTTTTAATACTAAAAAATAAATGAAACGTCTCATAATTTTATGCCAGCTTTATTTTAACAGTGCCACATAGAATATCAAAAGAAAAACAGAGAAAATTACATGAAATGAGAAATAAAAAATAATTTGCATTTCTTTGAGGGAAATAAGTTTTTGATCCCCTAGTAAAACCATGACTAATGTTGGCTCCCACAGACCACTGACCAGGGGCATAGCTATAGGGGGTGCAGAGGTAGCAGTCGCTACCGGGCCCAGGAGCCTGAGGGGGCCCAAATACCCTTGTGCTGTATAAGAAGACACACAAAGCACTGAGGAAAGGGTGGCCCAAGATGAACTCTTGCACCAGGGCCCATGAGCCGTTAGCTACGCTCCTGCCACTGACACACCCTAATCACAGTGAAGTCGTTACCTAAATGAGAGACACCTGTCCCAAATTGTCACCTGTATAAAAGGCCACCTGTAAACAGTCTCAGTGACACTCCAACATCTCCACCATGGGCAAGACTAAAGAGCTGTCTAAAGATGTCAGGGACAAAATTGTTGACCTACACAAGGCTGGAATGGGCTACAAAGCCATAAGTAAGAAGCTGGATGAGAAGGTGACAACTGTTGGTGCAATTATTCGGAAGTGGAAGAAGTACAACATTACTGTCAATCGACCCAAGCCTGGAGCTCCATGCAAGATATCTCCTCGTGGAGTCTCATTGATCATGAGAAAGGCTAAAAATCAGCCAAGAACTACATGGTAGGAGCTGAGTAATGATCTCAAGGCAGCTGGGACCACAGTCTCCAAAAAAACCATTGGTAATACACTGAGACATAATGGTTTAAAATCCTGCAGTGCACGCAAGGTTCCTCTGCTCAAGAAGGCTCACGTCCAGGCCCGCCTCAAGTTTGCCAATGAACATATTAATGACTTCGAGAGAGACTAGGAGAAGGTGCTGTGGTCAGATGAGACCAAAATTGAGCTCTTTGGCCTCAACTCGACGTGTTTGGAGGAAGAAAAATACAGAATATGACCCTAAGAATACCATCCCCACCGTCAAGCATGGTGGTGGAAGTATTATGTTTTGGTGGTGTTTTTCTTCTAAGGGCACAGGCCAACTTCACCACATTGACGGGAAGATGAACGGGGCCATGTATCGCAAAATCCTGGGTGACAACCTCCTTGCCTCCGCCAGGGCACTGAAAATGGGTCGTGGATGAGTCTTTCAGCAGGACAACGACCCAAAACATACAGCCAAGGAAACAAAGGAGTGGCTCCATAAGAAGCATATCAAGGTCATGGAATGGCCTAGCCAGTCTCCTGACCTCAATCCCATCGAAAATCTATGGAGAGAGCTGAAGCTTCGCGTTTCCAAATGCATGCCGAAAAACCTTAAGGATATGGAGATGATTTGCAGAGAGGAGTGGGCCAAAATTACTCCTGAAGTGTAGGGGATCAAATACTTATTTCAAATACTTATTTCCCTCAAAGAAATGAAAATTATTTTTTATTTCTCATTTCATGTAATTTTCTCCGTTTTTCTTTTGATATTCTATGTGGCACTGTTAAAATAAAGCTGGCATAAAATTATGAGACGTTTCATTTATTTTTTAGTATTAAAGCTTTAAAAGTCAGTGGGGGATCAAATACTTATTTCCTCCACTGTATATATATATATATATATATATATATATATATATATATATATATATGTAAAAGTATGTGGAATGGCAGGGGAGAAGAGGGAAGTATAGGGGAGACCAGATTTTCAGCAAGTATCTACATACTCATTCAATTGTTATGTTGTATTTTCAGACCCTTGTGAAACTCTTAGCTGCAAGAGACAGTAACGTGTTAGTAGGTGCTCTCCTTGCTCTTACAAGTTTGGCTGAAAGGTGAGTTACTGACAAAGCTGAAGTCTGTGTCCCTGAGACACCTACATATTTTTTCAGTTTTTTACTTGTTTGGCAAAAATTACAATAGTTTTCAGCCAGCAACACTCTAAATCAATAACATGTTATGATGTGAAGGAGGCAATAAAGGATTTATGAAACTGAATTCCATTTGCAGAATGTTTTGTGAGAAATTTTCCCCATGTGAATATACCCTTAAAGGGGTTGTCTGAGTTATAGAAATATATTCCCATCAGCTTTATAATCTATAATAATACTTTTGTAAAGTACCTTTTTTACCTATAATATCTTGTTTCTCAGGTGCTGATGACCCGTGATGTCATCCAGCAAGCTCCCTGTGCTGACGTTTTCTGTATAGGCTTATCCCTGCCTTAGGGAGTAGCCTGGCTCTGTACACGAAACATCAGAGCCTTGTGTGCCTGCCCCCCCCTTCCCCCTCTGTGTCTGGCTGGCTGGTTCTGAAAACAGAAGCACCCTCACCCACTGGCGATCGGAGCCCAAAGCCAGTCCCCATGACCACAAGTAAATTCATTGCCCATGATATATTAGATAGATTATATAGATGACAAATATGACACATATGTATATATAGATATACTGATCTATGTCTCTATATATATATATATATATATATATATATCTATAGATGGTATATATAGATATGTATACAGAGATATAGATCAGTAAATATATATCTCTATGTGATGTGTGTGGTGCAGCGTGTGATGTGTGTGGAGATGATCATGTGACTGTGTTTGTATGCAAGGTTAGGTTGTGCAGAGCATGCAGTGCAGTGCAGGGGGCGGGAAAGGGCAGATTATTCACACCCACAAATATTCATGAGGGAGAGCTGAGTCATTGTTACACGCCCCCACAGCTTTGCTGTAGCATGTAAACAAAGCATCTATAACAAAACTATTAGAGGTGAGCGAACGTGCTTGAAACGAGCACTGTACCGCTCGGCTTCCCTGCGCTCGCATGGGCGCAGGCAGCCGCTTCCGTCCTCCTCAGGAGGACGGAAGCGGCTGCCTGCGCCCATGCGACCGCAGGGGAGCCGAGCGGTACAGTGCTCGTTTCGAGCACGTTCGCTCATCTCTAAAAACTATGCAAAGGTGTAAGTATGTTTTTTTCCCAAGAAATCAAGCGTAACTAATGTATATGTAAGTTCTGATGAGTTTTATAATGTTTTTTTTTTTCATTACTCGGATAACCCCTTTAAAAGTTGAAGTAAGAGTTAATCTTAAATTTAAAGTAAATAGTGGCTGGACTTTCCATTTGAGAAGACTTTCACCAGACACTATTTTTAAATTTCGATTTGCATTTTGCATATTGCATTTTTTAATCATCTGTTAGTTGACCATAATCTGTAGTTTTGTGTCTCATGATCAGACTTTATAAAAGCAGTGTCTATGCATGTTGTAAATTTTCAAGGTTTCTGCCACAAGTAAGGTTGGACGTTCATTTGTTGGCTAGTTAAGTTCTTGTGTCTATTACCAACTAAGGACGTGTACATATTCATGCTTGGCCCAAGTGAAACTGTAAAAAGAATATGGGATTAATTTATTTTTACCTTTTTAGCCCAGAATCCAGAACTGCTATTAGTGAGCTCAGTATCGTAGAAAGTCTGATGATGATACTACAAGAATATGATCTGCTCTCCAAAAGGTAAGTTTGATGATTATAAGCTTGAAAATGATTCACATAAACATTTAAAGGGGTTCTCCGAGTTATATATATTGATGACCTATCCTCAGGATAGGTCATCAATATCAGATTGGCGGGGGTCCGACGCCCGGCACCCCCGCCTATCAGCTGTTTGAAGAGGAGGCGCGCGCTGTACCAGCGCTGCCTCCTCTTCGCTGGCCGACACGGGGGTAGTGGTGGGTAGGTGTAATTCCACCTCACCGCCCCATTCATTTCTATGGGAAGAATCGCTCCCATACAAGTCTATGGAAGCGATTCTTCCCATAGAAATGAATGGGGCGGTTAGGTGTAATTACACCTACTCACCACTACCCCTGTGTCGGCCAGCATGTAAACAGTGAAGAGGAGACAGCGCTGATACGGCGCGCGCCTCTGCTTCAAACAGCTGATCAGCGGGGGTGCCAGGTGTCGGACCCGCGCCGATCTGATATTGATGACCTATCCTGAGGATAGGTCATCAATTTATATAACTCGGAGAACCCCTTTAACGATTTTGTCCAGCCATATAACATTTTTAGTAAAGTGGTTAAAAAATAAAAGAATCTATGACCTCTACAGTCCGTCAACGTTGCCATTCCAATGAATACCGGGTTCCTGGTTGTCTCTCCTTCGCAGTTCAGTCTCAACACACAGGTAATGCGAGGAGAAGCCTACTCAACCAGTCACAGGCTGAGGTGGGTCACTGTTGCATCTATTGATTGGCTGAGTGGATATCTGCTGCCACTTCCTGTGTGTCAAGCCTGAACCAGGAAGTGGAGAGAACATCGAGGACCTGGTGGTCTTCAGTCAAGAGTATTTCAACTACACCTTACAAGCAAATCTTAATGAAGTGTCACATTTTACCCCTTGTCTTACCCCTTGTCTTAATTTTATCTTTATTATAATTAGCTGTCAAGAAATGCAGTAGTAATTGAAATTATGACATGATGAATATGTTTGCTTAATATGCAGACTTTCAGCAGAGCTCCTACGTCTCCTGTGTTCAGAGTCTGACGTAAAGGAACAAGTCAAGATTTATGATGGTGTTCCTACTTTGCTTAGTTTGCTCCACTCTGACCACCTTAAGCTGCTATGGAGCGTTGTCTGGATATTGGTTCAAATCTGTGAAGACCCAGAAATCTGTGTGGAAATTCGGACATGGGGAGGAATCAAACAGCTGCTCCATATTTTGAAAGGGTATGAATATTTTGTTCCGGAAATCGCTCATCAACAAAATCTGTGACCAGGTGAAATTACCTGCTTTGAGGACTGGATTTTCTTCCATATTGTAGTAAATTTGAATTATCCCACAATTTCATTTCAAATTAGAATCCTTTTATATGGGCAGGTTTCTATCCATAACGAGCGACATTCAACAACGTAGGAAGTTTCTCGGTGCTCCTGTAAGGACCATACACATGGGCAGATAATTGGCCAGTGCCCAATGCTTACTGTCGTTTGTGCTGCCCTTCATTTCCAATATTGTTGGCAGCACATTCCCTGTTTACATGGGCCGATATGCTGCCAATGATAAGTTTTACGCACATATAAAAGATGCAATCAGCTGACAAGCTTGTTTTTTTGTCTGATTGCTGGACACCTTTACACGAGGCAATGATCGAGAAAGACCTTTTAGACTGTAAAGTACTGTATATTCTACTAAGATCTAAAAGAAAATAGGGGGTTAATGGTTTGCACTGAACATATTTATATCCCATTACGCCCCACATGCAGCTGGTATAGAAAATGTATAAATGCATGTAGCATAGTGACATGCAATGCATTTAGGAAGTCTTCAGACCCTTTCCCCTTTTTCACATTTTATGTTGCAGACTTGTGGTAAAATTTAAAAAAAAACAAGTTTTTCCCCATCATTCTGCATTCAGTACTCCATAATGACAAAGTGAAAACAGAATGTTTGAAATCTTTGTTAATTTATTGAAAAAGAAAAACTAAAATATTAATAATTATTCAGACCCTTTACCCAGTACTTAGTAGAAGCACCTTTGGCAGCCATTACAGCCTCCAGTATTCTTGGGTATGATATCACAAGGTTTGTACACCTGGATTTGGTGATTTTCTTCCACTGTTATCTATAGTTTCGTTCAGGTTGGATGGGGACCGTTGATGCACAGCCCTTTACAGGTCTCTCTAGAGATGTTTGATTGGGTTTAGGGCCCCTTTCACACCTGCGGCGGGGGACCCCGGCAGGCTGTTCCGGCGGGTGAACAGCCCGCCGGATCCATGCTGTCACAGGTGCACGTGTGCGGCCGGAACTACGCTCTGGCCCTATTCGCTGTAATGGGGGCGGGCCGCGGATCCGGCCGCAGCACGGCAACCCCTGCCGAGAGGCAGCCGGAACAAAAGTACAACATGCTGCGGCCGGATCCGCGGCCCGCCCCCATTACAGTAGTTCCGGCCCCACACATGCACCTGCGGCAGCACGGATCCGGCGGGTGAACAGCCTGCCGGAGTCCCCTGCCGCAGGTGTGAAAGGGGCCTAAGTCTGGGCTCTGGTTGGGGCATTCAAGGACATTTACAGAGTTGTCCCTAAGCCATTCCTTGTCTTTTCTGTGTGCTTATGGTCATTGTCTTGCTGGAAGGGGAGTTGTTGGCCTAGTCTGAGGTCCAGAGCACTCTGGATCAGGTTTTCATTAAGAATATCTCTGTATTTTGCTCCATTGTGCTTTCCCTCAAACCTGGCCAGTCTCTTGTCTCAGCCACTGAAAGACATATAGACAGGGGTATGTCTTTCCAAATCATGTCCGATCAATTGAATTTACCACAGGTGGACAGGACTCCAATCAAGGTGTAGAAACATCTCAAAGATGATCAAAAGAAATGGGAGGTCCCCAGGACTAAAGTTCAAGTGTCTGAATACTTATGTCCATTTGAAATTTTAGTTCTGCGCATTGATGGCATTTAGCACAAAAACTCCTTCCTCTGAATAGGTCATCAGTATCTGATCCGTAGGAGTCTGATCAGTTGTTTGAAAAGGTAGTAGTTCTCCTGTGAGCACTGCAGCCCTCTCTCAGCTTTTCCTAGGTCGAGTGACGATACGTTCATGTATCACTTGACCTGGGGCAGCTCAGTGAATGGGGCTGAGCGCAATACCAAGCACAGCCGTTATACAATATACGACGCTGTGCTTGATGACCAAGGGGTTTTCCAGAAGAAAACCATTTCAATGTTTCACTTCTGTATAGAGAGAGTCAGTTATTCCTGACACAAGGTCAGTAAAAGCTCTTGCTGAACATCACATTGTTTGTAATATATCACTTACGTTCTTCCAGGGAACAGTATCTAGTTTCTGATCGTTCCTCCATTGGGAGCTTATCAAGTGCAAATGCTGCAGGCCGGATTCGACATCTTTATTTATCTGAAGATTTGAGTCCAAGAGAAATACAAGAAAATACCCTTTCACTCCAAGCAGGTAACATCATTTGTCATGTGCATTTTGAATGTCCTATGAATGATAGACAACTTTGTTTTTAGCTTGCAAAACAATTTACGAAATATAAAAATGAAGAAAGTGGAGATTTGGCTAGCAAGTGGTAGTATAGTACACAGTAAGACACAGTTAAACAGTCTAGTATACAGTAAGACACGGTATCGTCATCATTGAAGAGGTCATTTAGCAATTCTGTGCTTCTAAAAATTCCTAGGAATAGCAATGGCCCAGATTTACTAATGTGTCTGCACCTAAAATCTGTCCTAAAAGTGGGGCAATTTTGGCATACTTGAGTGTAACTAGTATTGCTACTGTGCTCAAAAAGGAGGTGGGGATTATTGAAAAGGTGATGGAGCTTTTCAGGAAAGGGGTGTGACCTAAGATGCCCCTCTTTGTGCCAAAATTGCATTATTATTGTGGCCCAAAATTCTGTCTCAAAGTAAGCCAACCAACAGTATAAAGCTAAATAAAAGTGTCTGTCCCTGCACCACATTTATCATCCACCCTAGTGCAGGTCTAGATAGCCTGTCTATATTTCCACCATCTGTAGGTTTAGTAAATCTGAGCCAATTTTTTTCTGGAAAATGAGTCTAATTTTTTATTGAGCACATACAAAGTGCTACTTTAAAGAAGACCTCTCTGCGTAAGGGCTCATGCACATGGCCCGTGCCGGCCCGTACCTGTATTGCGGCCTGCATACGACGGGTCCGCAATACACGGTCACCGGCCGCGTGCAGCCCGCATCACGGATCGCGGACCCATTCACTTCAATGGGTCCGCAATCCGGGAGATGTGGAGCGGAGGTACGGATCGGAACACCATGGAAGCACTATGGTGTGCTTCCGTAGTGTTTCTTGCCGTGCCTCCGCACCGCAAAAAAGTAGCGCAAGCAATACTTTTTTGCGGTGTGGACCGTTGGATGCGGATTGCAGACCCCATTCAAATGAATGGGTCGGCGATATGAATCCGGGGGCCCCACTGTCAGTGCATTGTGGACCGCAAATTACAGTCCACAGCACGGGCACTGACAGCACACGTGTGCATGAGCCCTTAGGTGCAGCCATAGGTAAGGGTATCTTATTACGCTACACGTCCACCCGTAATCCTAATAGCAAAATGGCACAAAACCTTTTTGTGCCATTTGGATAAAAGGAGCACTGAGCAAATTCAGCTGACTCCTAGTTATCTTTTGGATATATTTATGTGGAAAACACTGGACTCATAGCAAGGAATCTGCTATATTCTTTCAGTGCTCCTATTAGCTGCATGGCACAACATTTTTGTGCCGTTTTTGCTACTAAGAATAGGGATTTGTAGCTGTAAGATGCTGCTCTTACATAGGGCACTATGTAAAGTTGACAGATCCACTTTAAGCAAAGTTATACCGCCATTCCCTGCTGGTAAAACCCTTACAGGGAAATTTATCATCTCCCTGCACCTGATTTCTGGCATAAAAAAAGCTCCAAACCTTGTGTTTATGACTTTTTGGACACCATTGTGGCAAAATATTGTCACAAGTTGCTTTTTTGCGACACTCTAACTACTTTTCTTAAAGAGGGCGTGGCTAGGTAGGAAGGGGTGTGTCCAGAGGTCACAACGAATTTATCTTAATGTTCGATAATTTTCTGGCACAAATGAAGACAGAAATCCAAGAAGTAGAAAGCACTGGATTTGATAAATCTCCCCCTTTAGTGTTGGTTGTCTGCAGTACTAGAGCTATTACTCACGGCAGACATTTCACCCATTTGCCATCTAGTTTACATATGACCACTGGATTTTACCAGCAGGATCATTAATTAAAGAGGTTATCTCATCTGACATTGGTGGCATATCGTTAGGATATGCCAACCATGTCGGATAGGGGCGGGTCCCACCTCTGAGACCTGTACCGATCTTCAGAATGGGACCCCTGAAGTGAGCAGAGAGCAGCCGCACATATACGGTCTCCCTCCATTCATTTCTATAGGATTGGTGAAAATAGCCATGCGCTGGCTTGGCTATCTCACTCAGTCTCATAGAAGTGAATGGAGCTGTGGCTGCGCTTATGTGGTGTGCGGTCCATTCATTTCTATGCGACTTCCGAAAATAGCCAAGCGAGCAACTATTTTCGGAACTCCCATAAAATTATTGTAGAGCACGCAACGCATGCACGCTGCGTCTTCCTTCACTTTCAGGGGCCTGTTCTGGAGGTAGGTGCATCTCTGACATTGGGGGCATATCCTAGTGATATGCCATCAAAGTCCCAGGTGAGCCAACCCCTTTAATATTTTTTTGTAAATTACTATATTGCTCTTTTATGTACACAAATGCAACATATTACATAATGTCCTTTTCCCTTAACCTTTAAACATACTTGTTCTTTCAACAGTGTTCACAATCTGTAGCTGTTTAGTTACCAGAGAATTAAAGGGATTCACTACTTCATTTTGAGCCTTTTCTGACATGTGGCAGACAGGGCAATAGATAACTTACCAATATAAATTTATGAATAATCTGTGCCACTTTTTGGTCAGGAAATCCACTTACCTTGGTTAGAAATGTTTTCTCGCTCTACAGCATTCAGCTGTCATCCAAATAGTGTCAGGAGATGGAGGACCGTGTGATTCTACAAGTCTATGAGCAATCTACACATTCTCCAGCCAGGACCTATGGTTGTGAGGCTGTGTGATTCTACAAGTCTATGAGCAATATACACATGCTCCAGCCAGGACCTATGGTTGTGAGGCTGTGTGATTCTACAAGTCTATGAGCAATCTACACATGCTCCTGCCAGGACCTATGGTTGTGAGGCTGTGTGATTCTACAAGTCTATGAGCAATATACACATGCTCCAGCCAGGACCTATGGTTGTGAGGTTGTGTGATTCTACAAGTCTATGAGCAATCTACACATGCTCCTGCCAGGACCTATGGTTGTGAGGCTGTGTGATTCTACAAGTCTATGAGCAATATACACATGCTCCAGCCAGGACCTATGGTTGTGAGGCTGTGTGATTCTACAAGTCTATGAGCAATATACACATGCTCCAGCCAGGACCTATGGTTGTGAGGTTGTGTGATTCTACAAGTCTATGAGCAATCTACACATGCTCCTGCCAGGACCTATGGTTGTGAGGCCATGTGAGTCTACAAGTCTATGAGCAATCTACACATGCTCCAGCCAGGACCTATGGTTGTGAGGCCATGTGAGTCTACAAGTCTATGAGCAATCTACACATGCTCCAGCCAGGACCTATGGTTGTGAGCCCAGCAGTTTCTTTCTCAAGACTTCAGTAAGAAGGGACAATAATGTACTAATTGCCCCATGGAAATACTGAGTACTGACATAGGTGCTTGACATCCAGAAAACTGGAACATGTGCAGATTTCTCATGGACATGCAGAATCACATGACCCTCCATCTTCTGATGTTTTATGCATTACAGCAGCCTGCTGTAGACGTAGAAGACATTTCTGAATAAACGGAAGCAAAAACAGTTCTGATTTTTTAAAGAATATATATATATGTATTGTCATACATGCCACAAGCAAGAAAAGACTCAACATAGAGTGGCCAACATAAAGCAAACGGTCTGAAATGAGTTGTATAATGAGTCGTATTAGAGGGACCTTTTTCCACCTCTATAATCTCCAGGAGTAAGGTGCAACCATAACCTCTGCCCTTCCCATACTTACTACTCTGGCTTTATGTCAATACACATACTAAAGTATGTGACGTCTGGTTTTGATAATATATTCAATTTCTAAGTGTTTTACTTCTAGAGGTAGAGGACATTATGTCCATTGATTTCCTGTATCTGACTGTTGTCTATTATTATTTAATACTGACCTGTTGATAATATAAAATACATTTTATGATATAATAAGTCTGCATTAGTAATTTGTGTTTTGTCTACCTACCAAAGTATTGAGCTATATTGCACCTATGCTGAATATAAATGAACTGGAAAGTCTCTTTTTTTCCTTCTAGCTTGCTGTGCAGCCCTTACCGAACTTGTGCTCAATGACACAAATGCTCATCAAGTAGTCCAGGTACATTCATATTTCTCTGTACATGTCTGAGAAGGCTACTCTTAGAATAATAATTTAGACACTTGGTCCTTTCTATAAACACAGTAAATTCAATGAGAAGATTTTTTTCCAAGTGCAAATAGTTGTTCTCCCATAGGTGACCTCCCTGAAAGTCATTGCCCCGCCAACAGGAACTGGTAGATATCCCCTTCTGTAGTACAGACCTGTTTCACACTCTTTGGGACCTGTCAACACAGACCGGAGTGATGTGTTTAGCACTAAAATGCTGTCACCTAAGATCTGGCATCAAAATATCCTGCCCTGCGTTTTCCCTGTCGTCTCAGTAATGGTTGATGATGTGTCTACCTCTGAGTATAACATAGGCAAGGGCAGTGCTGGGCTCATGAATACGTTGAACCCATTCTTAGCAGTTATTTAACTAATGATACAATAGTCCTCTAGATGGTGCCACCTGCTTTCCTCAAGATGGCACCGCCTCACCTCGCCTCATTTTGGGTTCACCCCTGAATACCAAACATAAAAGTAATAAGGGTGAATTGAAAGTCAGATTTCCAGTAGTGTGGAGTGACCAAAGCCCCACGTGTATCGCCACTCCCCCAGCTTCTGTGAAAGAAGTGCACAGATTAGCAGCTTGTACATCTGATATTTGAGGGATTGAGACAGACGTAAAGTCACAGAAAATAATGCACTATAATAATAGATGCAAACACGATATATGGACTAAGCCCTCACTCTAATGATAAAATCTGAGACTCTTAGCCAAAATATTTTGATCAAAACACATCTGTGCCCACCTACCCAGTGCCATGGTGGTCTCAGGTCAGGCAGGTCCTATGCTAAACCTACTTATGCGGTTGCGCATCTATGGTTAGGAGTGCAGACCCTGCACATATAGTGTGCTGCTCCTTGTTACCTCTGTGCATCAGCAAATAATGAGAGGAGGAGCACACACACCTATATGTACAACCTTAATCAAGGTCGCTTCTTAGATAGGTGGGGCAAAAGTGCACATGAATGCTACTCCTATGATACAAGCGCATTCACACCTGAAGACATATCAAAAAAATCTAAAAAAAAAATGTAAAATGATTTTGATGATTTTTTTGATGATTATGATGATTTTTTGATTACTTTTTTGGATTGAGACAGACGCTAGAAATTCCAGACAAAGAGCTTATATTGGCTGACCTCTATTGTGTCCTCAGAACCGAGATCGTAAAAAGAGCAATAGACATCAGAGAATTTTTCTGCAGTGGATTTATTGTCAAATACCAAAGTACCATTAGCGCCCCTATTCTTATTGATATGCTCTTTGGCTTTCCTTTGATCTGCAATATCATAAATTTAGTAGGCTTATAACCATGGGCATAAGGTTTATACTATGAAGGCAAATAGAGCTTGGCTGAGTCTAGACTAGTATGGATGTGAGGTCCATGAGCGTATCCTCTTGGGTGGATTTCTGCTCTGGCATTCAGGTTTCCTTATTTTCGTAAGAAGCTCAGTCATTTGTCTTCCCCTCCCTTAAGTGCTTAAGGAGATGAATTCAACTCTCATGTAGGCTTTATGGGATTCCCACATATTTTGTAGACTTGTATCACCTGTATCATTAAGAGCAAACAATTCTGTGACCTTAGCTGTAGGAGATTGTATATGTACATTACATTTGAGCAGTGTCTCATTCAGTTGCTAGCTAGAGTCATCAGCTGTTCTGTGTTTAGAGCCTCCCCTGGTTTTGGCTGAAAATCACTGATGGAAATCACTGACCAAACACTGACTGTGTGAATAAGAGAATTGAGAAAAAAAGTTTAGCGACTTTTTAAAAAGTCTCAGTTAATAAATCTGGAGTGACACTAATAACATAGCTAACCTCACCCACTATCCTTTTCAAAACTAGAGTGAGTAGTGTAAAAATGTTGCCCTATTTTGCAATGTTTTGAAACTAGACATTCTGGATTGCAGGGCTTCATATATCCCAACCTCATATATTGGTTTGGTTTCTGTTTTCTTCATTTTTCCAAAAGCTGCTCTTTCTGGCATACTTGCTTATGAAACTGCAAGTTCAGAAATTAGTGGGTGTTCCCTGTGAAACATGCTTTATCTCTTCCACTTCACTGTCCTTGCCCCATGCTGTTTACCTGTGTCTTCCCCAACTTCCCTTTCTGACACTCCATGGTTGTGTAAGTTGTGATTTCTGTGAGAAAATTCAACTTAGACAGAGTTCAAACTTTATATCAGTGCTCAACCAGTTGTTTTATGACAGATCCAGGCGCAGCCCATGCACACGACCTCAAATTGCAGATCTGCAAAACACGGATACTGGCCGTGTGCATTCTTCATTTTGCGAAACCTAACAGATATGCAGATGCAGACAGTACACAGAGTGCTGTCTGCATTTTTTTGCGGCCCAATTGAAGTGAATGGGTCCTAATCCAATCCGCAAAAAATGTTAATCAGTTGCAGACCATATAGCTAAATGAATGGAAAAAATAAAAAGTTATGGCTCCGGGAATGCAGGGAATGAAAAAAGAAAATGCAAAAAGGAAAAATCCTCCTGGATGCTAGAGGTTAAAACTGATGTGCAAGATGCCATAGATAATCAAGGGATTAGTTCTGGCATGAGTTTCTTATCAGTGTTTTTGTACCACGCCGTTGGAAACTACAATGGATGGCATGCCCAGGCTTTAGAAGTCTTTTCAGGGATATATAGTGTAACATGCTGCCTATGAACATTACTGACTGCACTAATCACAAATACTTCTAAAGTGCTCAGGAGTAGGTTATCTAGAACTGGAGGAGTAATAAGGGATGTGGGATCAGACTACACACAGCATTTGTTTGTAGTCTGTAACTATGGAAACAGCAGTCACCTGTATACAGAAAATAGCATAATATTTTCAATAAAGATTGTCTGCAAAGTTATTTTTTTGCAGAGTTATTGAAGAAAAGATGATTACAGACAAACGCGCATACATTTTAGCTGGGGATTAAGGCCCTGATTTATCACACCTTCACTCCAGAATTCTGTCTTCAAAAAGTCGCACGATAGGGCTTTTGTGACTTTTTTGCGCATTTTTTTGCGACTTTTTGCATGTGTACACCACTCACTCCAGTTTGTAATATGGGTGGAAGAGTGGGTGTGGTTAGCCATGTTAATGAGTTTCACTCCAGATTTATCATTGCGACTTTTTAAAAAAAGTCGCAAAATAGTCGCAATCTCACTCCAGGAGGAGGGTGGAGTAGGAAAAGTGGAGTAGCTTCTCTAGACAGAAGTGTTAGGTTTAAGGACAAGCCACATTTATCAAACAACCTGTGACGTTTGATAAATGTGGCAGAACGTACTCCAACACAGACTGAAGCAAAACTGACTTCAAATATTTTCCTAATGATAAATTCCCCCCTAAGTGTTTAAATACACCATGTTCCAAATTATTATGCAAATTGGCTTTAAGTGTCATAAAGATTACATTTTTTGTTTTTCAATGAAACTCATTGATGGTATTGTGTCTCAGGGCTCTTTGGATCACTGAAATCAATCTCAGATACCTGTGATAATTAGTTTGCCAGGTGAGCCCAGTTAAAGGAAAACTGGATGTTCCACAATATTAAGCAGGCCACTGTTTTTAAGTAAAATGGGAAAGAAAAAGGATCTCTCTGCTGCTGAAATGCATCAAATAGTGCAATGCCTTGGACAAGGGATGAAAACATTAGATATTTCACGAAAACTTAAGCGTGATTATCGTACTGTGAAGAGATTTGTGGCTGATTCAGAGCACAGACGTGTTCGTGCTGATAAAGGCAGAATGAGGAAGGTTTCTGCCAGGCAAGTTCATCGGATTAAGAGAGCAGCTGCTAAAAAGCCATTACAAACCAGCATACAGATATTTGAAGCTGCTGGTGCCTCTGGAGTCCCTCGAACCTCAAGGTGTAGGATCCTTCAAAGGCTTGCTGTGGTGCATAAACCTACTATTCAGCCACCCCTAACCAGTGCTAACAAGCAGAAACGGTTGCAGTGGGCCCAGACATACGTGAAGACTAATATTCAGTCTTGTTTACTGATGAGTGTCATGCAACCCTGGATGGTCCAGATGGATGGAGTAGTGGATGGTTGGTGGATGGCCAGCATGTCCCAACAAGGCTGTGACGTCAGCAAAGAGGTGGAGGAGTCATGTTTTGGGCCGGAATCATGGGGAGAGAGCTGGTAGGCCCCTTTAGGGTTCCTGAAGGTGTGAAAATGCCCTCTGCAAAGTATATAGAGTTTTTGACAGACAACTTTCTTCCATGGTACAAAAAGCAGAAACGTGCCTTCAGGAGCAAAATCATCTTTATGCATGACAATGCACCATCTCATGCTGCAAAGAATACCTCTGTGTCATTGGCTGATATGGGCATAAAAGGAGATAAACTCATGGTGTGGCCACCATCTTCCCCTGACCTCAACCCTATAGAGAACCCCTGGAGTATCATCAAGCAAAAGATCTACGAGGGTGGGAGGCAGTTCACATCAAAACAGCAGCTCTGGGAGGCTATTCTGACATCATGCAAAGAAATTAAAGCAGAAACTCTCCAAAAACTCACAAGTTCAACGGATGCAAGAATTGTGAAGGTGATATCAAAGAAGGGTTCTTATGTTAACATGTAACTTGGCCAACTGTTGGGATGTTTTGGATTTAAACAGATTTTTATTTCAGTGAATGTGACCTCCTAATGCTGCAAATTCCACAAATGAGCATTTTCAGTTCTTAAAAACATATAAAATGTTTAGAAACTCTACTGTGCATAATAATTGGGAACAGTGCATTTTGAGTTTTTTTAATTTTTGAAGAATATACTGTTATCATTGGGAGGTTTGTTCAATAAAATTCGATGTATACTCTAACGGGTGATGACTTTTATTATACTGACTGTCATCAGCACCGACCATTTAGGAAAATCAGAGATAAATATCATTTGCATAATAATTTGGAACATGGTGTATGTAAGCAGATTACTGTATCACCTGATAACTCGGTTTTAAAGGAGGAAAATAAGAAAAAAAATTTCATCAGACCCCCTATCTTTATCAGATCTCAGATTAGACCCCCAATCTTCACCTCACCCCCCCCAATCAGACCCCCAATCTTCATCAGACCTCAGTTCAGACCCCCAGTCTTTATCAGACCTCATATCAGACCCCCCAATATTCATCAGACCCCCAATCTTCACCTGACCCCCCAAATCAGACCCCCAATCTTCATCAGACCTCAGATCAGACCCCCAGTCTTTATCAGACCTCATATCAGACCCCCCAATATTCATCAGACCCCCCAATCAGACACCCAATCTTTATGACTCACCACTCAGACCCCCAGTCTTTATCAGACCTCAAATCAGACCCCCAATCTTAATCAGACTTCAGTTAGATAGTAAAATAAACTGACCTCCCCTTCTCTGAGTGGCACACTCTACCTGCACACACTATTCCCTGGTCTTCTACCGGTGCTGCGCTGCACTGTGACCTGACGTCCTGACTCTATACACAGTGAAGACACGGCACAGTACGTGCCCGGAAGATGACGAGGGAGCGGTGAGTACAGCCATCATTCACTGCTCCCCATGCATCCTGCATACTAATGAGCTCTTTCATAAAGAAAGTGCTCTTTAGTATTTGCTTTATAAGATACACTGCCATTGCATGTTATAAAGAGAAAAAATATGTTAATCAGAGAGCTATATGAAGTTAGAAAAGTAAGTGATAGGTAAACAATAAGTGGTATGAACCAACTGAAGTAATTTAGATGTATTAAACAAAAATATATAATACATAAAACATAAATATACAAACAGAAATATACAAACAGAAATAAATAAAAGAAGTTGTGGGAGTGGGAACAATCCCACCAGGACATTCCTAAAATTAAAACACATTTCTAAAAATTGTGCACAAAAAATACTCGTGTTGCCCATAGCTGACAAGGCAGTATTAACTTTCAAGCTTTTTATTTTCCTGTACAGTTTAGAAAATCTGGTGCTTTCATTATACAATACTTTTCTCCCCACTCCAAGAGATGTTTCTCTGCCTCTCTTGACAATTATCTGGAAACAAGGTGTGGTGAAGGAGGGGAGGGTGTAGGACCAGTGGCTCCAGCATATTTATCTTTTACACCCGTTCTCTGGCGTAGATTTCAGATTAGGTGCACAGACTGCCAGAGCCTAATTTATGACGAGGAATGAGCCTAGGTGCAGCCTCCAGCAGTGTATGGAGATATTATAGATTGGTGTAAAACGCTGGTCTATGATAACATCCCCCATCAGTTTCCACTAGTGTATTGCAGGGTAGGTACATGAGTCACGGCCGAATCCTGAGTGTTCAGCTTTATTGTTGAATTAATAACACATTGTACTGGGGTGTGTTATAAAATATTGATTTGCTAAGTAGAAGGAACAAAATGTTGCCAAAGTCATCCAGTATAATGGCTAATTGGAGAAAAGGTTACAGAATAGCCTCCGTTATTTCACTATTTAGCGAAAGGCTGAAGTATCTTGGTACAGGTTTCAGATAGCTATTAAAGGCATCATAATCCTCTGTTCATAATTTATCAACTCATACATTTCTGGTCAACATGAAACTATTAATGTTTGTGTTTTTGAAAACATTGGTTTCTAATGCAGAGATGTTTCTTCTTGTATCCTTCATGTAGGAGAATGGTGTTTATATTATCGGGATGCTGATTTTACCAAGCAGACAACATGACTGTATTAAAAACAAATTTACAATGTTACAGGTAAGATTATAATCCCTTTCTATATTTTGCACACTTTCTGGTTCTGCCCATAGGCCCAGTTATTTAGGTTGAAACTACCACATGATTTGGTCTTAGGTCTTAACAGCCCTTGCTGTGTATATTTGTAACATCCTTATAAGTGAATTCTTGGAACCTGTCAGCCTGCAGGAACAAGTGCTTGAAGGGAAACGTTCAGAGAATTCAGCAATCATAGTAATGTACTGGAAGTGCTGGATTCCATGAAAGTTTCCTTTGTATACCATTGCATGATGGGTTTACATGGGACCTGGATGCCTTGCAATGGCCTTCAGTCTGCAGTATATGGAAGCCTTTTAAAAAGGGGTGACAGAAAAACAATTTTTTAAGGTCTTTTTATTGTAGAAAAGCGGAAAAACATAAACAATGGCTGTGGGTTCAGTTATTTTGAGGCCACATCAGTATAGCACTATAAAAACACCTCACCATACTTTTGCCCAAAAGTCCATGTATAGCAAAAAATTGTAATCAAGGCAGCACTAAAAAAAAGTTATTTTACTGTGCCAAATGCAATGTTCTGGCTTCCAAGAAAAGCTTACACAGATCTCAAACGTCACAGTATATAAGCATACAAGAGTTTGGGCACCCATGGTAAAAATTATTGATCTCCAAAAGGCATAAAGTGAAAGGTTAAACACTTTTCAACATTTTAAACAATATCAGTGTATTATTTTGTTTTTCAACAATCTTAGAGTGAAAGAGGGAAAGGAGTACTGTAACAGCGGCGGCTGTGCGCCGCTGTTCTCCTACTTACTGCCGCTGTCCTGGGCGCCATGTTCAGCGGTGATCTGCTGCCTGTGCCTCCCTATTCACCGCTGCAGTCCTGGTCTGTGTCCTTGCAGGTACTGTTTTGTTCTGGGATCCACTCCACAGTTTCCCTTCAGCCCTGGCCAAAGCACGCTTGCTGCTTCTTCCCTGCAACTCTTCCTTAAGGGCCGATGTGTGTCACTTTCTATGCTTTATGGGTTGGATCATGTGACCTCGCTGACCAATCCTATCCCTCCTGCATGTATATAAGTGGCTCAGTCCCCTTCCCTGATGCCTCATTGTCAAGGTCCTTGTATCCTACAAAGGTTGCTGATTTATCTGCTTGTGATCCTGGCTCCACTGCTTGTTTGATTCCTGCCTGCTTGCCTTGACTCTCTTGTTGCCGACCCAGACTGCCTGACCTGTACCTGTGCCACCCGCCCTGACCTATTGCTTGTTTGACGTCGCCTTTGCCTCATCCTTCGGTCTGTTACGACTCGGCCTGCTATTACGTCTGTACCTCTGGTACCTTGCTCAGGTACCTCCTGGTACGTCTGGACCAGCTGCCTCGTGTGCCGATCCTCCTCAAGAGGTAGCAGCCTGGTGTTCCTCTCGGGAAAGCCTATCCCCACCACCAGGGGTACTATGAAGAACGAGGGGTTCACTTAGACAACGCCCTTAGAGGAGGTAGGACCCGTGGCACGGTGGGTTCACACCCGATGGTTTGTGACAAGTAACTTGCAAAGCATGTGAACCCAAGGAGATTTTAGAGCTCTGATAACTTTGACTGAGGTCTCAGACCTTAAAAAGCCTGTTAGGGTTAAGGCTTGTTCCCAATGAGGTTCGGACTGACCCACAGGGATACAGGTGAATCCCCCGGTGGGCCCCTGAGCAGGGTGGGCCCCTTGTCTTCCACCCATTGCACAAGTGGCACATAAAACAGTAAACTTACTTTACTACATATACTATAGCTAGGCAGGGTACCGCACCTTAACTTGCCTCATATAAAGTTCATAGAAAAAACTGTGTAGCATATTTAAGAAACTACCCAGTGTATTATTATAGACATGTTCATGTGATGACTTATAGGTACCCAGGGACCCACCTTCTCAAACATGTTGCACGGACCCCATAATCAATCATCTGGTAGTGTCTTGCTGCTATGTGAGTAGGTAATATTTCGATGTATCCATATGGTGGGCCCCCAAAATTGATTTTACTGGGGGCCCTAGACTCCCCAGTCCGACACTGTGCACAATCATCGTTAGGAACTGTCAGGTGATGCAAATTTCAAAACTATATAAATACCGAAACTCCTTTAACCTTGTCCCAAAAAACGGCAGCCATGGGTTCTTGTAAGCAACTGCCTAACACTCTGAAAATGAAAATGGCTGAGGCCCACAAAGCAGGAGAAGGATATAAGAAAATAACAAAGCATTTTCAGGTTGCTATTTTCTTAGTTTGAAACAGGAACAGTGTAAGTCAAGAGAAGGTCTGGAAGACCGAGAAAAATTTCAGAGGCAGCTTCTCGTAGGAACCCCTACTTGACTGCAAAAGACCTTCAGGGAGAATTAACAGACTCTGGAGTTGTGGTGCATTGTTCTACTATTCAGCACCACCTGCACAAATATGACCTTCTTGAAGAGTCAGAAGAAGAAAAGCCTTCCTTAGTCCTCACTACAAAATTCTGCATCAGAAGTTTGCAGAAGAACATCTAAACAAGCCTGATGCATTTTGGAAACGAGTCCTGTGGACCAATGAGGTTAAAATAAAACTCTGGCCACAATGAGCAAAGGTATGTTTGGTGAAAAAAGGGCTCAGAATTTCGTGAAAAAAATACCTGTCCAACCATTAAGCATGGGGTGGATCAATTGTGCTTTGGGGTTGTGTTGCAGCCAATGGTGCAGGGAACACTTCACAGGTAGAGGGAATAATGGATACAATATAATGGAAGGAAACAAAACATCAACTGTAAATAGGTTAAAAAGAGGATGGCTTCTACCAATGGATAATGATGCTAAACACACCTCAAAATCCACAATAGACTACCTCCAAAGGCGCAAGCTGAAGGTTTTATCATTGCCATCACAGTCCTTTGATCTAAACATCATTGAAAATCTGTGGATAGACTTCAAAAGAGAAGTGCATGCAAGACAACCCTGGAATCTCTCAGGATTGGAAGAGTTTTGCAAAGAAGAATGGGTGAAAATCCCTCAAACAATAATTGAAAGACTCTTGGCTGGCTACACAAAGGGTTTACAAGCTGTGATACTCGCCAAAGGAGGTGCTACTAGGTACTAACCATACAGTGTGCCCAAAGTTTTGCTTCTGGCCCTCTCCTTTTTTTGTTATTTTGATAATATAAAAGATGAAAATAAAAAATGTGTTTGCTTAAATTACAAAGGGAATGTGTCATCTTTAATAAACGTTATGCCTTTTGGCAATCATTCCATCTTTAACTTGCATAACTGTTCACTGTAACAGTAATTTTGACCAGGGGTGCTGTTCACAGTTGTCAGATATTAACGGATGTAAAGCAGTTATCAGAAATATTAGTTCACTTATTAACAGAAAGGCTAAATGTGTGAACAAATTTCAGTTTATAGTGCAAATATTCGATTTTTTAACTCAAAATGCAAACACTGCAAATTTTTGAACAGCCTATTATTTCTTTTTCTTTATTTAAAAAAAAAAATCAATTTTAAAAAGTTGATGTTTGGTTCATGTTTTCATTTGGAATTGAATGGGCAGTTCTCCCTTGTGTATATGGAAATAAATACTATTATGAGGAATGGGCTTTTTCTCAGTAGTTTTAAATACACTACTATTATTTAGTATTATTACTATTATTTAGCGATATATCTATATATATATATATATATATATATATATATATATATATATACACACACATATATATTTACATAGTGCCAACATACTCCACACCAGTTTAAGGACATTATCATCAGGGGTACACAATCTAGGTTCCCTATCAGTATGTCTTTAGAGCATGGGTAGAAACACATACAAACTCCATGTCTGATGATCTATCTATCTATCTATCTATCTATCTATCTATCTATCTATCTATCTATCTTCTATCTATCATCTATCTATCATCTATCTATCTCATTAAAAATCATTGCCACACACACATTTCAAAATATTTTAGATGCCATTCAATTATACTAAATATGAGAGTGGTAGTACAAACTTCCAGATGGTAGCAGAGCTTTACAACAAGGATGTACAGCCAGATGGCCTAAGATCATAGACTATGGGAGATGAATGCCATACTTGGCAGTAGTGGATGATTATGCACGATCCTACTGAGTGGTACTGTTCATTGTTGAGGCATAAATATTTTAGCTTCTCTCCCTTTTTTGTCTTTTTGTCCTACAGTGTTATGCGTTCAGAGCATTAAGATTTCTCTTTAGTATGGAAAGAAACCGAGATCTGTTCAGAAGGTAAAGTATGCATATTTAAAATACAAGAAATGTAATATTGTTGAGCTCAATGTAATGTAGATCGTACAGCAAAAATTTATGGGGGATCAGCAAAACCCTGGTATGGTGATAGGGTTCTGTGTCAGTGATATTGATGAAATTGAGTGATTGATTACATTTAAATGGGCCGCTGATATTCATTTGCTTTATCACACTGTATTTTACCGTAGCTCAGTGATCCAATAGTAGCTTTATACTTGCTGCTAACATCAGTGCTTTTTTAGGTGTTCCCCAAAGTGAATAGGTTGAGAATCACTGGTGTACAGTATTACTATGAAAACACGCAAAATAGCTGGTAGCTTTGAACATCATTTTCACTGAAATCCTTAAAATGGTGTTATAATAGTACATCAGAAGACAGAGTAGTGGTTACAGTTTGAACATTTTCTATTGGCATCAGATTTATTGGGATTTTTTGTGGCACTTGCAAAATACACAATGTTTATTAATGTATATTTCTCCTGTAAACAGTGTTGCTGAAACATCTTTGTATTTTTATATGAGGTGGAGGGCATTTCCACCCAAAAAAATGCATTATGCGGTGCCGTTTCAGCAATAGTGTCAATGTGAGTGGATTTTGTGTCCGGTATAAATGTTTTATATACCATTGTGGGATACATAGATTTCATTTTGTATTGTGTTAAAGCAAGGACATGCACAATTGAAAAAGCAACAGTGAGGCAATATGGGTGGTCTCTGTTGAATTAGTTTCTTAGTAAGTCCTACTTTTATATGCATTTATCACAGTCGCCTGACTTCCATAGTGGCAGCCTATTGGGCTATTATGTTCTACGGGGAGGGAGGTGCCAGGCACTAGACTGCTTCTCCTATTACCAACATACTGTAGTTTTGCTGCACTTTCCTCCAGCCGCCACTAGGGAGAGCTCAGTGTATAGAGATTCTACAGCTTTCATTTATTTCACTAGTAACTGTATAAATTCTTGTGCAATGAGCTCCCCCTAGTGGTGGCTGCAAGTGGCCAGTTTTGTAATATACCAGCTGAAGGGAAGCATGAGATTTATAAATGTATCTATGCCAGTGCTCTGATGTACATACTCTGAGAAATATAATGCACCATTTACACTTTTTCCAACATAGAAGTTTGAAGAAGTGAATGAGGCAGAGTGTGAGTTTTCTTATTGTTTTTTTTTTTTCTTCTTCTAAATATAAAAAAAAATCTGAGGAGTTTACATTCCACATGCCTGAAAGTGTTTGACACACGTACTGAAACCGGGTGGGTGGTATGGTATGGGCATTAAAAGTTCTGTGTACACACTGGTTCAGAGTATATGTCAGTGGGGGCTGTGACACATTCCTGACAGTGGAATCCATTACCCATAAACTAAAATAGAAAGCAAAATGTCAGCTTGCCAAATTTGCAGATTGTACCTTCCCAGGCAGGTGCACGGCGGTGAGATCACTGGGACATCCACAGAGTATACAAAAAAAAATCCAGCACTCTGCTAGGATTGTGTAAAATTATTTTTTCAACTCTTTTTGATTAAAACTACTATCTTTTGATAGTACTAAAACCTATTCTTAGCAATCTTAGTGAAGCGCAAGATTTTTCTTTTGTGTTCTGCAGACTATAATTGTATCTATATATGTCACTGTGCTCACCTTTCCTGACTGTCCAGACACATCTCCCACTGTTTCCTGCACCCAAATCATCACCAGCCAATCCTGGGCTGGCAACCCTGGAGTACTTAAGGTACCTTGCCTTGTGGGAAGGTACCTGAGCAATAAGGTTCTTAGACTGCTAGTTCCTGCAAGGGTGTGTCTTATCTCGTCTGCCTATATACCAGCCTCTGCTTCTTTACTGAATTCTGACCCTCTACTGTCTGAACTATGCCTGTCCTCTGAATTGTCCCTCCGGTGTCTGCCCTGACCGTAGACCTTATAGCATGTACTCTGCCTGCCCTGACCTTGGCCTGTTCCTAGCCGTGATTTTGCCTGACCCGCTTGGTGCCCTGCACTGGTGTCTATGGCCCCCATGGGTCAGCTGTCTGTCACACAGAGACTACTTCAGGAGATAGCAGCCTGGTCGTCAACCTGCAGCGAAGTCCAGATCCCTGTACAGGGGTTATAGGGTGAAAACCAGGAAACTGCCCTTAGGAGTTGCAGAGCAATCAGCCCACTGTTAAATTCCTCCAGCACATGCCTGCTGCAGGGAGAAACAGAGCATTGTATCTTGTTGCTAAGGATGCTTTCGCGTCACCAGGGGACGTGGCTCAGCAGTGCGTCACTCCTGACGCGGCCCTGCCGAGGCTGAGGATCTTGGATAGGTAAGTTTGACAGTAGATAAAACAAAAATAGTTTATAAACTTTTGCTACTGCAATAATGTCTGGTTAACTATCATATAACTGTGGATGCATATGTATATGCATATGTGTGTGTGTGTGTAGTAATGTCAGGGGTGCACCAGCCTTTCTGCTGCCTGCGGCAAAAAATGAAAAGGTGCCCAGCCCCCATGTCAAATTCTTAACCTGACCCTTTCCCTCCAGCCCTACTAAGGTAGGTAAGGTAGGTTTACTTAGAAAACATTGCATATAGGGCCACAAAACATACAGGGTAATACAGCGCCATATACCTATTACATCTAGTTATGTCTCCTTTGATGTTTATGTTTTCTATCCTTATCTTCTCCGTTCAGAGCAGACATGATGATTTCTTTCAGCCATTTCTTGTCTGCAGAGTTTGGTACACAGACACCTTAGTTTCCTTCTTTTCAATCACATCCCATCCAGTCACCCCTACTACACCCACTGTGCTCCCCATTACCATACTGCAGAAACAGACCTCCTTAAAATACTAGTACCACACAAATAGTGCTCCCTTCAATAAGTACTGGTACGCAGCACTCTAAAAAATAGGTTTGCCCAACAAACACTGCCCCTGACACTTATAGTGCTGTAAATACAGTGGGGGAAAAAGTATTTAGTCAGCCACCAATTGTGCAAGTTCTCCCACTTAAAAAGATGAGAGAGGCCTGTAATTGACATCATAGGTAGACCTCAACTATGAGAGATAAAATGAGAAAACAAATCCAGAAAATCACATTGTTTGATTTTTAAATAATTTATTTGCAAATTATGGTGGAAAATAAGTATTTGGTCAGTAACAAATTCATCTCAATACTTTGTTACATATCCTTTGTTGGCAATGACAGAGGTCAAACGTTTTCTGTAAGTCTTCACAAGATTGGCACACACTGTTGCTGGTATGTTGGCCTGTTCCTCCATGCAGATCTCCTCTAGAGCAGTGATGTTTTGGGGCTGTCGCTGGGCAACACGGACTTTCAACTCCCTCCAAAGGTTTTCTATGGGGTTGAGATCTGTGGACTGGCTAGGCCACTCCAGGACCTTGAAATTCTTCTTACAAAGCCACTCCTTCGTTGCCCTGGCGGAGTGCTTGGGATCATTGTCATGCTGAAAGACCCAGCCACGTTTCATCTTCAATGCCCTTGCTGATGGAAGGAGGTTTGCATTCACGATCTCACGATACATGGCCCCATTCATTCCTTAATGTACACATACCAGTCGTCCTGGTCCCTTTGCAGAGAAACAGCCCCAAAGCATGATGTTGCCACCCCCATGCTTCACAGTAGGTATGGTGTTCTTTGGATGCAACTCAGCATTCACTCTTCTCCAAACACGACGAGTTGTGTTTCTACCAAACAGTTCTACTTTGGTTTCATCTGACCATATGACATTCTCCCAATACTCTTCTGGAACATCCAAATGCTCTGTAGCAAACTTCAGACGGGCCCGGATATGTACTGGCTTAAGCAGGGGGACACGTCTGGCACTGCAGGATCTGAGTGTGTTACTGACGGCAGCCTTTGTTACGTTGGTCCCAGCTTTCTGCAGGTCATTCACTAGGTCCTCTCGTGTGGTTCTGGGATTTTTGGTGTCTGACTAATAATTGGTGGCTGACTAAATACTTTTTTTCCCCACTGTATAGTGTCCTCCAAAAATAATTGTGCTAAGCTAATACTGTACCAAGGTACCCCTCCACTGTAACAGTCCTCCAAAAAGTCTCACCAATAGTTCTGTACTAGAGTGTATTATGTGGTAACAGTGGTAATAATGTTCCTCATGTTGCCCCAGAACTAATAATGCCCCCATAGTGCCCATACTAATAATCATGTTCCATATAGTCCCCCAGTAATAATGATAGGCTACAGACAGAAAACAATTGCCGTTGCTCATTGCACATGGCCCTCCCGTTTCCCCCCACTTGTCCCTACCTGGCGCCACCTGAGTAATGTAACAACTCATTCAATATATATCATTTGCATTTGTTACAGGTTTTTTCCACCAGATTTGTTTGAGATGTTTATAGATATTGGACATTATATTCGAGAGATCAGTGCCTATGAAGACCTTGTATCTAAATTAAATGCTTTACCAGTAAGTGCTGTATTTAAAATCCTCTTTAAAAAATCTAATTTAGTTATCATCTGTGTAAATGTAAGTGGTGTTTTATGTGGTTTCCAGGAAGATGAACTGAAACAAGTCGCTGATAGTATTGAAGGCATCAATCAAAATAAAGCACCCACAAAATTTATCGGAAACTATGCAATTTTAGACCACCTTGGGAGTGGAGCATTTGGGAGTGTATATAAGGTGATTTTTATAGGGTTTTTAAATCTACCAATTGAAACATAATCAATGTTGTTATATAGCCGTCTTACTCCTTTCTGAAAGCAATGTAGATGTCTTGATCAATAAATAATTATATGCACTTTGCCTTTGTAAGCAGAAAACGTCTTTACTGCTGGGTTCTATTTAAAGCAGATTAGTCAGGTCTCCTACGCTATCCTATCTGAGGGCAACATGTGATGGACAGAAAGATGTGTAGCTTTGGGATATATAGTTTTCCTATGATTTGATTCCATTTCTGTGGGGTAACTTGAAGTTCCTGGGTAAAATATGTAATAGGGCCCTCTATCTGAGTCCCAGAGTCCAAATGTTATCGCTGGACCTCCTATAGCAGTAGTGGGACTATTTCTGGTGCTGTGGCCATTCATGCATTACACAGACAACCATTTATCACGTCTCCTCTGCTGAGGATTGGAAGCCTCAGTGCTGAAAGAAAGCAATGAGTGTGGAGAGGCCAGACTCCCAGTGGTATTTTTTTTGGGGGGGTGGGGGTGTAAGGAGCCTGGACAATTCCATTAAATGTTGCCAAAGCACATAAGATAATTGTCAACCGAAATTCCATATTTTTGACCTTTTTAGATCATTTAGAGGTTATACATGTATGTTCATTGCCTGTCAAAAATGGGAGCTGTCAGGGGTTGGATATTGTCAGCAATTTGGCATATTCATATTATCCTTACATATGGGTGTGGTAGACTTAAAGGGATTTTCCTTGACTTTAGAACTGTTGACCTATCCTCAGACATTCAAGAAGACAGCAGCACTCGCAGTAGCGCCACAGCCTTCTCTGAGCTTTTCCTAGGCCAGTGACGACACATTCATCTATCACGTGACACAGGAGCAATGGGGTTGAGCGTGATACCAAGCACAGCTGCTATACAACACTCGCTGTTCTTTACTATTTTATGTTTTGACCCATTCGTCTTTCATTATAATATTCTATTTAGGTCAAGAAGCGCAGTGGACAGAATCTTTTTGCAATGAAAGAAATTAATTTGCACAACCCAGCGTTTGGTAAAGACAAAAGAGACCGAGATAGCAGTGCTGAGAACATTGTGTCTGAACTAACAATAATCAGAGAGCAGGTACACTTGTCTTTATGTTTGTGGTCTATGATTCACTTTCCATCTCTATCCTTGTTGAGCAGATATAAAAAGTAATTGTTCAATTATAGAAACTGAACAAGTGGACCAAAACTAATGCAGAGAAAATATCCTGTGTAATGAATATTGGACTACTTTTACCACTGAACATCTCTTCTTAAAGGGGTTGTGCCACTTATATAAATGTATGCAGCCTAACAGATATCACTGTTATATCACTTTCCCCAAATACCACTATTTATCAAAACTGCCTTTATCTAAAGTTATTAGCCTACCATTGCACCCTGTTTTGATATTCAGTTGCTGTAGGTTGGGTCCTGCATTGGGGACTTGTAATGTAGGACGTAGGAAGTGTCACTGGTAAGAACATTGGTGGTTAGTGTCACATGATCTTCTGATGTCAGGACTCATCTCATTGCCCTAAGGCAGTGATGACTAACCTCCGGCACTTCAGCTGTGGTAAAACTACGACTCCCATCATGCTCCATTCATTTCTGTGGAGTTCTGAGAACAGCCAAGCAAGTGTACATCTTGGGAGTTGTAGTTTTATCACAGCTGGAGTGCCGGAGGTCAGCCATCACAGCTCTAAGGCATGATGGGACAGCAATCACATGACAAACCAGGAAATAGGATTCAAGCATGGGGGATAAGAGAAAACTGCAAATGGGGTTAACTTGAAAAATAAATATCCAAGGAGTAATGGGAGCTAGAGTAATTGATGAAAATAAACTTTTGAGTGAAAAGTAGTTTATGGAATAACCTCTATAATTGCATTTTAATTGTGTCCCTTCCAAAAATGAATACAAATTGTTTAATATTTCAACACAGGTTAGACATAATTTTGTAAGATGTGACTGTTATATCTAGGAGTGTTTCATAATTACATAGGTTGAAAAAAAGCACAGGTCCATAAGTATCCAGCCCGTTTTAAAATGCTGATCTAGTATCTGCGATTTCTACCTTTTAGGGTAGGGTATTTCATAGCCTGGCTCCTCTAACTGTAAAGAATCCTTTCCTGTATTGATGTCTGAATCGCCTTTCCTCTACGCGCCAAGAATGTTCCGTGATCCTTAGAATTAACAAATTATGCGACAGTTCTTTGTATTGACCACACAATATGCAAACAGTATGTTATTGTCATCATATTTTGTCTTGCAGCTTTGCCATCCAAACATTGTGCGCTATTATAGGACATTCTTAGAAAGTAAGTGACTCCTAAAGGACAATATTGAAATCTATCGATATGACACTGAGTTAATCTAATTGATTGCCAGTAAAAATAACCAATTCCATTTTTTTTCGAGCCACGAGAATTTTTTTTAATGACAGAACAGGTGCACCAATGTAATTCAGTTTTTCTGGTCTGATTTTCTAACTGTCCAGATATTGCTAGGGCAGTTGTTGCTCACATTCCAG
The DNA here is from genome assembly GCA_900303285.1 of Rhinella marina. Classification (NCBI taxonomy): domain Eukaryota; kingdom Metazoa; phylum Chordata; class Amphibia; order Anura; family Bufonidae; genus Rhinella; species Rhinella marina. The sequence continues at coordinate 136,854 of ONZH01006554.1, read as the reverse complement.
CCACAATCCCTTTCATCCTTTACTCAACAAGTTATGAGTTCCTCCTGAGTGTAGCCATACATGCAGTGGTTTGTGCTTCACTGATCTAAACCATGAAACTAAAAACTTCATCTCCAAACCATTGCAATTGGTGGTAACACTAGGGACGGACTGAAATCCATTGATCCGACCATAGGAAATCACGTTGAGGGCCCACCCTCTGTGTATACAGGACATGACCATTTTAAATTAATTTTTGTTATCATTGCATTGGACTTATCACCAGTATGGTTTAATAGGATATTTTGGTTATTGGTTCCAAGGTCAGCTCCAATTGAAATTGCTATTCAGGGTCCATCAGATTCCTTAGAGTCCGTTATTGTGTCAGACCTTTGGCCCACCAGAGGGTCCACTGGTACACTGGTGAGCCAGTCCTACTCTGCCGTATGTGGCAGACTGCTATGTGTTTAGCCATCTTTCAGGCCTCAAAGGAGAACTGTCAGTGTTTCCAAATCAGTGACTTGGGTGCCACATGTAGCTGTTTAACCCCTTTTTGTACAGCACTGACACCAGAGATGTTATAGCTTTCTTTAAACACCAGGATTACACCCATATTCCGGAAAATTAACACCAAGGACCATATCACTTGTGCCTGACTTCAGCAGTTTTGAACTAGGCTCTGCACCCATGCAATATTATTGCCACATAGCATTCTGACTTGAATGGGGCTGAACTCCAACTAGGCCATGTGACTGATGTACAGTGATGTAGAAAGAGGCTGCCACACTCAAGGACTCTTCTAACAGCTGATAGGCAGGGGTCCTGGATGTCACACCCCTGCAGATCTGATACTGATGACCTATCCTGAGGATAAGTTATAAATGTATTTTCCTGGATAAGCACTTTAAGTGGGTAAAAGTATGGTTAGAGGGCATCTGTCAGCCGATTTGTACCAATGAATCCGGCTGCAGGGGACATGGTAGTTGGAGAGAAAGAGGAACCTCTAGGAGTAATGGCAACACGCCCATTGCTCCTAGAGCTCATTTGCATATTTAAAACTTAATTGTTCTCACCAAAATTGCTACATATGAACATGGGACCAACTCAGATGCCTTCAGCTGCCAAGTGCACATATAACAGGTCAGCCAGTTTCATAGGTACAGATCTACTGACAGGAGCATGGAGTGAATTGTACAGTAAATAATCTGATCTACTCTTCTTGGAGAGGTTCTCACATCATCATACTTGTGTACTGTTAATAGGTAATGTATAGTGGTTAACATCAATTTTGTCATCTTTCCACATGTGTTTCAGATGACAAACTCTACATTGTCATGGAGCTCATTGAAGGGGCACCACTGGGCGAACATTTAAAGTCTCTTAAGGAGAAAAAACATCAGTTCACAGAAGAGAGACTTTGGCACATTTTTATACAGGTGAATATTATATATTAGTATCTAAAGGATAAACTGCACCTGTTTGGCATCCACAGTATGCATCTCTCCTTTATCTGGCTGATGCAGACGTTTGGCACTACTACTGACACTACCAGTTACAACATTGGCCCCATGAGGAGCTGTAGGATAAGTTTTGCCATCATAGACTGGAAGTCCAAACTTATTTCAACATGCCCTTAGGTCACTGATTTGCAGAAGGTATATGTCAGACTTATAGCAGTTTCACACGGTGTAAATTCCACCTGCCGGAATTCACGGGATCCAGCACTGCTCTGTGGGAGAGAGTTATCAATCTTCTTCCTGTTTTCTACCATAGAGAAGTCATAAATGTTGGCTTAAGCCACAGTTTGCAACAAAATTAGCAATTTTCTAAAATCTTTTTTCGACACCCTCGCTACTTTACCAAAAACTGGACAGGGCTTGGATGGAAGGAGGCGGGCCACAGACGGGACCTCTGCGTTCTACTCATTTAACATGTTCTGCAGAAAACTGGTGCACATTACACCGTATATCTACTCCAGGGCCTGGCTGGAGTTGATTTCAAGTACTGACTCATGGATGCCCAACATACACCACAATTATTAAGAGGCGTTCAACCTCTTAATAATTGTGGTGCATGTCATGCCAGCACAGGACAAATTAAAACCGGTGAGCACAACCATAGAGGCTGGCTTGGGTTTCAGTTTTACGTGCAGGGACTGCTGGTGCTGTCCCTCATGTATGATGCAGCATAAGCCTTGTCATAGATTGGATGTAGACTCAAGCATGGCATGGGGATATCATAAACTGGCATAAAAAGCCATGCTGTCATAGATTCCCCTTTCCTCTTTCAGTTGTGGTTTGTGAATGTGCTTCAAGGGCAATCCGGGAGGACCTGTTTTGCTATTGGATTCTGTTCTATGGGTCATTGCTACAATGCTCAGACCCCTTGTGAAACATGAAAATTGACTAAAATGGTTGGATATGTACTCAATTTGACTCCAATATTTGGGCCACTAGTGGTATTCCTCTTACTGTCATTACCCATTTCCATGTCCAATACAAGTCTACAATGGTATGTACATGCATGTACCACAATCTTTTACACAGAGTGGTAGATTCTTTTTGACTCTCCATTTTTATTTCAGTTATGCTTAGCACTAAGATATTTACACAAAGATAAAAGGATTGTTCACCGAGATTTGTCACCAAACAACATCATGCTGGGAGAAAAAGATAAAGTAACAGTCAGTAAGTATTCAGCAAAATCTAGCTCTGTTACATTTATTTTCTAACCTAGATGCATCAAATCAATCATTTGCAAATAGCATCCTTACATAACAACTACAATATTAGAACAGGCTTAAAGGGGTAAAAGTTATCCCCTATCCACGGGATAGGGAATAATTTTAAGACTGGTAGTGATCCTACCACTGGGACCCCCACCGATCATGAGAACGGGGGGGGCCCATACCCCCTTGCATGCTCTCTGCTGCTCCCCTAAAATGACTGGAGCAGCCGGTCACACTTCTGTGGGCGTTTCGGAGATAGTACTTTAAATACATTTTGAATTGAACTGGCACTTTGAATTGAAGAATGGGAACCCCGTTCACCTGATAGGTCCTATAGGTGGGCCCCACACTTTATAGAATTTATGACATATCGGTGAATAGGATGGGAATACCATTTTAATATCTATAGTTTATGTTGATGCTTGAAGAGGATGTTTTCTCACTCCTGACATGTCTTCTTTAGTTGATATTTGTATCCATCATAAAAGATCAATTCTGGCGCACCATTTCCTAGAGCTCTATCTTGTACCGTTCCTGATTGCTCCTAGAAATGTATGAATACGTCACTATTGTAGTGTTAAAAAAGTCACAAATTATGGCAGATCCCATGAAAAATATTCTACAGTTTTAAAACCAGCTCCTTGATCTGAATACTTTTGTAATTGTGTGTAAATAGACATTTACCAGTCATTGAGTTATTCAATAACATGTATCTGTATAGCGCCACCTGCTGTTTTTTTTTTTTTCTTATTTCTTTGACCTGCTCACTGAGATGGTCGCACATGCTCAGTTTCATCCTTCAACTGTCTCCTGAGCTGTGATAGGCAGATCATGGACACGCTCCCTTAGCTGCAGCAGAAAAGACGCTCCCCTTGAGCTGCCAGCTTGATATAAATCTAGCAGAGCAATGAATGAGGAGATCCCTGGACCCATGTGAGGTACAGGACTGGTTCTAGCTTTGTTAGAAAGATATTGTCATGTACTACTGTATATCATTATCAGATTTTGATTTTTTACATTATTCATGGGCTAACCCCTTTAAGTCTGCACCAGCCTGTAGCTGTGTATTAAGAAGCATTAATGGGTACACTGGTTTTGATAAATTTCCTTCAAATACTTTTTTTCTAATCTTTTTTTATTTTCATTTTTTTAAATTGTATTTCATGAACATGATTATGAAGGCAGGCATGTTGCCTGAACTGAAGGGTTCTACCCATCTCAGTCAGTGGCGTCATATCGCTAGGAAATGCCACCAATTTCAGATGGGTGCAAGCCGCACCTCTGAGACCCACTCCTGTCTCCAGAATGGGTCCTTGAAAGTGAATGAGAGAGCACAGCGCATGCATGCCTGCTCTCCATTGACTGCTATGGGACTGCTGGAATTAGCCATACAAGCACTTGACTATTTTTATAACTCCAATAGCAGTGAATGGACTTTCGTTCTGCTGTGTGCTCTCCTTCACTTTCCGGTGCCCGTTCTGATATCTCAATGTCTGAGATGAGAATACCCTTTAACAGCATTTACAGATATGCTTTAAAGCAGCTACCATGGGCCATAAACACAGTGGACAGGAAAGGATCTGACGCGTTTCACTTCTATGGGCGACTTTTCTAGGCATTCTCTGTGACCTGTGAAGAGGTCAGAAGGGAGTAGATAAGCTGTGATATCACCTATTGTGAATTGTGGATTTGTGTAGAAAAACAAGTGGATCCTATTGGGATTAGAATTTTTTTTAAATATCTAAAACTAAAGCTTCTACAATTTGAAGCCGTTCACTTGAACTGTTGGAGAGGAACATGTTTTGCATCATCTATAAAACTACGACATATCAATGGGGTCGTAATGTGACGAGCAACATGCCGTGACTGCAACACATCAGTCGTAAAGAATGCAACACATCAGTCGTGTGACCAGAATCTTGGCTGTATTTTTACAGGCAAATCACAGTTCTTTTCACATCAATTTTTCCGGGACTTGCTGTTGTGTGATGCCACTAAGTCGCCTTAGCCTAAAACATCTGTTGCATAATCTGATCATTTAGGAACCATGGGGGACATTTATTAAGCACAGAACTTTATATACCAGTCTTAATCTCTGGCCTGCCGGCATGAGATGCGCCACAGTTATTATACATCCGCTACGAACTGGCATAGATCTAAGGTATAATTTACAGCAGTTTTCTGGCATAAATTTGAATAAATGTGTCATAGCACATAACACCATGCTGGAGTGGCAGGAGTGTCACAAACATTCTAGAAGTTACAGTGGGGACTTGTGCAAAAATGTGCAACTTTTTGATGTCCTCATGTGCCTTATAAAATCTGTCAACATTGTAACATGTATCCAAATTTATGCAATTTTTTTGGGCTTCATAAACTTGCAGATGAAGTAACTAATCAATTTTGTTTCTATAATCCACAACTGTAATAGACAGATGTAGTCCTGCAGAAAATTGAATTACAATACTTAAGAAAAACTGCAGTGCTGACACCAGTCTACTACCATCGACCGCATAGTAGAAAATACATTACTCACCAATGCCCTTATTGATTGTTCCTAGGTATTCCTAGTTTTGAGAAGGAAACACCAGAAAGTGCTTTTGAAATATCTTATTTTGACAGTAAATTGTGCCGTGTTCCAGTTCTCTGCAGCTCTGTCATCCAGTAATACAAACACTCAGGGTATAAAATACGATGTTTTAGCATTATGGAATGCCATTTTTGCAAGCGGTGCATTATTATACAGGGTGATTTATAAAGGATGATGCAAAAGGAAAGGCCTGTAGTTAAAGTAAAAAAATTCTGCTCTTGAAAAAGGAAAGCTGTGCTGTGGTTAGTTGCTATAAAAGCTTGCAGTTTTCATGAACCTGCCCCCTTGAGGTTTGCTTAAACTTGTACACAAAGGGGCACATTTAACATCTTGATATCACAGGAAAAAGCTTTTTGCATGTTCAAATTTGCAACAATGAGGTCCTGTTGTCACATTAAAGTAAAATTTTCTGAATTCGTTTGGCAAATTCTCTCCACATAGAAACTGCATTGGGTGAAGCAATTCGAAACCACTGGCTGTTTGTCATAGGAAAAGTCTGGCCCACACAAAGACTTTGGAAGAGGCAGGATTTGAGCCGTGTATGAGCATAGTCCTAGAAAGTCAACCAGGGTGACTAGTATAGTAGAACTACCATTGCCACAAACCACAGTATGCCTTATCCACATGCCCTTATCGAACACATGAGGAACTCTCCCAAAGTAAATGTGTTCTGGGCAATGTCTATGGTCCCTTCTTTTTTTCTGAGGATACTGTGACTGGCCACTCCTACCTGGAAATGTCAAGGAATAGTTTATGCCACAGATAGTGGAAGATCTGCCAAATGTAATCAGCAGGATGCAGCTCCTCCTTATTTCCAGTTGAGTGTTCACCAACACAGAATACACCCAGTTAAGCCAGTACTCTCTGCTCTGTACTGATGAGGGGCAATAACCCCGAAACAGCTGTCTGCAGATGAGGTGCTGGCTTATTTAATATCCGAGTCATGTCTGAAGGCTTATTTAAAGAGCTAAACATTGACTTACAGGATAGCTGCCTTACATCTGGTGGCATTTAGAGGCAGAGCTTGTAAAGAGCTCAATTGCATCCCTATTCTTCCCAGCACAGAATGAAACTTTAGCGGAATGTTAGATGGGCTGCGCCAGAATAAACGATTCCCTAAAGTTGCGCTGCCCTCAACGTTCATCAGATCTAACATCCTACGACTTTCTGTTGGGCTACATCAAGAACTCTGTATCTGCCCACTTCCCAGCTACAGGATCTGAACAACCTGAGGCAACGCATAACTGAAAAAGTGGAGTCCATATCTGAGGATATGCTGGCATGCGTCTATACAGAACTCATCTACCGCCTAGACATCTGCCATGTCAATGTAGCATACAGATAAAACTTGGATAGATAGTTTGTCTTTTAATGTTAATAAATTTGTGTTCTCTCAGTTATGAATACCAAGGTTATCATTTTGCACCATTAATTTTTAGTTACCATGAAAATGCCAGACATTTCTTGAACTTCGGACTTCCTCCCCATTTCTATGTACAGGTGCTGTGCTTGCACACTTACTGCCTATTGAAAGTAACTCGTATCATGTACTTGATTGCAATGCTACTTCTGTGTTAAATCGTGAAGAAAACTACCATTGCTAAGAGCAGGTTTTAGTCTCTTTTATCCTCTTTTGCAGGATTCTCACAGTTTGGCTGTTTTGCTATGCCTGCTTCATCGTAAAAGTCTAAAGTAATAGAAACCATTCCCTAATTTTTCCACTGCATGGCGCTCTTGTTCTACTTATACAACACTGCATTTTTTTTTTATCTGCTAATCGAGAAACCTCAGTGTGTTTTGGTCTTATAATTATTAATACACACAACTAGCAATCTTGTAATTAGTTTGTGTTCCTAGGTTAATTCTGTGCTCCGTTTTTATTTTTAGTCCTGCTATTCTTATACTTGATAAAATGACTTAGATTATACACTTTTTAATTTTCAGTATATGCTAAGCTAACAGGAGATGGTTCCTGCCATGAAAGCACATATTTATACTACAGATCAAATGGAAATAAAAGCTGCTTGGGCATTAAAGGGCACCCCACAATCTTTAACTCACCAATTCATGGAATTCAATTGGATCTGGATTCAATCTCAAACGTATCAAAAGCTGCTCAGATCTTTGGCCAGTTGAAAGTAGTTTGTATTTCTTGAATTACATATATTTTGTAGCTCAGGATCTGAGCTATTGCTCATATCTCTTTACCTAAACAAAGCAGAATTCTTAGAATTTCTTGGCATCAATTCATTTTGGTGTATTGCACAGCTTTAAACATGAGGCATCATTCACTTAAATGTATGGAAATCTTTTGTTGTCTTTTCGTCAATAGATGTGGGGAATTGCAGGATGGTGGAGAATTGCAATGATAGGATGACTGATCATATTGATGGAAACATTGACTTTTGAATATTGGGGATTAAGCTGGTTGTTCTCTTCAGGGTCCCTGAGGGTGTCAAAATGAATTCTGAAAGATATATGGAGTTCATAACTAAGTATTTTCTGCCATGGAAGAACTGTTCCTTCCAGACAATGCACCATTCCATGCTGCTGCTGCTGCAAAAAACAAAAACATTGACTCATTGATTGCTAGGTGCATAAAAGGAGATAAAATCATGGTTGTGCCACCATCATCTCCTGGCCTCAATCCTACTGAGAACCTGTGGCTGATCTTTAAAAGGAAGATCTATGAGAGTGGCAATCAGTATACCTCAAAACAGCAGCTCTGGGAGGTAATACTAGCCTCCTCTGTGAAATACAAGTTGTTGTTCAAGTCATTTCAAAGAAGGTCTATGATATCCCCTGTACTACCTGAAGGATAAACCTAATTTATGACCAGTCACGAGGTTGTTGTCTACTTTGATTTTTGCCAATGTAGGTTTTCTTTATTGGAAAAAAGATAAGACCTATGTTTGTGTGCTAAGAGTACATCTGAGGTCCATAGAAACTAGGGAGGGTAGTCCATGTTTGATCTCATATATATGGGACTGTCATAATGGGGACGCACAGGTATTAAGATTTACTGGACACAAACATGTTGATATTCCTCCATTGTGTAGTGACAGGCATAGTACGTATTTTACTGTGGCATAAGGTGAAATGAATACTGCATGGTGAAGTGCTGGGTCCATTACACCACAATGGGTCCCTTTCTACAGCTACTTTGTGGCATTAATTTATGAATAATATAATTGTGGCATTAATTTATGAATAATATAACCTTGAGGAATTATTACATTGTAATTATTATGTAACTGCTTTGTAAGTGATTGCTGTTTATATGATATATGGGAGGACTAGTATTGCTTGGCCCTTAAGATGTGGAGCGTCACCACGCATTCCAGGGCCATGAAGAAATGTAACTAAATGCGAAACAGCAGTCACTTTCTAAACTGTCACCTCAGATGCTTTATATGATTTGTGTAGAATAAAGGACAATTTCAGGGAAGTACCATGGCTTTTCTATTCAGTTGGCACTTTCCATGCATGAACTCTTACTTCAGAGTACCACCCTTATCATACAATTGTGCCCTCCACTCCAGAATCTTTTACACAACCAGCAGTGCCGCCATGATTCCACCTTTTGAAATGTTTTATTAGGAACTCAAGACTGGTAACCCTTTCCCGACATCAGCCTTACATGTACATTCATTGTCAATGGGGACAAAACTGAACTGAATGGAATGCTCCAAAATGCAATCCATTCCATTCTCATACCCGAGAGCAAACTGCTGCATGTTACAGTTTTCTTTCCGTCCTGGGTTGCGGACGAAGACGGATCCGTCATAACCCCCAATGCCAAGTCAATGGGGATTAGATTTCTCTGACACAATCTGGCACAATAGAAAATCGATCCGTCCTAAATTGACTTTCAATGGAGTTAATGACGGATCCGTCTTGGCTATGTTAAAGATAATACAACTGGATCTGTTTTATAATGGATGCAGATGGTTGTATTATCAGTAACGGAATCATTTTTGCTGAACCCTGCCGGATCCAGCAAAAACACTAGTGTGAACAAAAAATATATTTAGTTATGCCTCCTGGAAGGCAGGGAGTAAAAAAAACATAAGCGGAACGATAGAAAATGGCCGTCAGAAAGGGTTAAGGTTGGGGTTTAGGCTGATCCAATTACGTTCTTGCTCACAAATTTATACTTTGTTTTTAATTACTAGTTTCTAGTTGGGGGAGATGTATTCCTCATTTCTTATCTCTCAGTGTATTATTTCTAGAAAATGTTTTTAGCTAAGTTATATTTGCTGTATGCCGATTAATTTAAAAACACCTAATTATAGCAAAGCATAAATCACTGAACAAGCTGGTACAGAAAACCACAGTTCTGATTGGGATTTCTTGTCTCATATTAATGTGGGAAATGCTTATTAAAATGCATGGCAACTGGTGCATTAGTAGGTGTAAAAAATACACAGATGGCACTTTACTAAAACGTGCAAATGAAACAGACAAAACTCCGGTTACTGGAATGTAAATTGATTGTTATACTTAAAAATAGATGCTTAAGTTTTTGGTGGATACATATTAATATTAATTACATTTGTCATTTTGTAGCTGACTTTGGCCTTGCCAAGCAGAAGCAAGAAAACAGCAAACTAACATCTATTGTTGGAACTATTCTGTACTCCTGGTAAGGTCACGATTATTCATCAGTTTTAGTAGTGTCAGTAAAAATGCAAGGTACAAATTCAATCATTGTACATGAATGTCACCTAAAATTTGATTAAACTGACACATCAGTGGTAATACTATATGTAGACTAGTGTTAGAGACATATGATACTCTGGGAAGAAAGGGATGCAAATACTTGGATATTGAATAAGTCAGCACATCATCTGCAGATAGCTGTTTCAGAGTGATTGCCCCTCATGAGTGCAGAGCAGAGAGTACTGGCTTAACTGGGTGAGAGGCCTAGTTACTGGCTTATTTACTGTACTATCCGAGTCATGTCTCAAGACCTATTTAAATTGAATTATAGGATAGCTGTCTTATATCTGGTGGTGTTAGAGGCAAAGCTTGTTAAGAGCTCATTTGTATCTCTTTCCAGAGGAGCATGTATGGCCTCCTCACTCCGATTAAGGCGCTCTCTGCCAAAGGAGAGATAGTACCCCCAAAACATGATACTCTGTTATGCTATTCTGTCCAGTTTAGAATATTATCAGTCATGGTTCAATTATGAAGAACATCATAAATTACTGACGAGCTCCTACTTCCACCTCACACATCAGCCTGAACCAGAGGTTTAGACCTCCCAACCAGAACCTGCACATCTCACATCAGCTTAAAGGGCTTGTTAACAAGTTACACACTCTCACTCTCACATGTAGAGGACAGCTCATTATGACCAACTGAATATTTTATGAACATTTCTGATATCAGATCACTGGAGAGTATAAGAATGCCCCCATGAAAGCATTCAGCAAATGTTAAGGTTAGACTAAGGCCTGGGCTACACTGCGACTATTTGCAGTTCTGCTGACAGATTTTAACTGTTGAGTGACAGCTGCAGCCAACAAGATTTCAGAAGCCACAGTTTACTTTACTCTTTGGACTGCAGCTTCATAGCTAAATCAAGTAGGGCTACAAAAAGTATGATGTACTCCTAATATATACATTTTTTTATTACTTAAAAATATTACTTCACCTTATTGTTTATTACCCCATCTCTATTAGCTTTATTAAAGAGATTTTCCAATGATATAACCCATTGCTCAAAAGGGGAAATAAACACAAAAATAGAAAGTATTAAAGGTCACCTGATGCTGACATCCAGTAACACTTATATGAATGATGCCGTGTTAGCGTGCTAACATGGAAAATACATTATCACATTTAAAACCAGAGATAGGACATCATAGACTCAAAGATGCAAAATGAAAATTAAAGGTGCAACAAGGTATAAGTTAAATCTATAAATATAAATGAATATATAAATGATATTGTTATGAAAGCCCTATATTTTAAACTGTTCGTTAAAAGAAAATTAGTCTAGTTTTTATGTATGAGGAAGGTATCTAACCGGATTTCAAAAACAGACAGGACAGTCTCATCATTAGATCATGAACTGTATATTATCTATATGAGTTACTAGGTATTGTCTGGCCTAGGAGCCGACCATTCCAGTGGTCGGAGGGTGTGCCCCATAGGAAAGGAAAAACACCTGTCTTCAATCCTGCCGTTCCATCACCATTGCTCTTCTCCCAGATGCACCAGAAGTCTCCTGATCAGGTGGTCACATGTGCTTGAATGACGCATCACTGCCAGTCATGTGGTAGTGACTGTTCAAGCAAATGTGATTGGTGAGGTCAGCAACTGGCCACAACGGCCCCGGGAACAAACCATTTCTGACTGCCCATGGACAGTTAATTTTTTTTTACTGGGGGTTGTCGGCCCCTAACATTTAATTCTACACTGTTACCACCAAAACCTTAATACAAGCCTTTCTTTCATGTTGATTCCATTACCATAATCAAGAAGTAGTCTGCATTCTGCTCAGATCTCAGAAATGCCATACGCTGACATGTACTGTAATTGCATAAGAAATGCTAAAGCTCTCAAGGGCTTACCTTAGCCCACATGGCAAAGTTCTCAGTGCCCATAGGCAAGGCATGTAACCAGATTGCTGCGTCCATAGCTACCTAAGATGGAAACAACTTTGCTTATCCCTGTGTAGGCATGAAAATGTTTCTGTATAATTTTACATTTTGCCTTTGATTAAATATTTTCCTAAATTAAAAAAAAAAGAAAATGTTTAGCACAGGTACAGCTCAAAGCAGCAGAATCTCCTGTGTGTGCACCTGCACTGAATGCCTTTGCACCTGCACAGTATAGAATACAGCCACCATGTTGGGAAGTTATAGATGTCGCACTTTGTTTGCATATGTTACCCTTCGGTACAGGGGGATTTTCACCATGTGTGCTAAAGTGTTATAGCTTTTTTTTCCTTCCTATATTACATGTCAATGTATGGCATTTCTAAAATCTGAGCAGAAAGTAGCCAACATCTTTATTTAATTTTATCCCAAAAATGTGTTGATGCCAGTCTGGTGACTCTTCTTGTTTAAAGGACTGAAAGGGGCCGAATAAGTTACTTTGTATTGAAAAGGGCAGCTTCTAAATGTTAATTAGTATGCACCTCTCCCCGGGCTAAAAAGCTTTGGCCTCAGTGTCCCATTAACCCCTTCCTGATGCAGCCATTTTCCATTTTCTCACCTTACAACAGCCATAACTCTTTTCATTTTTCCGTTCACATAGCCTTTATTGCAGAACAAGTTGCACTAATTTAATATTTGATACAATGTAGTGGGAAGCTGGAGAAAATTGCAATGAGGTGGTACTGGAAAAAAATGCAATTCTGCTATGGTTTTATGGGTTTAGTTTTTGCAGCATTTACTGTGCAGTAAAAATTAAATGTTGCCTTTATTTTGGGAGTCAGTATTAATACAGTGATACCAAATTGATTTAGTTTTTCTTATGTTTTAATTAGAGATGAGCGAACGTGCTCGTAACAAGCACTGTAGCGCTCGGCTCCCCTGCGCTCGCAATGGGCCGTCGGGTGAGGAGGACGGATCCGGATGCCTGCGCCCATGCGAGCGCAGGGGAGCCGAGCGCTACAGTGCTTGTTACGAGCACGTTCGCTCATCTCTAGTTTTAATACATTTAATAAAATAAAAAAGCTTTCATTAAAATGTTTTTCTTTGCATCGCCACACTTATTTGTATTTCTAACTATGGAGCCATGTAAGTACTGTTTTTGTGGTGCAAGATGTTTGACCAAAAAAATGTCGATTTACCATTTAGATTTTTCTTCTGTCACAGAAAAAATACTTAAATATTTTAATAATTCGGACAGTATACCATAAACTGCAATAGTTTACCATGTCAGTCTATGGTAAGATCGCTGTGTTCCTATTAAGTCCAACTACATACAGGATTTAATAGCTATGGCAGGCCTGGGAGCCTGCACAAGGCCCAAGCCTGCCATAGCAACTAAATTCTATGCTGATCTCCTTGTGAGTGAGCGTTCAGTTACTGGGCAAATTGCTCCCAGTAAATGACCACTCAAATACCATAGTCACAATTGACCATGGCATCTGAGGGGTGTAAAATATGTGATCACAGTTGTTTTCTGTCCGACTGTGCCCGCTCTCCTCCTGTGTGGCAGGCACCATGTTTAATAACCTGACATTCGGCGTACGTTAGAAAGAGGTTAAGACCAATTTATAGTGCTATGTTAAAGTTTTAGGCAGACGTGGAAAAATGTTGCAAAGTAAGAATGCTGTAAAAATAGAAGTAATAATTTATTTTTGTTGGTAATAAAATGCAAAGTGAAAGAACGCAAGAAATCAGAATCAAATCAATACCACCATTTACCTTTAAAACAGCATCAATTCTTCTAGGTACGTTTGTGCAAATTGTTTAATGAACTCAGCAGGGAGTTTGTTCTAAACATTTTGGGGAACTAACATCTTCTGTGGATGTAGGTTTGCTCATATCTTTTTTCTTTTCATGTACAGTGACTTGCGAAAGTATTCGGCCCCTGGAACTTTTCAACCTTTTGCCGCATTTCAGGCTTCAAACAAACAAACAAATATAACAGTTTAAATTTTTGCAAGGAAGAATGGGCAAGGATTTCAGTCTCTAGATGTGCAAAACTGATAGAGACATACCCCAAGCGACTTGCAGCTGTAATCGCAGCAAAAGGTGGCGCAACAAAGTATTAATGCAAGGGGGCCGAATAATTTTGCACGCCCCACTTTTCAGTTTTATTATTACAAAAAAAGTTTAAATGATCCAATAAATTTCGTTCCACTTCACAATTGTGACCCACTTGTTGTTGATTCTTTGATTCTTCACCAAAAATTTAAACTGTTATATCTTTTTGTTTGAAGCCTGAAATGTGGCAAAAGGTTGAAAAGTTCCAGGGGGCCGAATACTTTCGCAAGGCACTGTAATCCCATACAAACTCGATGATGTTGAGATCAGGGCTATGTGGGGGCCATATCTTCACTTCCAGGACTCCTTGTTCTTCTTTATGGTGAAGATAATTCTTAATGACATTGGCTATATGTTTGGGGTTATTGTCCTGCAGCAGAATACATTTCCAGCCAATCAGGCACCTCCATGGTATTGAATGATGGATACATTTTTGCTTAAATTTCTTCTTTTAACTCTATTTGCTGAATTGCAGCCCCCGACTTGTTGCAAGGAACCTCCACCATGCTTCACTGTTGCCAGGGCCAGTTTTAGACAAAGTGTGGCCTTGGGCAAAATTGAAAGTGGGACCCAAATCCTGAAATATTGGACTAGAACTCTGACAGGACTTTGTCTGCAGGGACAGGGGTTGCACCAACAGCAGCTGATTGTAGAATGATACGTTATCTCTCTTTAGCCTTTCCACTGTAAGCTGCTGATCCTGCAGCCTCTTTGGGTATGTTCACACAGAGTGTTTTCTGTGCTTAGAAAAACCTAATGGGAGGGGGGCGGAGCCTGACCGCAGAGTGTGATGGCCGCATAGAACTGCGGCTCCACAGAGACACGGTGCAGATCCTTTTTAGTAGCTGACAACTCAACCCACCATGGTGAAGATCGGTAGGGACAGGCTGCGGGATTCATCTGCCTCCTCTGGAATGCCCAAAAGTCAGGTTGACATGGGCAAATTCTTATATAAAAAGACCGCACACAATACAAGCGGAGGACGCAACATGGCGGCGCTTCCCGCCACTGGCATAGAGGAGGATTCCGATGCGGAAGCGAGCAGCATAGCCGAAGCAGATGCTGGAGATAATGATCCGATCACAAAAGCCTTTTTAAAGAATACCATTTTACAAGCCTTGAACCCTGTGATACGGGACCTGTCAGAGATCAAGAATGACCTAAAAGCTATCGGTCATAGAGTGGACCACATGGAATCCGTTATGTCCGATTCACTAAACTTCTGCGACATGGCGGGGCACATGATTAAAGCACAAGAAACACAACTGAATAAAGCCTTCACTTTAATTGAAGATATGGAGAATAGGAGCCGGCGCAAGAATATTAGAATTAAAGGGTTATTCTCATTTTAGACAATGGGGGCATATCGCTAGGATATGCCCCCATTGTCTTATAGGTGCGGGTCCCACCGCTGGGACCCGCACCTATATCGAGAACGGAGCCCCCGAAGTGAATGAGGGCGCACTGCGCATGCGCAGCCGCCCTCCATTCATTTCTATGGGGCCGCCGAAAATAGCCGAGCGCTGGCTCGGCTACTTCCGTCGGCTCCATAGAAATGAATGGGAGCCGACCGCGCATGCATGGCCCGGCTCCCATTCATTCCTATGAGCGGCGCGGGGAGCTGCGCCTGGTGGTGGCCGGACCCCCGGAAACCTGGGGTCCTCCAGGCGCAGCACTCCCCGCTCCGTTCTGGCTATAGGTGCGGGTCCCAGCGGTGGGACCCGCACCTATAAGACAATGGGGGCATATCCTAGCGATATGCCCCCATTGTCTAAGATGAGAATACCCCTTTAAGGGACTTCCAGAACAATATGGCGCTGAGGCCCTGCATGGAGTGGCGCAGCAAGTATTTGCCTCCCTGCTGGGAGCAGAGCGAGCCTCAACCATAGTAGTGGAACGCATACACCGAGCCCTTCGCCTGATGCCAAAAGAAGGAGATCCTGCCAAGGATGTGGTTTGTGGACTTTTAAGCTTTGTAGACACATCGGCGATTTTGAAAGCGAGCAGAGAAAACGCCACTATTCGCCATGATGGTCATCTGATCCAACTCTTTCAAGATGTCTCACCTACCACCCTTGCCAAAAGGCGAGCACTTCGCCCGTTGCTTCAAAAACTAAGGGAAATGCATATTTCATATACTTGGCTGTACCCATTTGGGCTAGCAATACTAAAGGATGGCCGCAGAATTCAAATTCACACGCCAGACGACCTAGATGATATGTGGCCGAAACTCGGTATTCCGCCTATGAAACTTCCATCATGGATGCCTATCCCGTCAGAAGTGGCCCTCCCAGCACTGCCGCATGTAGAACCATGGTCGGTGGTGTCCCGTGGAAGACCACCCAGGCAGAGAAAAAAATGGAGGAAGGAACACTTGAATCTATACTACCTGCTTGTTGCGGGTGCCACATCTCCCTCCTCTGCATTCCTCCTCTACAAAGACGTCGAGACATCCATTTCAACTCTGGACTTATCTCATCAAAAGACCCAGAGGGGTGATATGATGGCGTCCTCCACCTCACCTCGCCTCACTCACTTGAGTATCTTGAATACCTATACTACCTTTATTGTAATTGAATGTTTTGAGGTTCTGATTTTCTTTCTTTTATGCACTCTACCTGTGCCTTAAAGGCCTTCTAGGCCATTTCATATTATGTTATGTCAACTGTGTATTTACACTTTAATTTTGCTATCCTATCTAATGCTCCCCTGCCTGCTCTCAGCCGTTTTAGATGCGTCTGATTGTAGCTGTTCATTTAGAAGACATACCGTGTCTTGGCTCAGGTTGACTTACCCCTCCCTGTTCCCATACCCTGCAAATTGCATTGTTTAATCTTATAACTTTGTTGGACTGGTCTAGCCTAACCACTCTACTGTTACCATCTATATGATGTTCTGTTCTTTTTTGTTTTCTGCCACACTAGTACTTTCTATAGATTTATGGAGTCCCACTCCCATTCGGAAGAATACCTTTATAACCAATAGTCATTCTTTCATGATTGAATTTATATCCTCCCATCGCCCCTCCATCTACATCAACATCTACACCTTTTTCCACTATGGCTGAAATAGTTGTTTGCACATATAATGTAAAAGGGCTCAACTCCCCTACTAAAAGGAATCACCTATTGTCATTGTTGCGCAAGGATAAAGTTTCAGTATTACTTTTACAGGAAACGCATTTTAAAACTGAGAAGCTACCTAAATTACCGACCTATTATTTTTCCTCATGGTACCATAGTACTAATGATATATCTGCCTCAAAAGGTGTCTCTATAGCCATTCATAAAGAACTCCCATTTGTGCTTCTGTCCCGTCACAGTGATACGGATGGCAGAATACTGTTTCTTAAGGGTAGGATAGGACCATCTACATATACAATAGCTAATATATATGTCCCGAACGCTTCACAAACCACTTGGTTAATAAAAACTTTGGAGGAACTGCAGGCTTTTGCAGAGGGCATGATTATACTAGGTGGCGACTTTAATCTTGCCTTAAACCCAGAACTAGACTCCTCTACTAAACGTTCTGTACACTCTAAGGCTAGCCTTCGTAGGTTGTGCAACAGACTTAGGATGTTGAACTTACTAGATTCTTGGAGACTGCTACACCCCAATGATGCTGATTATAACTTTTATTCGCCATCCCACAAATCCCATCAAAGGTTAGATTACCTTTTTATATATGATAACCTGGTACCTGCTCTTGTAAAATCCGAGATAGGTCCTTCTACTTTCTCAGACCATGCTCATGTATTTATTCATTTAAAACTACAAGATATACCTAAAAAAGAATGGACATGGCGACTTAATGAGACACTTTTAGACAATCCGGAGGAGACTAAAACTCTCCTGCAACAGCTACAGTCATTTTTTGATATTAATACTACACCTGGTATGTCAGAAACTATTATATGGGAAACTCATAAATCCTACATGAGGGGCCTTTTGATCTCTCTTGGTACCAGGACTAAAAGGAAAAGAGAAAAAGAAGTGCTAGACCTATTATCCCAAATTAAGTCCTTAGAAACTAAGAGTAAAAAAACTCATACCCCTACTACCCAAGACGAGCTACGTTCTCTTCGGACACAGCTTAAAAATCTCCTTAATAAGAAATTGGCAAAAAATATGATGTACTACAAACATAAAATATATGCACATGGTGACAAAGGTGGAAAATTAATGTCTGCACTGATAAAGAAGCGACAAGAGAGATCATTTGTCTCATGTATTAAGGCTACTGATGGCAAGTCATTGTCCCGTACTTCAGAAATAGCTGGTGAATTTAGCACCTTTTATTCTTCATTATATAATATTGCATCCAATACTCGTCTGGTACCGGGGATGGATAGACATAAGGCCATACAGGAATTCTTGGCTAGCATTAAATTGCCTTCCCTGACATCAGATGATACAGATTCACTGTTAATGCCTGTGACCAACCAGGAAATAAAGGATACCCTTCTTTCATTTTCCCCAGGGAAAAGCCCTGGTCCGGATGGACTATCCCTCACTTATTATAAAAAATTCCAGTATGTTCTAATCCCTAGGCTCACCATGCTCTGCAACCATCTACTTAGGGGTGGATCATTTCCTAAACAGTCATTGGAAGCTCACATTGCCATATTAGCCAAGGAAGGGAAGGATCCCGCATTATGTGCTAGCTATAGGCCCATATCCCTCCTCAATATTGACATCAAGATCTGGGCTAAAATCCTAGCCAGACGTCTCACTAACTTATTACCCAAATTGATTCACCCTGACCAAATGGGGTTTGTGAAGGGGAGAGAGGGCAGATTCCATGCCATAAAGCTAATCAATTCCATTTGTATAGCACAGTCTCAACAGTCTCCATTAGTCCTTCTCGGCATTGATGCCGAGAAGGCATTTGATATGGTGGCGTGGGATTTTATGAGATCTACTCTTGTAAAATATGGATTCCCCATTCCCTTTATTGATGCTATATTTACTTTATATACGCAGCCTTCAGCAAGAGTGAAAGTGAATGGAACCCTTTCCCCCTCCTTTACCATCACTAATGGGACAAGACAGGGGTGTCCACTCTCCCCCTCCCTGTTCATTCTCACTATTGAAACACTACTACAGAAGCTTAGGTAAGATACATTAGTTTCAGGTTTCCTTTTGAATTCTAAGCCCCATTTAATTTCTGCTTTTGCAGATGATCTTTTATTGTCCCTATCTAACCCCATAACAGCGATGCCCCGGCTCTTAAACATATTTGCTGAATATGGTTCGTTATCAAATTTCAAAATCAATTATTCGAAATCAGATATATTGAATGTCACCCTTCCACCCTCTCAGGCAGCAACTCTTCAGTCACTATCTCCGTTCAACTGGGCTGCTCATTCCATTCAATACTTAGGCATACGATTACCTAGTAATGTATCTGATTTGTACTCCCTTAATTTTTTACCCCTGATGCATAAAGTCCAGCGGCAATTGAGGGAGTACGACTTTCCTTATTTATCTTGGATGGGTAGGAAGAACTTAATACAAACTTACATTCTCCCTTTAATACTTTATCACTTACAAATGATACCCATGTTACTACCTAATTCCTACTTTGATGGGTTACGCAGATCCTTCTCTTCCTTCCTATGGCATGGCAAAAAATCTAGAATACCATATAGATTACTCTCACAAAAGAAGGGTAGGGGGGGCATGGGACTGCCAGATATCAAAAGATATTACCATGCTATTCATCTTCAAAGATGGCTGGACATCCACACTAATACAGCTGAAGACATTAAAATAGAATCTGATATGTGTATCTTGGGTCCTGCTGCAACTAAATTATTATGGCTACCCTCTCGCCCTGAGATCCGGCTACTATCTTCTAGCTTAGTACAAGGCACATTGACAGTATGGCATTCCTTGTCAAAATCAGATATATTATTCACTGGTCGTTCCCCTTTGACTCCGGGTGCTTTACTCCCCCGTCTTATGGGACAGACCCTTAGTGCTCAGTCAGACTTATGGAATAACTTACAATCTCGTACTATAGCAGACTGTATGCCTAACAATAGACCTCCTGACCAAGCAACTATTGAGTCTCTATTTCCAGACATTTCTTTAAATTTCCTTCAGCAACAACAAGTAAAAACCCTATGTTCTAGCTATCTATCACATCACAGGGCCATTAGGGAACTTTCATGGTTTGAAAAAATGCTTCTTACCCATACTCATGCTAGGTGCAAGTTGTCTACTTTATATGGTCACTTACAACTGTCAGAAAATTCAGTAACTTCCTCTTTTTTGGAAGCATGGGAAAAAGAGCTACATGTGTCTCTCCCCCCAGAGGATAGATCTTTTATCCTTACACACTCACATGGTTTCTCTCCTTGCATCAAAATTCAAGAAAATCATTATAAACTGCTTACACGGTGGTACAAAACGCCTGACCTTATGTACCAGCAAGGTCTTACAAATGATAAGATGTGTTGGAGATGCCGTGCCCATGTTGGTTCTCTGAGTCACATATGGTGGTCTTGCCCATTGATTACCCCTTTTTGGGAGATGATTGAAAAGCATGTGAGGGTCATAGAAAACTCTGATTTCTCTTTGACAGCTGATCTAGTATTGTTGGCCCGACCGGCTCCTACCTTTAAACCGTCTAAAATGTCATTGAAGATACATCTGATCGCTGCAGCTAAGTGCCTGATACCTTTAATGTGGCTTCAAGCTATACCACCGTCTGAAGGTCAATGGCTTGAGAAGGTAGATCAAATATGTAGAATGGAGGAGCTGTCCAGTTGGCAAGTCCATAAACATGATCAGTTCTTAAAGATATGGGGTCCATGGCTACAATATATGAGAATATGATATAATGCATAGTGGGCTTGACGTCTTATCTATTTCTCTATTTATACATACCATTGCTTTACATGCTTCTTGTA
Organism: Rhinella marina; assembly: GCA_900303285.1. Taxonomy (NCBI): domain Eukaryota; kingdom Metazoa; phylum Chordata; class Amphibia; order Anura; family Bufonidae; genus Rhinella; species Rhinella marina. The sequence goes on along the minus strand of ONZH01006554.1, from coordinate 115,909 downwards.
ATCCGGGGTTTGTTGATGTCCCCCCCCCCCTCCTTCCCCTCCCCTTTCCCATGCCTCCCATTCTCCATTTTTATATACTTGACATCTGAAAGTACTAATATTGTGGCAACATTGTTGTTTTTAAATTATTGTTCTTATACATACTGTCCAAATGTATTTTACCTTACCATTGTTTTTCTCTTTTGGAGTACATTGTAGAACTAAATTGGAGTTCTGCGCAACTCATATGGCAATTTACTGTGTTATACTCCTTTAATAAAAACAGATTTGACAAAAAAAAAAAAAAAAACCTAATGGATGTTGTTTTTTTATGTATATTATTTTGTTTTTTATTATTACTTTTTGATACAGTTTTGGCATGGATTTTCATTTGTGACCATTTTCAAAAGGAATTCGGGACGTGGAACCAACATGAAGAATGGCCAGGCTACTTCTTTTTTTCCATGGTGCAGTTTATAAAACCACAAGCTGAAAAACAAGGGGTTGTCCCATCCGACCCTGAAGTGATGGGAGAGCACAATCTGCATGCAGGGTCATCTTCCATTATACTATGAGTGTTCTGAAAATAGGTGATCACTGACGATTCCATAGCAGTGAATGGAGATAATGCTGCGCATGCACATTGTAATGGGGGATCTGTGGAGGACACACTGTTATGGGGGATCTGTGGAGGACACACTGTTATGGGAGATCTGTGGATGACATTGTTATGGGGGATCTGTGGATGACACTGTTATGGGGGATCTGTGGAGGACACAATGTTATGGGGGATCTGTAGATTACACTGTTATGGGGGATCTGTGGAGGACACACTGTTATGGGGGATCTGTGGATGACACTGTTATGGGGGATCTGTGGATGACACTGTTATGGGGGATCTGTGGATGACACACTGTTATGGGGGATCTGTGGAGAACACAATGTTATGGGGGATCTGTGGATGACACTGATATGGGGGATCTGTGGAGGACAAACTGTTATGGGGGATCTGTGGATTATATTGTTATGGGGGATCTATGGATGACACACTGTTATGGGGGATCTGTGGAGGACATTGTTATGGGGGATCTATGGATGACACACTGTTATGGGGGATCTGTGGAGGACACAATGTTATGGGGGATCTGTAGTTGACACTGTTATGTGTGACATAGCTTGACAGATGCCTTTATTAGCAGCCTGGTCTTCTCCCCTCAAGTACTGAAAAAAAAAAGACACTGCTAATTTGGACCTCAGATTTTTAATCTTTACACCAACGCCCCCCTTCCCCCCATTAACAATCCAGACCAGGTTAACAATGCCATCTTCATTAGTTTAAAGGGGTTGTCCAGGCTTTTTAATATTGACGACCTATCCTCAGGATAGGTCATCAATATTAGATCGGCGGAGGTCCGACACCCAGCACCCCCGCTGATCAGCTGTACGAAAAGAAGGTGCGCGCAGTGGACACGTCGTCTCCCTTCTCTCTTACTGCTCTGCTGTATGTCTATGGGACAGCAGTAGCAGGCAGGAATAGAAAAGGGAGACAGCACGAGCACACTGTGCGCACCTTCCTTTCATACAGCTGATCAGCGGGGGTGCTGGGTGTCAGAACCCCGCTGATCTGATGTTGATGACCTATTTTGAGGACAGGTCATCAATAGTAAAAAGCTCAGACAACCCTTTTAACTAGAACCCTCCAAGACAGCCATGTGGTAATTGAACACAGCACGGCCACGTCACAAGCACCACACGAGCATGCCATTTGGTGGTGTCCTAAAAGTGCTGCAGACCTAGCTGGAGTCACATGGAGCCCACAGGACACAGGGAGCTCACATAGAGGGAACACAGATAGCATACATAGCTCACACAGGGGGCACACACCGGGAGCACAGGGGACACAGGTAGCTCACAAAGGGGCCACAGGGAGCACACACAACTCACACAGGGGGCACAGGAAGCACACACAGTGGGCACACAAGTAGTACACACTGGGAGCACAGAGAACATGGGGAGCACACATAGAGGGCACAGGGAGCACACACAGCAGGCACAGGGAGCTTATACAAAGGGCACAGGGTGTGCACGCAGAGGGCACAGGGAGTGCACAAAACGAGCACAGGGAGAACACACAGGAAACGCACACAGGGGGCACAAGGAGCACATACAGGGAGAACACAAAGCGGGCACAAGGGGCACACACAACGAGCACAGGGAGAACACACAGTGGGCCTGGGTGGAAAAGGGAGCTCACAGAGGGGGCACAGGGGAAACACAGAGCTCACAGTGGGAACTCACAGATCAGTGACCATCAGTACTTGAGGTCATTGCAGGGCTTTTACAATGAGAGTGTGACTCCCAGCAGCCCACGTAGTAAAATGTAGAAAACCACGGCACTCGCTGTCTTCATGCAATCGTGAGTTTATTCACCAACAAAGCGACGTTTCGGCTCCAAGAGCCTTTTTCAAGTGCTTGAAAAAGGCTCTTGGAGCCGAAACGTCGCTTTGTTGGTGAATAAACTCACGATTGCATGAAGACAGCGAGTGCCGTGGTTTTCTACATTTTACTACGTGATCTTCGGGGGCCTGGAGGCTGAGGCCTAACACTGCTGGCACCACCACCGCTTGAACCTGACATGGATAAGTAGTGCTGCCTCATTCATCATTTTTTACTCCCAGCAGCCCTGCACCCCGTCCTCCACAGACACTGGTGCATGCTTCTTACTGGATGGACTTACCAGCTGCAAAGGGAACAGGCCAGGTGGTTTGATAGGAGAGTGTCCTGAGAGCCCCCTGCAGTCCAGCAGTCCAGCAGCTGAGGTCAGAGCCTGGGGGTCAGATCCAGCAGAGGGCCTAGGCATCCCAGTCTGGTTTGGGCTTCCAGCCTGGAGCAAGTGCAGACAAAAGATTAGGATGGGTCTATGTTAGCTCCACCCACACAGAACGTCCTGATGCCGATCTGTGGCAGGATTCTAATACTGTGCTGCCTGTCACGCACGGAGGTCTGGTCTGGGGGCGGGGGGGGGGATTCAGTTGCAGCAGCATGGTAGAGAGACAGTCAGGGAGCATGTGGAGGAAGGAAAAAAAAGGCTCCCATCCTCAGCCCACTAACTATAAACAGCAGGGAGCCCCCTTGGGAAAGTGGCCCTGGGAAATTGCCCTGTTTGCCGGCCAACCCTCCGCCCCAGTACCGGCCCTGACTGTTGCCTCCAGACACTCATTATTTTACTGCTCTCCAACCCTATGGCGAACAACCTGCCTACAGTCATGGCCAAAAGTTTTGAGAATGATACAAATATTGTAAATTTGTAATTGTAATTACAAATTGTAATTGTAATAAATTGTAATTGTAATTGTAATACAAAAATTGTAAAAATTATTACAAAGTCTACTGCTTCAGTTTTTATAATGGCAATTTGCATATACTCCAGAATGTTATAAAGAGTGATCAGCTTAACAGCAATTACTTGCAAAGTCAATATTTGCCTAGAAAATGAACTTTATCCCCCAAAACACATTTCAACATCATTCCAGCCCTGCCTTAAAAGGACCAGCTAACATCGTTTCAGTGATTGCTCCATTAACACAGGTGTGGGTGTTGATGAGGACAGGGCTGGAGATCAATCTGTCATGATTAAGTAAGAATGACACCACTGAACACTTTAAAAGGAGGCTGGTGCTTTTCATCATTGTTTCTCTTCTGTTAACCATGGTTATCTCTAAAGAAACACGTGCAGTCATAATTGCACTGCACAAAAATGGCCTAACAGGGAAGAGTATCGCAGCTAGAAAGATTGCACCTCAGTCAACAATCTATCGCATCATCAAGAACTTCAAGGAGAGAGGTTCCATTGTTGCCAAAAAGGCTCCAGGGCGCCCAAGAAAGACCAGCAAGCGCCAGGACCGTCTCTTAAAAGTGTTTCAGCGGCGGGATCAGGCTACCAGCAGTGCAGAGCTTGCTCAGGAATGACAGCAGGCAGGTGTGAGTGCATCTGCACGTACTGTGAGGCGGAGACTCTTGGAGCAAGGCCTGGTCTCAAGGAGGGCAGCAAAGAAGCCACTTCTCTCCAGAAAAAATATCAGGGACAGACTGATATTCTGCAAAAGGTACAGGGAGTGGACTGCTGAGGACTGGGGGAAAGTCATTTTCTCTGATGAATCCCCTTTTCGATTGTTTGGGACATCTGGAAAACAGCTTATTCGGAGAAGACGAGGTGAGCGCTACCACCAGTCTTGTCTCATGCCAACTGTAAAGCATCCTGAAACCATTCATGTGTGGGGTTGCTTCTCAGCCAAGGGAATCGGCTCTCTCACAGTCTTGCCTAAAAACACAGCCATGAATAAATAATGGTACCAGAATGTCCTCCAAGATGAACTTCTCCCAACCGTCCAAGAGCAGTTTGGCGATCAACAATGCCTTTTCCAGCATGATGGAGCACCTTGCCATAAAGCAAAGGTGATAACTAAATGGCTCAGGGAACAAAACATAGAGATTTTGGGTCCATGGCCTGGAAACTCCCCAGATCTTAATCCCATTGAGAACTTGTGGTCAATCATCAAGAGACGGGTGGACAAACAAAAACCTACAAATTCTGACAAAATGCAAGCATTGATTGTGCAAGAATGGACTGCTATCAGTCAGGATTTGGTCCAGAAGTTGATTGAGAGCATGCCAGGGAGAATTGCAGGGGTCCTGAAGAAGAAGGGTCAACACTGCAAATATTGACTTGCTCCATTAACTCATTCTAACTGTCAATATAAGCTTTTGTTACTCATAATATGATTGCAATTATATTTCTGTATGTGATAAAAAATCTGACAAAAGGCCCTTTTAGACGGGCCGATGTGTCTCCCTGCCCGAGCGCCGATCAGCGATATCGGTGCTCGGGCAGGGAGCCTTTACACGGCCCGATGAATCGAGCGCCGGGCCGCACGAGTGATCGCTGTATCACTCGTGCGGCCGGGAAGCTCCATACTGTCAGGCGCACATCGCCTGTTTACACAGGCCGATGTGCGCCCGACAGATTGGATCTTTTGTAGAAACCAAAAGATCCAATCAGCCGACGAACGAGCGTTTTGCTCGTTCGTCGGCTGATTAGGGCCACTTTTACACGGGCCGATTATCGGCACTAACGTTCCTAGGAACGATTTTTCGGCCGATAATCGGCCCGTGTAAAAGGACCTAAACACACATAAAAACCAGAGGGCAGCAGATCATATGAAAATATAATATTTGTGTCATTCTCAAAACTTTTGGCCATGACTGTACTGTAAGAGCCAAATATTTCAAATTTTAACTGATCAGTGACAGTTTTCTGCTCGCTGGTTCCTGTTATGTTATACATAGTTGAGTCGCTTAACCTTGTTTTCACGTTGAAGGTATGGCCTTTTGACCACAATTCTTTCACGAAGAGCACTTCTGGTCAGATCTCCTAACAGTAGATGGGGGTACCACTTGTTTCTGCCAGTTCCGAGCTAGACATAATTTGAAGAGAAGTAAGCATGATGGGGGGAATTTATCATTGACCAGCATTTTATGCTGGTCTATGATATCCCCTGTGCTGCCGGATAATGTGACTAATTTATGGTGAGGCTAGATGTATCTTTCAGCATCCCGTGCACCTGGACTGATACATTTTTTACACCAGAAAATTGGCGATGCATCCTGATCTGCAAAATCAAAACAGATCTGTATAATTCCGGTATTGAGATCCTCTGCCAGATCTCAAAACTGGAATTAACAATACAAGTGTGAAAGTAGCCTAACCACAGAGCTGCTGCATATACAATTTTTTTCATAGAAATAAGTCTTGGAAGTAAAGCAAATCCAATTTGCATCACAATTTTGATTAGCAACTTTACATGAACTACTTGAAACTGAACAGTTTAAATAAGAGCTTTACTAGAATGTTTGATAAATTGTACTACTTCTCTTCCAAGTAACTGCCCTTGAATTGGGTTTCTTTTTATAATTTCTAAACACCAAGCCTATTTTCCTGCTAATAAAAGAACAGATTCATGAATATGTTTATTTTTTTAAATACAGCCTTGATAGTTGTGGAGAATAAACAAGAAATTGCAGCACTTTGTAGTTTTCAATCCATCATTGTGGTTTATTCACCAAACAATTCAGTTTGGTGAATAAACCACAATGATGGATTGAAGACTACAGAGTGCCACGGTTTCTTGTTTATTCTCTGGGTTATGGGGGTACTACAGGCTGATACCCATCACCGCTGGCACCACCACTAATTGGATATCCTTCCCCGTAAGTGCTGCTACAGTTCTTTGTTTTCTATATTTTGATAGTTGTAGTCATTTAGGTTTATCAGATTTCAGAATATCACAGATATGTAGGTGGTGTTTAAAAGTGAAAACAAAAAACTTTATTAATAGTCACTTGTTTAAAAAAGAAGGAAAGTGGGATTCATGTATTTTTGAACTAAGATATATCTTGCAGAACAGGATGACAGCAAGGTAACTTATTGAACATGCACCCGGTTGATACACTTTCAACCTGTTATTAGGTGCAAATCTATCGCTGGCAACCCTGTCCGATATCAGATTTCAGTCCAAAATAAAAAGAACATGTTGTGTTAAAAGACTACAGGAAACATAGGCATTTGCAATAACCCCTAGCTAAACCAAAAGAAAAGCATACTAGAAAAAAAACCAAGACCTGTGTCCCAATAACTCTCTAGTGTAACAAAAGAAGGACACGGAGGCAGTGCCAAGGATATCTGTCAACAAATTTGTACTTATGAAACCGGCTGACCTGTTACATGTGTGCTTGGCAGCTGAAGGCATCTGTGTTGGTCCCATGTTCATATGTGCCTACATTGCTGAGAAAAATGAAGTTGCTCCTAGAGGCTCATTTGCATATATTAAAACATAATTTTTCTCAGAAAAACTGGCACATATGAACATGGGACCAACACAGATGCCTTCAGCTGCCAGATGCCCTTTAAGTAGTAGAGAAAAAAAGGTTCTTTTAAGCCATGTTGTGGCAGTGCAAACACATGCTTTTGAATCCTTTCTGTTAGCTGTAAAATGACTTTGCGTCACTATTAGGCTCCATTCACTTCATTTATTTGGTCAGTTACGGGTGAAAAACACAGAACAGGTTCAGATCATCATCATTATACCTTATCTGAGAGTATGATTGGTTCCCAGTTTGGATCACCATACAGTAACTGCTGGAATTAATTGACCAAATAACTGAAGTGTAAACTCACATGTTAGTCATTCATGTTATCGTCAGGTATAATGTACTTAACGTGAAGTGGCCAAAGATTCTACTATAGAGTGAAAGAGCTGTCTCATTTCAAACCGTCTGCTGTTTCCCCATTGGTTGCTTGTTAACCTGTTCTGCTAACCACTGATTCTACTAAAGTGGGAAAAATATGTCTTATTTGACACCGTCTGTTTCTTACACATAGATTGATAGATAACCTATTTTGTTAGCCAAAAATAGTCGTGCAGCAGTAAGGCTACTTCCACATTGGCGGCACGGGTGTCCGGCAGACTTTTCTGGCTGGTGAACAGCCTGCTGGATCCATGCTGCCGCTACTGCATTTCTGCGGCCGGAACTACGCTCCGTCCTCATTCACTATAATGGGGGCGGGCCGGAGCTCCAGCCATAGCACGGCAAACATGCGGCTGGACTAAAATTACGACATGTTGTCATTTTAGACCGGCCACTTCTCGGCATGTTTGCTGTGCTGCAGCTGGGACTCCGGCCCGCCCCCATTATAGTGAATGGGGATGGAGCGTAGTTCCGGCTGCAGACATGCAGTGGCGGCAGCATGGATCCGGCAGGCTATTTACCAGCCCAAACAGCCTGCCGGACACTTCGTGCCGCCAATGTGAACGTAGTCTTAGTTTGTGTTGATGTCACTGTTTATTTTTCTCTTTTTCTGACCTGTCAGAAGAACAACTGAAAAAAAAAAAAAAAAAACTGAGCCTGTCTTTTGAGCATCTGCCTTCACGCTGTCAGTATTTGGTCAGTAATTGATCAGAATTTGTAAGGCAAAAACAAGAGTGGGGCCAAAACAGAGATGACATGTGAAAGAAATGTTTTCTGTGTTTTGGACCCACTCTTGCCTTTGGCTTCCAAATCGTGATGATGTCCTGATGCAAAATACTGACTTTGTGATCAAGGCCTTATGAATGCTCCAAAGACAGAATCCATTGTGTTTTTCAGAAAAAAAGGTCAAATAAATACTGATGTCAAAAAGGCCAAACAGGGACACTAGTGGCCCCAGAACAGACTGTAGAGGGTGGCAACAGCACGAGGAGCCAACGTAATGGCCCAATCACAGAGTGGTGAGGGTGGCAATGGCATGAGGAGTCAACATAGTGGGCCAGTCAGAGAGTGGGGGGGTCAGCAATGGCAGTAACAGTACAAGATGGTGGCAGTAGGAGAAGAAATTGTGTGGCATCAGGCAGGTGGCAGCATCAAAATAGGGGTTAAAGCACATGGCTATAAATAATGGGCCATATTTCACAATGTTCTGGCGTGGCAGCACACTTCAGTCAGAACATTATTGCCAGAAAGATCTATTCTGTTGTATCAGGCATCAGTGTAGAAATCCTTGCTGATTCACACTTGATTCATCTTTCTAAAGTTTAATCTCTCAACATTTTATGTTGAAAGGTGAGTTCTCTTTTGGGGTAACTATGCCCCCTGCCGCACTAAACACCCGCTCTTATGCCACACTACTGGCCAGGCAGGAAAGCTTGTCCAGGGCAAACTCAGCCAGTTGCAGCAACAATTCAAGTTTGGCTACCCAGTAATCCAAAGGATCTTGAACCTGGATGACAGGATGAAGTCCAAGTATGCCACCACCTGCTGGTTCAGGTTCTGCTCCATTTTCTGCTGGAATGTGAGCTCAGAGGGTCCCCCCAGTCATCCCTTTGTGAAGATGGGTGATGTTGCACATAAGCAACGACCAACTGACTTCATAGGATGTCTCAATAGCAGTTGAGTTTATCATCCCTCCCAGAAGGTGGAAAAAAGGGCCCATTTTTTGCCCAGTAGCAACATCGTGGTGAACCAGTAGTCATCCCTCTGCCAAATGGTGATAATGCTGCTGTCACTACACAAGCAACTCAGCATGCATCTGGCCATTTGTGCAAGGGAATTGGAGGGACTCCCTACCTCCATCTCCACTAAATACTGCCATGGTCTGTTGGGCAGATAAACTACCTGTTTCTGGGCATTAATGTCCTCCTCCTCCTCGTTCTCCTCCTCCACCAGTTCAGCCCCCACAGGGCTCAGGTGGCCATGAGATGTAGACGCCACGTTTCTTATCCCGTGGCCAGCCAGATTTATCAGCATCTGCTTCAGGACGTGAAGGGATGGATTGACATCAAATTCATTGCGTAGTCCTGGCGACTGATAAATGTTCTTCCTACAGTGTGTAAAAACTCTCCCTACGATCTCTCTACACTGTCCCTGCCGTCTCCCTATCCAGTACGCCTCAATTAAAAGCCTTTAGCAACACTATCCCTTGCGCATGTTGTGTCTCTCCCTATGCTTAGCTCACAGTGAAATGGCAGAGACTGCGCAGGATGAGTCTTGAGGATTACAGGCTGTCTGCATGTTGTGATGGGTGATCTTTTGTTCCTGGGCTTCTTACTTTCACTTTGTAATATGTGTAGCCGGTATTTTAGGAAAAAAAAGATTATTTACCATGAAACGCAAGGAAATTTGTATTCATTGCAAATCCAATTTTTTTTGGATCGAATTCCACTTTGGATGATTTGATTCGCTCGGCACTAATACGTATATTCCTAAATACTTTTCATTATTTATAATGGCTCGTTTGGTCTAGGGAGCAATCATTAGGCGAAATAAAATGGTTGTTGTCCTATTGGTAAACAAAAAAACTTGTCCTAATCACAAAGGAGAACAGGTTACTTCAGAAGAATGAGCTAAAGAGCTGCCTCATCCTCCTCTCTGCTCTGCATGTCTGCCTGAATTTAGCTAAAAAGATCTTCAGATGAATCTCTGCAGGAATGGCGTTCATGAGGAGATAATAAGTACATAGGGGAGGGTGAGGCTAATGGGCAGCAGCACTTGTATGCAGTCTCCATTATCACAGCCCCACATTACCACAGTCTGTCCTGTCTTCTCATGAACTTCTTTCCTACAGAGATTCAGCTGAAGATCTTATCTGTATTCAGGATCATAATCGTTGGAAGATAGTAGGATGAGACAGCTGTTTAGCTCAGTGTTGTGAAGTAAATTGTCCTCCTGTATGATTAGGATAGGTTTTGTGTGTACTAATAGGATGACGGCCATTTTATTTCCCCTGATGATTGCTCCCTATACAAAACGAGCCATTATAACATATGAAAGATATTTGGGAATGTATTTATAATAAAATAATATTTAAGTATTTTAATTTATTTAATTCCTGTAGAACCCCTTTTAACTGGCAAGAGAGACACAATGGAGAATGCATACATCTGATAAGATCTTCAGCTGATTCTCTGTTCCTCTGGATGTTACCATTGAACGGAGGTCATATAGAGACAGCTAAAGTGTAGGGAGAAGGTACAAGGCACAGACTGCTGTGGGGAATGTAGTATCGTAGCAGAGTACATGCAAGTGCTGCTTCTCTTTGGAAATCCACAGGGTTAATGTACAAAAAAAAAATAAATTGCATAGCAACAAACAAGTCAACAATTAAGACAAGAGGATTGAGGACTTTGCTTCTCCCAGTAGCTTACAGTCTATGAGAAGATGGGGTGGCACAAAAAATAAAAAGTGCTTGTTTTGTACAATGGTCCACCATCTTAACATAATGAGGGAGCAGATATAAAGCTGCATAAGCCAGCCACCAACCAGTGTTTGTAGTGCTTTTGAGTACATGGAGTGTGATGGATACAGGTGAATGATGGATCAGGATGTTTGGGGGGGGCCTTAAAGGAGAAAAGTTAGATTAGGGGATGTGATAGGCCACCCTTAAAAGATATGTTTTTAGGGATCACCTAAAACTATGTATGTTGGGAATGCCTGGGATAGCGCATTCTAGAGAACTTATACAGCTCGAGAGAAATCATGGAGATGAAAGGTTTGGGTTATGGTGGATATTAGTCTTAAATCATTTGCAGATAATAGAGCATGGGTAGGGTGGTAGACAGAGATAAGGGTGGAGATATGGGGGTAGGGGTGTTGCAGTGCTGTCTATAGCTTTGTGGGTGAGAGCGAGAAACTTCTGTCTTAAAAGTGCACTTTCCAGATATCTTCATTGATTACATTCTATGGAAAGTGTTTGACGTATATATAATAAATGGCTCTGTGTCACTGTGGTCTTGGTCAAAGCAGCATACATAAAAACATGATTGCAAATTATAAACTAATCAGGTCCAGGTACTTTAAAACCTATCCAAAAATAAAGAAAACTCCAAAGCCTCCATTTAAAAATATTAGCTGGATTTTAGCTCCTAAATGAACATTATAAACTCCATATATTGTACAGTATATGTAAATGTATGTTGATGCCTTTAATAAATATATATATATATATATATATATATATATATGTACAGTACAGACCAAAAGTTTGGACACACCTTCTCATTCAAAGAGTTTTCTGTATTTTCATGACTATGAAAATTGTAGATTCACACTAAAGGCATCAAAACTATGAATTAACACATGTGGAATTATATACTTAACAAAAAAGTGTGAAACAACTGTAAATATGTCTTATATTCTAGGTTCTTCAAAATAGCCACCTTGCTTTGATTACTGCTTTGCACACTTTTGGCATTCTCTTGATGAGCTTCAAGAGGTAGTCACCTGAAATGGTATTCCAACAGTCTTGAAGGTTCCCAGAGATGCTTAGCACTTGTTGGCCCTTTTGCATTCAGTCTGCGGCCCAGCTCACCCCAAACCATCTCGATTGGGTTCAGGTCTGGTGACTGTGGAGGCCAGATCATCTGGCGTAGCACCCCATCACTCTTTTCCTTGGTCAAATAGCCCTTACACAGCCTGGAGGTGTGTTATTTACAGCCTGGAGGTGTGTTTGGGGTCATTGTCCTGTTGATAAATAAATGATGGTCCAACTAAACGCAAACCGGATGGAATAGCATGCCGCTGCAAGATGCTGTGGTAGCCATGCTGGTTCAGTATGCCTTCAATTTTGAATAAATCCCCAACAGTGTCACCATGTCACCAGCAAAGCACCCCCACACCATCACACCTCCTCCTCCATGCTTCACAGTGGGAACCAGGCATGTAGAGTCCATCCGTTCACCTTTTCTGCGTCGCACAAAGACACGGTGGTTGATCTCAAATTTGGACTCATCAGACCAAAGCACAGATTTCCACTGGTCTAATGTCCATTCCTTGTGTTCTTTAGCCCAAACAAGTCTCTTCTGCTTGTTGCCTGTCCTTAGCAGTGGTTTCCTAGCAGCTATTTTACCATGAAGGCCTGCTGCACACAGCCTCCTCTTAACAGTTGTAAGAGGAGGCTGTGTGCAGAGATGTAGAGATGTGTCTGCTGCTAGACCTGGTGTGGCATTGACCTGGTCTCTAATCTGAACTGCTGTTAATCTGCGATTTCTGAGGCTGGTGACTCGGATGAACTTATCCTCCGCAGCAGAGGTGACTCTTGGTCTTCCTTTCCTGGGGCAGTCCTCATGTGAGCCAGTTTCTTTGGTTTTTGCGACTGCACTTGGGGACACTTTCAAAGTTTTCCCAATTTTTCGGACTGACTGACCTTCATTTCTTAAAGTAATGATGGCCACTCGTTTTTCTTTACTTAGCTGTTTTTTTCTTGCCATAATACAAATTCTAACAGTCTATTCAGTAGGACTATCAGCTGTGTATCCACCTGACTTCTGCCCAACACAACTCATGGTCCCAACCCCATTTATAAGGCAAGAAATCCCACTTATCAAACCTGACAGGGAACACCTGTGAAGTGAAAACCATTTCAGGTGACTACCTCTTGAAGCTCATCAAGAGAATGCCAAGAGTGTGCAAAGCAGTAATCAAAGCAAAAGGTGGCTACTTTTAAGAACCTAGAATATAAGACATATTTACAGTTGTTTCACACTTTTTTGTTAAGAATATAATTCCACAAGTGTTAATTCATAGTTTTGATGCCTTCAGTGTGAATCTACAATTTTCATAGTCATGAAAATACAGAAAACTCTTTGAATGAGAAGGTGTGTCCAAACTTTTGGTCTGTACTGTATATTTTTTTATAATAATCATTTTTATAATAATTAGAATTGATACTGAAATACTAATGAATGGCTCAGATTTCTCTATAAGCTCTTCCCCCAGCAGATTCCAAAATCTGGGTAATTTTTATGATCTCTCATGATTACAGTTTAGCTAGTTAGTAAATGGGCATGATTCATAATACACTTGTCAAATTCCAGTAATTGAACATTCATAATAAACAAGTTTTTATGCAATGTGGTCTTTAGAGGTTAATGCTCATAGAGTGGTATAATTTAGGCACAAGTCACTTGGCAAACTGCAATACAACATTTTTACTTGAACAATGTGTATTCCTAAAGCTTTTTATTGAAGTGGTCATGGAATTATAATTTAGCATGTTGGATGAAGCATCTGGCAACCCTTTACAGGCTGAAAATTATTTATTAAATGTATTACTAGACTTGGCAGTGCCAAACAGCATATTTAATAAATCATTTTCAGCTTATAGAGACTTGCCAGATGCTTCTTCAAACCTGTAAATGCATAGGAACCTCATTGCTTTCCAAGCAACCCACTAAAAAGATTTAACATTGTAATTTACATACCTACTGACAGGGCAATATTCTCCAAGTGCTTCCTAACCTGACCTGACCATAGTGTTCATCATAAAGTAGTTACTGAAACAATCCATCATGGTATATTGCCAGCAGAAACCTATGAGACAGCTGGTGATGAGCATTTACTCTTGCCTATTAAGTGACATTTCCATGTAATATACATTTATCTATTAATGCAATCAGCATTCATAATGATTGGAGCATAATGGCAGCATTAGGAAGCCACAATTCTGAATTCGTTTATGGCTTCAGGGAGGTAACATTTTAGCCACTTTACAACTCATGCAGTATCAGAGCCTGCCACTGACAGTGCCTGTGAAGTGCTGCCAGTGAGTACCAGTGACAGAACCTCTACAGTGAGTGCCTGCCACAGCCAATGAGCTGCCTAGGAGTGCTTGCCACAGAGCCCACAGATTATGTATTTCATATATCCTCCATGATATCCATGCCAAACAGATACAGATACCAGTCATGGTACTTACCTGCTTTCTTTACCTTTTTGTTCTCCTTTACTGACATGCTTGAAGTTACTTGTGAATAGCCCAAGGACACTTTCCATCACTTGTACAAGTCTCTCTCCTTCTCTCTAAGTACCACTTTCCAATAGCTCTTCTTCAGAAGGTAGAACAATGTCTCCTTAGTGTCACCAATTGGTAGCTACCTTGTAAGACAATTCCCACTACAGAGCCTTGAGACTGACTACAGATATGAGCTTGACTAGACAGCAATCTGTAGACAGCATTGGTTGGACATTGACTTACAGGGCAGTTACCTATAGTTGGCACCAGACACAGTTGTATTTCCTCTGGAGGAGATCTATTTTGCATACTTTTCCCAGGGAGCATTTCCTGTAAGGTTCACTACACCAGCTGGATTTCCACAAGGAGATTCTGTACCTTCTAAGAATCACACTGCTTTTAATTACAAAAAAGGAAATGCAATTATGTATTTAAAGGGGTTGTCCGGGTTGAGGGGTTGCCCAGCTGTCATAGCTGAAGCCAGAGATATCCCCTTCTTCCCCCACTCAGCCCCTTTGACATGAGCATCAAAGCTCCAATGCCGCTTTTTCTGGAGATCCGGTGAAATACCGGGCCCTCTATGGGTAAGCTAGGTGGAGGCTTCTGCCTAGCAGTGAGCCCGGTGATGTCACCAGCACTAATGGGTGGGCTTTAGTGCTGCCCTAGCCTGTAAGGCAGCGATAAAGCCCATTCCTCAGTGCCGATGACGGCATCAGGAACACTGCTAGCAGTGTAAACGTGTAATCAAAAAAGCTATGAAACGCTCCAATGCTCATGTCAGAGGGGCTGAGTGGGGGAAGAAGGATATATGTCCAAGTTCATCTCTGAACACGGACAACCTGTTTAAGGGTGTTTTTGAACTTTGGTGATAGCAACCTGTTGGGAAGACTGCTGAAGGGTATCAGGTATTTCATTGCTGTTTACTTGATTGTGCTGGACTGGAAAATAGCCTTTTTTAATGTTTTGTTACATAACAATTGTTTTTCTTATTCACAGCCCAGAAGTGGTAAAAAGTGAACCCTATGGGGAAAAGGCTGATGTATGGGCAGCAGGCTGCATTCTCTATCAGATGGCAACCCTGAATCCACCTTTCCACAGCACTAACATGCTGTCCTTAGCAACCAAAGTACGCAGGTTTGCATGGTTAACATTTATATATTTCCAGCCTATGACCATATATTGAGGACTCAAACGAACAAGATCACATGACCTACGGATGCAGGCCCACGGTTCCACTCAGTCAAGCAGATGGGGTTGCTCACATCAGCTATCTTGTTTTTCTTAAGATAGTTGCCCTGCATCAACGAGGTCTGAGAGAACCTTTAATTCATTCAAGAAAGTAAAATCTAGTCTTATTGATCTATGTAAGACAACAGCAGTGTGCTTACTGTGTAGAATAGTAGTTTGAAATAAGTAAGTGAAATAATTAGAATATGTGGTATTGTTAATTTCTTAAAGGGGTCATCTACTGTTAGAACAGTCTACTGACCATAAGGGCTCTTTTACGTGCAATGTTAAGCTCATCCGTTTTCTGGCCAGTAAACATAGACAAGTTTTTAAATGGATTTCTTCCAGAAAATCAGACCTGAACCATGTATGCTGCAATTTCTCTGTACAGACCGATGGTCTGTGCGAAAAATTGCGCATGCTAATGGATCCATTGACTATAGAGGGTCAGTGTTCATTCTGGGTGCTGTCCATTCTACTGTCTGTCTGAGCCCTAAGCTGAGAATAGGGGATTCTGCTGCTGAGACCCCAACATTTATCTGTGGTGGAAACTGAAAAAGTTTCATTTTTTTAAATTAGACCCGCATAGTGCTATATATTATTTTAAAGAGGACACCACTTCTGGCATTTCTGTTTTAAAGTGTAACTGTCAGGTTTTCATCAAAAAAATCAATTTTAGCATATGTTACTGTTGATGGAGCATTATGCATAAAGCAGTCTTTAGTTTCTTCACACACCACTGTTTTCCTTGGGTTTTTCCCTTAGTTATGGCTGTTTCAACCTCTACAATATGAGGATCTTCTCAAGATGGCTCCTCTGCCAGTTCTCTGAGGCCAAAACCGCTTTCCCTCACTTCACATACACACTTGCTGTAGCCAGCAGCTCCCTGTCAGCCAATCAAATTGGATTACTGACTGACATGCCTCCTCTCTCTGAAACCTAATGCAGGCATGCAATGTGAAGGACCGCCCCTCTGTTTATTAGCTGTAGACAGACAAGCCATAGCAACCGTTTTTTAAGGGACCAGTGAAAAGGGACAGGATACATTAATGAAAGCTGCCATTATAAGATAATTACAGATCAATAATTGACAGACTAACTTGGGTATACATGCCTAGCTCTATTAAACTAGCAAATAAAAAAAATATGACAGTTACACTTTAATAACTTCATGCATTCCCCATGTAACAATAATTCTGGAGCATCTATGTACCATTCCTTTATTATTTCTTCCAGAAGTTATATATAAATTGCTATTAGCCTTCAATAAGGGTACAGAGGGGAGGTAACCAGTTGGGAGTGTGTACCTGTACAGACTGAAAATGGCAGCACTGATTGGATAGAGTCAGTCTGTGCAGGTACACCTCCAACTGGTTACCTCGCCTCTGTACCCTTACTGAAGGCTAATAGCAATTCATTCATAACTTCTATTAAAACAGACATGTCAGGAGTGGTGAAAGGTCCTCTTTAAGTCCCATGTTCTGTTTATTTGTACCCAAAACCATAAGAAGCTTTCCACAACCACATTGAAAGTAAAAAGTACAGTCATTTATTTCCTTTTATTTTAGATAGTGGAAGCTGTGTACGTTCCAATCCCTGATGGATTGTATTCAGAAAAAGTTTCAAATACAATTAAAAGGTAAGTAAGTTAATTGTCTAAGTTTTTTTTTTTTTACAAAGAGATAGTTATAGTACAGTGCCAGCTTCAACAGAGGCGGACATACCTCCTGTGCAGGTGATAGTTATAGTACCTACTGGGAACATTTTCAGAAAAAAATATTTCACTGTTTCAGAGGAGAATGATTATGTTGTCCAGCAGATGGCAGCATCAGATATTGATGCCGCCTTCTGCAGCTATTGAACAGAAACCCTGTGTCCTTTCTTTCTACCTGGAGAAGTGACATCCTCTTAGGTGCTCAGCAGACTGGTTAGTGCCTCAGTAGTGTATGTCCAGCTCCTTCCTTTAGCCTCCTTCTCTTACGTTCTCATTATTATTTTAAATTTACCATATGTTTTATATGCAATCATTATATATATATAATGGGAGAGCCTCATTTTGTATGTAATCTAAGTGGTTATAGGGATTAATATAATTGCCTAATTTATGAAATGTATTCATGCAAGATGTGGGAAATCTATTTTAATTCATAGTTTAGAGGTCATTTGTATTAGATGTAGACACTGTAAATTTCTCCCTCCCCTTCCCCTCTTCCGCACTTTGTTCCTGGGCCCGTAACTGCACCCGTCTGTTTATCCTTCCTATAGAACTAATGGCATTCCAATGTGTACTGTTATGTAAGTTACCTGTAGATACTGGTATCACATAAGAATATGGGTTAACGGCGTCCGCTCTCCTGTAATGGTGGAAGTAATTAGAACATGCTCTTGGTATCCATCTTCTCTGTTACCTTAAAGGGGTTATTCCATTGGCTAATGTAAAAAATGAAAATGAGACATCATATAGTACATGACAATCTCTTTCTAACAAAGCTAGAATCAGCCATGCACATCACATGGATCCAGAGATCTCTCCATCCATTGCTCTGCCAGATTTATATCAAGATGGCAGCTTAAAGGTACATGGCAGCTATACAGATACATTTTATTCAATAACTCAGTAGCTATTCTAAATTGTGAATTACATGCAATTACAAAAGTATTCAGATCCAGGTTCTGGTTTGAAAACTATAGAATATTTTTCATGGGACAACCCCTTTAAGAGACCTTTGGATTGCATCTTCTTCATTTATCTGGAGCAGCTCACCTCCTTCTGCATGGTGGGACTATCAAAAGACTGTCTAGGTTTTACCTGACCATGGTGACACTATTTGGATTTGCCAGTATCGCAAAGCTGGCAACATGGAATTTTGTATTCTGCTGCATTGCCAAATGTAGCTCTATGTTATCTGAGTATAATCGTCCCCTCCCCTCCTTTAATCCTGCATGCTCCTCATGAATTGACAATTTAGGCTCTGCATCTGCACTTGCATTTCCATTTCAGTCAAATGACAGTGACTTGAATATAATAGAGTCTGCCAGGTTACTGTTATGGTGTCTGTCATTTTACCGGAAAGAGTAGCTTAGGATTTCACCTTTCTTGACTAAATCTGTGACAGAGTCTCCTAAATCCAGCTCCAAAGCACATGTAAGCACAATTATTCCTGTGAATTTTGGAGGGTTTATATTTAGGAATTGACCACTTTGCAACAATTGACTTTGTTTTGCGAAATTGTTTATGAATGACAATGGTTAGCACTGGTACCTTGGTTGGATTCGAACCCAAGACCTCCAAAGTCTGAATGGAGTTTGTATGTTCTCTTGTGTTTGCATGGGTTTCCTCTGGGTACCCTCCCTCACTCCAAAAATGTACAAATAGGCAAATTGACCCTAGAGTGCGTTGTGTGTGGGGGGGTTGAGCGTCTGTATGGCAACCATGAACTTCCCAGGTAGTTGCCCCAGTCAGACAACTACAGTACCTCTGCGCTTTGAATCCCTGTGAGAAAAGCACTTTACAAGTGTTTGTCATTATGTATGTGGTATATGTGCGACTTGGGTACTGAACGGGAGCAGAGTGTGATTGCCTTGTGCGCACATTCCCAATGTGTGAGCAGCTTGTGTATGTTATTTCGATCTTTGTCGTAGCGGCCTAAACACTTTTTTTTGCACATGGGCCCTATGCTTTCAATGTCTTTCCCTGACTAACACTACCCAAGCAAAACTTAGAGGTTTTTATTTGGGATTGATATATTGATGACATATCCTTAGGACAGGTCATCATTATCAGATGGTTGGTGGTTTGATTCATGGCATCCCCACTGATTAGCTATTTGAAGATCCTGCAGCACTCTGGTGGTTGCTTCGGCCTCTTTCTAGGCCAGTGACGTCACTTCCAGCGATCACGTGGCCTAGTTACAGCTAAGCGAATGGGGTTGGGCTACAATACCAGGCACAGCCATAATAATATGGATGGCGCTCTGCTTGCTTAGCTGTGAAGAGACTGGAGTGCCATGGCCTCTTCAAACAGCTGATCAGCAGGAGTGCTGAGAGTTTAACACCCACCAATAAGATGTCGATTACCTATTCTGTGGATAGGTCATCAATATTGAACACCTTGAAAACCCCATTGCATGATAAAAAGTTAATCACTTTTAGAATACACAATTTGTTTCAATTCCTCATCATTTTAAAGATTTCTGCTCATTCTTAGTGAAAGTACACAATAATTTTATGTCAAGAGCCTGAAAGCCTACCCTCATTAAAACATCTGACACAGGTCACAGCTCAGGGCTGTCTTCTAATGAGCCTTTGTAACTAATCAGTTAATATTTCACTATAAGTCTGAAATTCGGGCTGGTTGTTGCTGCCACTAGGGGGAGCTTGTTGGATACTGGTAATTCTATATACTCAATAATAAAAGCTTTTCCTAATGGTGTCTGCAAGACATCCAGACTCCTAGAAATGTGAATATTCACTTTAAGAGTAATATATTGCCTTGCCCCAAAGTGGAGAACCCCAAAGCAGTGCTCCACAACTGACATCACCTACTGTGTACATACATAATACATTACTTTACATAATACATAATGCATCACTTTAGCCAGAGTATTTTTTCAGACATTTCCAATATTTTGCACAAACCCATTATATATTTCATTAATTGTTTAGCAGTGCCTCTGACCATTATTCTAATGATGTTTCCTAATTGCCGCTATGCATACACCATTAGAAAGAGAATGCATTAGAGCGCCAGAATTACTGAAAGTGTTTACTTGCTAATTCATTGATCAGACAGAGTGTCATTTACGTGGGTCCTTTCTGTCAAGTCTAAAACACAGGGTACAGGTTCTGTCTATAAACTCACTCATAAAACCATCACAATGATTCTTTCATGAAAAATGAGAAGTGTGCTAATGAATGTTGTAAACAATGAATGAGAAAATGTCATTTCCTATTCTTAATTATACTGAAATGACTGGGATATATAGACTATTTCTGCTAGGTGCCATTAAATCCTAATGAAGTTACAGTGTTACAAAATGTTATCTTTTTTTCTTCATCTTTGTGCATCTTCTTATTTATCTGATAGTATATCTTACCTCTTTATCTTAAAGGGATTTTCCTAGATATTGTAACTGATGACCTATCCTCGGGTTGGTGGGGGTCCTGACTGTTTGAGAAGGCACAGGAGCTCTCAGTAGCACTGCAGCCATCTTAACTTGTATGGGGCTGAGCTTCGCCTAGGCCATGTGACCAATAAATGTGTTGTCACTAGCCTAGGCACAGCTGCGAGTAGGCTGCAGTCCTACTATGAGCGACGGTGCTTTCTCAAAGAGTTGATCGGTGGGGGTTCTGGGTATCAGACCCCCACTGATCAGATACTGCTAAGAATGCCAAGACAGGGCTTCTCAGTCCTTTATCAAATTAACTCCGTAATGTGTTCGGGACAAAAAGCAGAATATGAAAACAAGACCCTGGAAGAATGTGACATTCTTCTGCTCTACCTTCAGGACTTAATAATATCCTTGTCTTTCCAATAACCTTATTCTGAGAGTGTATCTTTAAAATCTGCCTTGTTTTTTGCAAGGACAATTTGGATATGGATAGGTGATAAGTTTAAACTTTAGGGTAACCCATTTAAAGCTTTGATTGCTTGATTGTTATTATGCTTTAGAATACACAGTCAGGCAGTCTACTGGAGGCATGTATCATAGGCATATACGTTTAGATGAAGGTTTTAAGAAAGTGGTTGTACTCACCATGAAGGCATACCAGACTGTTATGGGAATTTGATGAGAAAAAGCCAAGGACTGAACTTTGTCTCGTGCTTCCCAGCATAGATTCATGGCACTTCCTTTCAGCCACCTGTAGGGGGAGACCAGTGCAAAGAAATTTTTACAAATCATATACATGGAGCTCACTCTAGTGCTGGCTGCTGGCAGCTATTTTAATCATTTAATGAGCAGTCAGAATATGAGGATTTATAGCTGTATATGGGAGATTTATTCATGTTCTTATGCCAGTTATCTAGTATAAATACGTTTAAAAGTATTGTGTTCAGGCACAGCTCCATATTTGTGAAGTACTTGTTACACTTTTTCCAACATATAAGTCAGGTAAGGATGGCAAGGGAGAGCACAACCTTTCGATTAAAAATTCCACTTTCCAATGTGTTGGAAAAGGAGATTGGTCAACAGGGTATACAACCTTGTTGTAAACCTGTTATATACTGCAAGTGGGGGTATACTGGCACTCTTCTCTTCTGTGCTTCAGCATGCATTCAGTTTCTCAAAGATCTAAAAAATTAGTGGTCGATGACTTCAAAAATCTCACTGGGAACCCATTCTAAATTTTGCTATGCAGCAAAATGTTAAATCTGTTTCTGCCCTTGGTTGGAGATCACAATAAGTGTCCATTCATATGACCATAGGCCATCCATGCCCATATTGAAGACCGCAAATGGCGGGTCTGCAATATACAGCCACTGGATGTGTGAATCCCATTTTTTGGAAGCAGACCCATTGACTTGAATAGGTCCACAATCCTCAAGATACGGCACAGTGCAGAGCAGAGGCACGGATTGGAAGCCCACTGCAGCGCTTCCTCTGCACTGCAAAAGATAGGACATGTCTTATCTATTGCTGTATATTGCGGATCAAGTCAATGGGTCCACACCGCAATATGGGATTCACACGGCCGGTGCCCGTGCATTCCGGACCGCAATTTGTGGTCCGAATCACAGGCACAGATGGCTTATGTTCGCGTGAATGTACCCTAAGGACGTAATAGTACGCATAAGTAAGGGTTAAAATGGAAAAGATCCAGTAGGAAATCAGATTCCGTAATGTAGGCACCATTGATGGAAATATGTCATATTCATAGGAAATGTGCTGTTGAGCTTGAAAATTTGCCCACTTTCTGAAATAAAAATACATACAATGCAACGGCACACTGCTAACCAGATAAAGCACAAAATGCCATAGAGATATGAAATATTCTGGAGCTAATGCTATGCTTGTTTGGTAAATTAGAGATTCTTGGCAAATATATTTTGTACAAAATTATCTGAGCCTGTCCACCAAATCGTCAAGGTGATCTCTGTAGAACGGGAACCTAACACTATTTCCTACCTGTTATGTGCCAACCTTGGCTTCCGTATAATCAGGGGGTGTTTGGTTCCACATGGCAAAAGGCAGAAGGGACCCAGCATGCATGTGGAACCAAACACCCCCTGATTATACGGAAGCCAAGGTTGGCACATAACAGGTAGGAAATAGTGTTAGGTTCCCGTTCTACAGAGATCACCTTGACGATTTGGTGGACGGGCTCAGATAATTTTGCACAAAATATATTTGCCAAGAATCTCTAATTTACCAAACAAGCATAGCATTAGTTCCAGAATATTTCATATCTCTGTGGCATTTTGTGCTTTATCTGGTTAGCAGTGTGCCGTTGCATTGTATGTATTTTCCTTTCCTTGTGCAATCAGCCATAGCAACGTGCACCTGCGCAATGGGATGTGCTGACTGAAATCCCCTTTTTTCACTTTCTGAAATAATTGATGATATATTACTCATGACTGAGAGCAGAGGGATTGATAAACTAATACACTGATAAACTAATACATTTTTTTGCCAGAGGAAATACATTGCAATGCTCTGCTGCCTGAAGTGGTTGTGATATTAATATAATATGAGTAAAATCTATTTATTACACGTATCACTGACTTGGTATACTTACCCACAGGTGCTTGACCTCAGATGCAGAACTTCGCCCTGACATAGTAGAAGTTTGCGGTTTAATTTCAGATGTCATGATGAGATACATGGACAGCTTATCCTCTTGTCAGATTGCCCTGGAGAAAAAACTGGAGAGAGAGAGAAAGCGAGCACAAAAATATTTCATAGAGGCTAACAAAAATACTGTGAAATATGGTCATTGCCATGCTTATGTGAGTACCAACGTGATATATAACATTTATTGGTATGCTTATTTATAAAGAAATTCAATACTTGATGTCCTTTTGGCTGTACTAAATTTTTGATTTCATGCAATTACAAAAGTATTCAGATCCTGGTGCTGGTTTAAAAAGGTAGAATATTTTTCATGGGACAACCTCTTTAAGATTTTCAAACTATTGAATAAATACAATGACTTGTTTAGCACTTGTGTGGTAGTCAGTTATGTCAGCGCTGCAGTGATGATGTGCCGTTTTTTCACCATATATGACGCACCTAGGTTTTAGAGGAGGACAATGAGAAAAAAAACATTTTTATTAGACTTCAGATCAGACCAACAATCAGACCCCTAATGTTAATCAGATCTCAGCTCACAGCCCCAATCAAACCCCCAATGTTAATCAGACCTCAGCTCACAGCCCCAATCAGACCCCCAATGTTAATCAGACCTCAGCTCACAGCGCCAATCAGACCCCCAATGTTAATTAGACCTCAGTTCACGGCCCCAATCAGACCCCCAATGTTAATCAGATCTCAGCTCACAGCCCCAATCAGACCCCCAATGTTAATCAGACCTCAGATCACAGCCCCAATCAGACCCCCAATGTTAATCAGACCTCAGATCACAGCCCCAATCAAACCCCCAATGTTAATTAGACCTCAGCTCACAGGTCCAATCAGACCCCTAATGTTAATCAGACCTCAGCTCACAGCCAAAATCAGACCCCCAATGTTAATCAGATCTCAGCTCACAGCCCCAATCAAACCCCCAATGTTAATTAGACCTCATCTCACAGCCACAATCAGACCCCCAATGTTAATATGATAGCCCCAATATAAATTAGACCCCCATTCAGACCTCAAATGAGACCCCAATGCCTCAGATCAGCCCCCACGTCTCAGATCAACCCCCAGCCATCAGCCTCATATCAACCGCCACTCCTCAGATCAAATAAAATAAAAAATCCACTTACCTCTCCTGCTCCGGAGGCCGCTCTTACTCAACTCCAGTGCTCTCTCTTCTTCCATCTGACAGCAGAAGACCAGGAAGCGATGAGTACAGAGCCTTACCTCTTTCCCTGTCCAATGGTACTAATGAACGCTTCCATAATGGAAGCATAATGGACATTTTCCTCCCACTTTGGAGAGAAAAAAGTGCGTCTTATGTGTTGAACAATACGGTACTCATCTATGTGACTGCTGAGGTCACTGATTGGCTGTAGCAGTCACTTATAGAGTCGCTGGGCACTTCATTGCTGCAGCACCATCAGAGCACTGAACCGGAAGCACTGGAATGGCAGGAGATTGAGCAAGTAAGTACTGCTTCTTTTTATCTTATACCATTCTCCAGCCCAGTTTTTGGGGATCTCAGAAAAGTCCTGTAATGTTCTGACTTGTTTCAAAAATAGCATAGGACTACATACTAAAAGACTACAGTATGTAATGCAGTATGTAAGGAGCTGAGTTCCTGATTGCACGATACTGCTATACCATTGGCATTATTTGGCCGGTATAAGGTTATGATAATGCTTCCCCTGTGAGTCACACAGCTGGTCTAGCACTGTCCTTTAGGTGATGGATCTTGTGCTTAGTATCGAGTAGGGGTACCAGGATTGCTAAACTAATTTTTTCTTTTTTTACTGGACAACCTTTTTATGGACAGGCAATATTTTTTACGAACACATTAGAAAGCCATTATAAATCATAGAGGAATATAATTTATACCTGTCTATTGTTCAGTATACAGATTTGAACACATTAACAGAATATACTGTCAAGTGTAAATTGAAGATAATTGCAATAGCCTGCACAAGCTCCTGCTTCAAAATAATCATAGACACATTATTATTATTTTTTTTTCTATACGGACACTGGAAAAAGTGCCTTCATTTTCCAGGCTGCCCAGATGTACAGTTGATTGGAAAACCTGCATGCAGCCGTGCAGATGGAGAGATATATGGATGGTTTTGGAGAATGCAATAATAAAGAACACAATAAAAAGTGTTTTCATGAAACTAGTCCCCCTAGGCCATTAACTGTTGCAATAAAACATACACATATATTGTGTTTTTTTTTTTTTTTACTTTTTATTCTTTACCAGTGTTTTCATACTACCCCAATTATGCTTCTGAGTGCCCCAAAACGATGGCATCCTAGTGCCCTCAATAGTACCATCAGGGTGTTTCCATTGACAGTGCTACCAGAAGGCCTTCGGAGTGCATTTGGAGCGCCTCCAGTTATAGTATAATAGTGGCAGCCATAGGACCAACGATGCCAGTGACAGCTGCAGCCCTATAACACAGAGCACAATACGAATAACAACCACAGACTCCGAGTGCCAATGACAGCCATGGATAGATTAGATTCATTACAGTCCATCATCAAACTTTTTATTGTGGTTAGAAGCAGATTTATTTTTTTTTTTAGTCTTAGTTTTTCATATATTTTTTCAGTATCTTGCTAATTAGATTTTAAGGTTTTTCCAAGATTTTAATATTGATGGCCCGTGCTCAGGGTAGGCCATCTTTAGTGGATCAGTGGGGTCTTACATTTTGCACCCCTGCCGAACATCTCTTTCATAATAGCTCTGGACCTGGAAGTTAGTGCTGGAAGTACACAGACCTGTCATTTGTGCTGTGGACAGAGCTGGGAACTGCTGTACTGCTCCCATTGAAGTGAATGGGGGGAGCACTGCAGTTACCAGCTTTATCTATTTTACAAAGGACATGAACCATGTGACAATGTTGATATGATGGAGGACCACCTTGAACTGTGCCTAGAGGGGAGGGTGAAGACAATGTGGAGGGATGAAGAGACATAGGAGAACATTGGCACAGAAATCCCACGATTACAACGCAGAGGCAGCATTGCCATCACCTGGCCAAGTTGCTGGTGTGCCTGCGAGTATCACATTTTCCCTCCACCACTGCGTAATGCCTGCTTACCTCTTGTGCAAGTCCCTGACCTTTTGCAAAATGTGCTCCCACCTGATTGTCATCATCATTAGTTGTATTCATGTGGCTGGTTTTCTGGCAGCCCTCATTCTTGTGCGAATCAGACAAAATGCCGGTGGCACATGGCTGCACCTGGCAAGGACGGATCCTACAGGCTGTTCCCGGACGAAACAGCCTTCCTGATCTTTTTCACGCAAGTGTGAAACAAGCCGGAGTAGCAGGGGCGTAGCTATAGGGGGTGCAGAGGTAGCAGTCGCTACCGGGCCCAGGAGCCTGAGGGGGCCCAAAGACCCTTCTGCTGCATAAGAAGACACACAAAGCACTGAGGGAAGGGGGGCCCAAGATGAACTGTTGCACCAGGGCCCATGAGCTGTTAGCTACGCCCCTGCGGAGTAGTCTATGGTCAATAGCTGATACTGGGATTATAATTAAAACTACACTAAGAGAAAGAATAGTGGTTTCTTAGAAGTATAAGGGAATGTTCACATCACAATTTTGCAACACGTTTAACATATATGTTGAAGAAAAAAAAAATTAAATATCGTATTACACTACAGTTTTCCATCCTGTATAGTTCAGCAAAAAACGTATACGTTAATCAGATACAGTGTGATCTCTTCCAGTCGAACCCTATCTGTCGGAGGCATCTATTTGATCTATTCTTTATGTGTATATGTTAAAAGTGTGACGTGATGTAAATGCCTCCTAACAGTGACTGTTCTTCAAGATGCAAGGTCATTGCACTTATCTTTTGTAACAAGACAGTGTCTTGAAATGAGTATTTGCTAAACAAGGAGCAAAGCTATTGTCCCTTTGTAGCATACAGATCATTGTACCATGGTTCCAGATTGCCAGTACACTTACTGATCATAGAAATTAAATATGTAGTGAAAAACAATAAGACAACAATATGATACATTCTTGACACTTAAAGTGTCTATAGATTCTTAGCAATGATATTCCTAAACAGCCTGCTTTTAAACCATTTTTGAGTTTGAAGCTATTCCTTTAGATGTAGTAAAATGTCAGCAGAACATAATATTGTGCAAGAATTGCCAGTAAAATGTAGATATAAAATCTGGCATATCACAGCAATCAAAAATGTAGCATACTAAATTTGTATATTATAGTAATAGACCGTAGAGAGAATCGTAAGGAACAGAAATGCTTACAATGTGTTTTCTGAGGTCTCATTCTACTAAGGGTACGACCACTTGGCGCAGTCGTGATCCAGTCAGGTCATGGAAAGCTGCAAGCAAGAATCGCACAGTGACCAATTAGGACACAGCTGCCTGATACTTAAAGAGAGTCTGTCACCTCATTTTCACCTATATAACTAACAGCACTGCCCCATAGAAGATTGCAGACACATCCCAGACATACCTGTGTGCACTGTGTGTATGTATTACATGTCCAGGAAAAGCACTTTTATTCTGCAGGAAAACAGCTCCCAAGTGCCCAGCTGAAAGTGAAACTAAAAACTTATTTCTCTCCTGACTCGATTTCTAACAGCTATATCTTCTGATATGCTGGATATAATGCTGTGATTTTTCTATCTGCTACTAATCCTAAGATATGAGCAGCTAAAGCTGCCCTCCCCCCTCCAGTCTAGTTTGCAGCAGCAGCAGAGCCGGGCACTTGGGAGCTGTTTTCCTGCAGAATAAAAGTGCTTTTTCTGAACGAGGAATACACACACACAGTGCACACAGGTATGTCTGAGATGTGTATGCAATCTTCTGTGGGGCACTGCTGTTAGCTATATAGGAGAAAATGAGGTGACAGACTCCCTTTAACTAATAAAGACCGCACTGTATAGGTGGTCAGGATTCTTCCGTTTAAGAATTCAGATAAATTACACAGTGAGGTTTTCATTAGTTAAGTATAAGGCAGCTGCAGCTTAATTGGCCACATGATTCTTGACCGCAGCTGTCCGTGACTCGAATGGATCAAGAGTGCACCATGTTGTTGTACCCTAAATCTTGTCTGATTTATACTTATTTATCTTACTCTAGATATTTGTTAAATTAAAGCCCCAAGCCCAGTTTTAGTGTTTTGCCATACCACAGTTTAGAAAAATACAGCAAAAACAGAGCAGGCAGAGAAATTGTTTTAAGGGCAAATGTTTTTCTGCCCCTGTATTTTTTGCCTCTCCTCTTTGTAATTACAATCAGAACGTATTCTTCACTGGTCTCTGCACGTAGTAAAATCCATTCAGGATGCCTTTGCAGAGGTATTAGTGAATCCGCTGCAAGTCCAGGTGCCACCCTTTTAAAAAATCACAGTTGGATAAATATAGTCTTTTGTTGGGCAACTGCCAACCACAGCCACAGTGTTCCAAGCAGTACCAGACACACCAGGGTTGAACATGCAATATATTCTTTACGAGTCCTACAAAGTGGGGGGCAGATTAAAAAGAAAGACCGGACAACCCCAAACTACTATAGATGGCATGCAAGGATCTGCGCTCTTTCCTATTCAATCCTCATAATTACCGATTGATTGGTACAGCTGTGATTGTCTGGAAAGCCATGAGTGATGTGGTCTATGTCTAGCCCCCAATGTTATCAAATTAGTAGATCCATCAGGTAATCTACTGTGACATCACTAGTAGGTTTTCTTGGGGTAACTGTTTGGAAACTGCAACTATTTCATTTACATACTGTAAGCTTTTTTGACATCACAAGTGGGTTTGAGTCAGGTAAGGTTTTGTGACATCACAACTCTGTTTCTGTCAGGAAAGCTTCTGTGAGATCACAACTGAGTTTCTGTTAGGTAAGATGATGTGACATCACAAGTAGGTTTCAGCCAGGTAAGCTTCTGTAACTCAGATAAGCTGTAGTGACATCACAAGTGTTTTTCTGTTAGGTATGATGTTATGATGTCACAAGTGAGTTTTATTCCATCAAACTGCTGTAAGATCAGTAGTCTTTCTCTTATCTGAGCAGCAATTACATCACAAGTTTCTTTCAGTTAAACTGCTGTGAGTCACATAATTTTCTGTGATATCACAAATAGTTTCAGCTAGGATAGTTGTGGTCACATCTGTTTAACTAGTGTCAGTCCAGAAAGTGCAGGTCAGGACATATCATATGTACCACCTGGAAATTAACAGTTAAATATTAAGGAACTCATATACTGTTCTTGCACAAGGTTCCTCCAAAACACAGTGTGCCACAGTGTCTCTTATAATGATTAAGTGTAAACATCTAGCAGTAACAACTGCTCGGCCACAAAACGGCAAACCATGTTAGACCGTTTTGTGAAATCAGTACAAGAACCGTGAGTCAGGAGCTTCATGAAATCGGACAGCTGCACAAAAGCATCAGATTGCCATGTACAATGCCAAGAATGCTAGAACGATATAAAGCACATCAGCATGGGACTCTTGAGCAGTGGAAACATGTCTTTTTCACACTTTCCTATCCAGCAGTCTGATGGATTATTTGGGGTTGGGGTTGGGTAGATGCCCAGGGAACCCTACCTACCAGAATGCACAGTGTCTACTGTTGGTGGACAATGATGGTATGAGGTTGCTTTTCAGAATTTAGCCTAGGCCTCTTATTTCTATACAAGGGTAAAGTTAATGTCACAGAATACATAGACATTTTAGATAATGTTTTCCGTTAATGTTTCATCTCAGTCTTTGTAGCTAGTGGTGGGGAATTTAATGACTTGGGCAATGCTTCTACCAAATGGGGCGATCTACTATAAATCAGTGGCAAATACGTTTTGTTGTATAGCACCAACTATTTTGCCATAATTATCTAGGCCAGTTAATTGTTTTATGGTAACATTCCCATTGGCTAGGACACAGAAGGAATTAATATTTGCAACCTTGTTGGCCTATAGTGATGAAGTTGTTAATGTCAGTACCCCTGGCAACCTAGGACAATGAAGGATGTCAGAACAAATGGTTAATGTTGTATACCAGGTGTTCAGTGGGTTACTCATCCCTCCAGGCTCCAGCTTTTCCCCAGTACCAGAAAGGCTGAGACTAGAATGCACAGACATCCCTCTTTCTCACAGACTGCTCCCCATTGTACTGCTGTCTCATAGACAGCACTCCATGCAGTCCCTCACAGATTGCTCCCATGGTCCCCAATCTCTCTTACAGACTGCTTACTATGCAGACTGTCCTCCAGTACCCTGTATCTCACACCGACTGAACCAATGACTCCTCTCTATCAGACCTCCCTATGACTCTGTATCACTGACTCTGACTGTTCCCCGTGTCCACTCTATCACACAGACTACATCCTTCCACTTTATTTCACAGACTGCTCCCATGGTCCCCCAAGTTTTTCACACAGACTGTCTCTTGTGCATCTTCTCTCATAAAGACTGCTCCTTATGCCTCTTCTCTCAGAGACAGCTGCTTATTCCACACTGTTAGACTGCTTCTTATGCCCCAACATTACACAGACTGCTCCTTATATCCTCTTTCTCACACACTGTTCCATATGCCCTCTTTTTCTCTTACAGACTGCTTCCTCCTCTTACACTACATTTCCGTTAACGTCAGTCCATAGCAGAAAGCTGAACATTGATGGTTCAGCTTCCTGAAGAATAGAGGGGACAATACAGCTGTAACTGTATGGCTTCACAGTTCTCTTTATGATGAGGCAGAGCAATCAGGAGCACTCTACCAAGTCTAAGGGAGAACAGAAGTTACTAAGCTAAGTGGCCATGCTGCTATGCAGCTTAAAGGGCGCAGTGCTTCTGGCGGGCCAGATTTCTTCATCCAACATCAATGCCAGGCCTCACAAATTCCCTATTGGCTGAATGTAAATAATATATTTGTACAGTATTAGCCAGTAAGTAAAAAATTAAAAAACTGAGAATCCTCAGTGGTTGATACCTTTTAATGGCTAACCTAAAGATGACACAATTGCAAGCTTTTGAAGCTATTTGGGCCTCTTCCTCAGGTGTCTTGGATGAGTTCCAAGTAGCCTCAAAAGCTTGCAATTCTGACATCATCTTTTCAGATTTTATCTTCTATTGGCTAATTGAGCACAAATTCCCAAAGCTACACTCAAAAATGTTGTGGAAAGCCTTCCCAGATTGCAGTGGATGCTGTTATTGCCACAAAAAGAGGCTCTACTCCATATTGACACCCATGCTTTGTGATGATCATATCTTTTTGCTTTGATATCAAGTGCCTTTTCACAACAAATTATGCTGTCACATCACAGGACAGTGCAAAAAACTTGGGGAGGTTCTGTTGAATCAAGGAAAGTTAGATGGTATGTATAAACGATATTTAAAAAAACTAAACTCAAACCCTCTTAAATAGCAAGAAAGTAGTGTAGGCTTGATGTAATTTATAGTGCTTCCTTCAGGGAATGATTCTTCGCAGTTCAGATTTTCACATTTTCCATCTAAAAAGTGGAGTTGTTATTTATTATTAGTTTACTAAGGTTCCATTTGTCATTCCATTTTTTCTGCTTGGTTGGGTATAATATTTTGCTTTTACACTTTTTCTTGCTATGTTACTGGGAATGTTTGACCTTAGGAAGCTGTCAATAAACTGATTTTAACACGTTCTATTATTGGAAGCATATAACTAGTTCAGGTTTTGTTTGTTGGATATAATTCAAATAGCATTTTACAAAGTATCTAACCCATCAGTAAGGCACAATTTGTATGATGTGTGGTAAAAAACTGAGCTTAAAGGGGCTGTCCCACGAAAAATATTCAACAGTTGCTGACAGATGCCCTATAAGATTTTAAATGGATTGTCTCATGAAAAATATTCTGTATTTTGCAAATCTGAATTATTTTGTAATTGCATTTAATTAAAAATTTAGCATAGCCCCTGAGTTATTCAATAAAATGTATCTGTATAGCATCACCTGCTGTTTTTTTTTTAATTTTTTTTATTTCGTTGTCTGGCTTACTGAGATGGTCATGCATGCTCAGTTTCATTCCTCAACTGTCTTCTGGCTGATGATGGTTGATTTTAACGTTTTACAGTCATGGGATAACCCCTTTAAAGGGTTTGTCTGAAAAATACAACCTCTGTCCATATGCCCTACTAAAATATATGGATGTCATAGAGGGTTGTCTTCTGCTCAGCATCTGCCTCTATGTGCTAGAACAGAAAGTTGCTGTCTGAACGCTCCCATTCTGCCAGAGTTATTCTAAAGCTGCTGCAGTGTAACTAGCTAGCAGGCCACGTCTTTCCCTTACAAAATCAGCTTTTTGCCTGTTTTGCTAGGAGTGTAATCCATATTTGGAAAGCGATTATATCTGATGAAACAACTCTTTAAAGTCATTGTCCCAAGATCAAAACTTATAACCTATTGACAGGATAGATGAAAAGCTGATTGCTGGGGGTCCCACTGCTGGAACCACCACTGATCATGACAAGAAGGGTCCTCTGGCACTCATTTCAACGGAGTGGTGGTAGAGCGCGTGTTCTAGGTGATATAAGTTGATCAGGAGACAACTAATTTAAGAAGGAGGTAGCAGATGTCTATAGGAATGTATCAACGCACCGAGACAAGGAGGTTTTTTTCACCTTTTTTTGAGGGACCTGTGATAGGAAAGAATCACGTAATCTTCCTTGTGTTGATCTATTATTTTAAGATTAACATGAATAAGCTGCTCCTCAAAGGTTGACATAAGATCAATTTCATAAGCTATGCACTTATATATTTTCTGCAAAATGAGAAAAAGATCTTGAGGACCAAAGTCTTAACTCAAAGTGAAGTGACCACAATATATCTATTACAACCCCTAAGAAGAAAGCCAAGGCTTGTAAAGTATGGAGCCATATAGATCGATATGTCTACGGGCTGTTTTGCTGTTCTCAAGTGACCTATAACCTTAAAATAATGTTGACATTATTAAGGATGTTCACACCTAAGTTGACCATAGACAAAGAAATAATCAGTAACCATCTATGATGATAAAATTATATGTTTCATCGAGTATCTTTGTAATAACTGATAAAAACTTCAATTGTTTTAATCATCTTGAGAAAATGACTCCTGACCTTTCAGTTCTGCTCTTGTATAAACCTCAGTGATGAAAAATATCCAAATTCTGGTCACAGGAGCAAATGTTCCCATCTATGACAGCTATACAAAGGATGCAAATCATATAAGCAATTATCTTTGGCAAATATTATCATTCTTGTTGTTATAATTATTAATAATCTTTTCATGACATATTTTCCAAACCACAGAATGTTTTTAAATACATTTATTGTTAATTGCCTTTTATTTTTATTAAATGATCCCCTAGTAGTATTGATCAAAGCTACAATGGTCAGTACTGAAAGATTCAGCATAATTGCCCCTTTTTTTAATATTAAGTAAGCTCCTGGTAGCATCGATTAAAGCTAGGATGGTCAATACTGAAAGATTCTGCATAAAAGCTATTTAATTGTTTGGTTTGCCTGAGTCTTTGTGCATCAGATAATCCATTTACTTACTCTGTTTGGATTAAGTGTTTGTTTTGCATTTTAAATCCTGTCATTTACAGGAAGCATGATGGAAAAGTGCTGATGTTACACCTTGCTGTACAGGAATGTGGTTCTTCATTGGAAAATAACCAAGGAATTTAAATGCTAACCACAGCTGAAACCTGACAGTATGAGACTCGGTTGCTTGACCGTTCAGTTAAATAAAGGGGTTGTCCCATCTGGGAAATGTATGGCATACCATTAGGATATGCCATAAATGTTAGGTGCGGCTCACATGTCTGAGATGTAAGAAAATTATATCCTTTGGAATAGAAAATATAGGAAAGTAAAGCAGAAATTGTTATAAATGAAAAAAGAACACCAGGAAAACATAATACAATTGGCTTGAGCCTGACAAAGTATAAACTGCTAATGATGCTACTGTAGGTAGATGATTACACAACCAAGGTGGTGCACCCTTTATGTTGGGTTCTGCAGTAGGGTATATGTTGAGACATGGCCACTTTAATATTTGGTGACATCTCCCCTTACTGCAATAGGCCTCCACTCTGGCATGGTAACCTTCATACAGATGCTGGATATCTTCCGTGGTTTATCATTTCAAGCTCTTTCAACTTGGACCTGTAGTTCAGCCAAGGTAGTTGTTGACTGGTCTGCATAAGAGATCTGTTGCTCCATCCATTCATAGACATTCTCAGTGGAGGAGAGATCTGGCAATTAAGCTGGCCAGCGTAGCTGTGGGATACCTTGAAGAGCATCTTGTGTAGCGCAGGCTGTAAGTGGGGGGCATTATTTTGTTGTAATACCACATCTCCTGAGTCAAAAAAGGCAGTAGGACTGGTTCCATAATGTCTTGGACATACTGAAGGCCGGTCAATGTTTCCTCTATGAATACCCGAGGAAACAGCCATGGTAGCTAATGGCTCCCCACAGCATGACACTTGGTGATAATACATTTTACAGGGCAGAAGAAGAAGGTACTGGTACTGGCTTATATTGGAGTTAGATAGGAAAATGAACAGAAAAATGTTTCCTTCAGTTACCTGTGGTTTGAGGATGTAATCAATCTTTTCCCAAACTTTTGTTCCCGGGTAGATAAGCCACTGCTAGTGGAGTCTGGCAGCAGCTTCCTTCTACTTTTCCTACTGCAAACACATGCTTGCACGGCCCAACCAAGCAGGCATCTGGATGAGGAGTTCGGGAGTGATAGCTGTTGGCTGATTAAGCGTTTGTCCGACAGCTATCCTGTCTGTATAGGCGGCCTTAGGTTGAGTTCACATGACCATTTAGCTTTCTGTTTTTCTTATCCATCAAAACAACAGAAAAAAAACAGATCCATTATTTTGAGCACCAGTTATTTTTGATGGGAGAAAAAGGTCCTGCATGAAGTACATTTTCTCCTGTCAAAAATAACTAATCTCTGATGGAAGTGAAAAAAAAACGGATGCAAACCGATCATAACTGATGCTCAGTTATTTTTAGTGCAAACTGATGCTAACTGAGCATAACTAATACTCAAAATAACAGATCAGTTTATTTTTCTGACAAATCAGAAAAACTGAAAGTTAAATGGTGATGTGAGCCTTTCTGGAGTAAGAATTTTATTCTTCCAATATCACAGCTGCTGTTTTGGAAATCACAGAGACAAGGAATGTAGGGACTTGGCATATACTCTATATTATTAATCAAACCAATAGCCTGCAGCATGACAGTAATGCTATTTTAGTAGTGCTTTTTAAGAGAAAACTTAGTTTGTCAGGCCTACAGTAGATCTGGGACAACCAATTTTCTGAGCTGGGTCATACAGTGCCCTTTACTCAGCAGGAAGAGATGATGGCTTTAGAAAAAAAAGCTTTTCTCAGGATACCATTCACCGTAGGAATGTGTACTGGTAATATTAATGTTCTGTTGTGACTGAAATATGCTTTCCAGTGTGATCTGGTAGAGTAAGACAGCAGAATGATGATGTTTTATGAACTGCAGCAGTATGATTCTGAATGTAGATGTCTAAACTGTACATACTGGCAGCTAAAATATGGAAGAACATTTCAGCAGAGCAGCGGTAATGGGAGTAAGGCTAGGGCTACACGGCGACACTGGTCGCGGTCAGGATTGATGATTGATAGAAATGAATGGGATCACCGCAGCAGTTGGAAGAAATCCAACACAGCTGGATTTTTTGCAACTGCCACAGTGATCCCATTTATTTCTGTGGGATCACTGCTACTCAGCTATCCTGTCAGCGACCGGTGTTGCCGTGTAGCCCTAGCCTAATAGATTCCTTCAGATAATGGCAGGTGTTGAGAGAATCAAGGGAATATTTCTAATGCATATTGAATAAAATGGCAGATCATTTCTAAATGTTGACAAAAGTAGCCTCGGTTTCTTTCATATGGTTTGTACAGTGGTATTAGATTTTTAGATATTGTACACAGTGGGTTAAAAGTAAAAATGAAGCCATGCTCACCCTCACCATCCAATGCTAAAATTCTAAAGCTGCTCCAGCCACTGCTGCTCTCCACTACCTGGCCCTGGCTTGACACACAGGAGATGCCTGCTTAGACAGTCATTGACCTTTCCTGCCATTTATTGTGTGCCAAACCAGTACCAGGAAGTAGATAGCAGAAGGGACGAGAACAGCTTCAGAACGCCAATTGGGAGGAAGGGGTCCACAGTGCGTATGGCTTCTTTTTTATTTTTAAGCCAATGTGAGCCATATATAACATGTTTAACATGAACTATTCAAGCAAAATGTGATACACTGTGTTAGGCCTAATGGATGACTTCTTTTATCTATTTTTCTTATACATTTTTACATAAACAAATATTAGAAACTCCAAAGAAATAACGGCAGG
Source organism: Rhinella marina (assembly GCA_900303285.1). NCBI lineage: Eukaryota > Metazoa > Chordata > Amphibia > Anura > Bufonidae > Rhinella > Rhinella marina. The sequence goes on along the minus strand of ONZH01006554.1, from coordinate 79,190 downwards.
TATCTCCTTAAAGGGTTTCTGTCACCAGATTTGGGCATACTAAACAGGATGGCATTTCCAATGTGCAAATGCCACCTGATGCCCAATCTGGTTTTCTTACTGTAATCAGATCAGCCGTTTTGTTAAAAAAAGCACTTTTATAATATGTAAATTAGGCGTACTAGGTGCAAGAGGCGTTTACCTTGCACCTAGTAATCGCTGTGTTCCAACCTCTAGTGCCGCCTCCTGCTTCCTGATTGACAGGGCCAGGCAGCTTGCTCGATGAGCTGCCGGCCCTGTCCTCGCTCGAAATCCCGCGCCTGCACCGTGTAGGCTAAATTCGGCGCAGGCGCAGATAGTTCACCCGGCCGCCCGGCTCCTGCCTCTCTCACTGCGCCTGCGCCGTGCGGAGTAAAAGCTGCGCCGCGGCCGGCGGAACTCACTGCGCCTGCGCCGCTTTTACTCCGCACGGCGCAGGCGCAGTGAGAGAGGCAGGAGCCGGGCGGCCGGGTGAACTATCTGCGCCTGCGCCGAATTTAGCCTACACGGCGCAGGCACGGGATTTCGAGCGAGGACAGGGCCGGCAGCTCATCGAGCAAGCTGCCTGGCCCTGTCAATCAGGAAGCAGGAGGCGGCACTAGAGGTTGGAACACGACGATTACTAGGTGCAAGGTAAACGCCTCTTGCACCTAGTACGCCTAATTTACATATTATAAAAGTGCTTTTTTTAAGAAAACGGCTCATCTGATTACTGTAAGAAAACCAGATTGGGCATCAGGTGGCATTTGCACATTGCAAATGCCATCCTGTTTAGTATGCCCAAATCTGGTGACAGAAACCCTTTAATACATGAGTTTAGATACCTTGATAAATGACATATATCACCTTTGTATATAGATAACACAGGATCCTCCATTCACAAGAGATGATTAGCAAAGCTTATCTGTTCTTTGCTTGTAAAATGGCCTCTGCACAGGTCACAGAACATGCCTAGAAGTCAATGAGGTCCTCTCTTGACCATTGTGTCTATGGACCATGCTGCTGCTATAAAGTAATTCTTTAAATGCTTTCTAAATGCTCAGACATGGAAATATAATAAAAAATCTGTAATAAAAATATAAAACAGATTAGAAAAAAAGAATATGTTTTGCTATCGGTATTAACGGGCAGAAAAACTATTGATGACACATTCCCTTTAAATGGATTTTTTTTTTATTTTTAATATATGTAAACTGGAATGATGCACACTGTTTGTACAGCTGAAGTTGATGGTCATGTGATTTGTGTTTGCCTCTTTTTTTACATTTTATTTTAGGACCAATATGAGAAATCCAGCATGAGCAGTAGCAGCAGTAGTAGTGGAATAGCGAGCTGCAAGAGTGACATTTCAGAGAGTGCTTTCATTCCCATGGGGATATTGCAACCAAACAAGAGTGATAAAGGTTCTGATGTTTTTCTCCCGGACCATAGCTACTCCATAGACAATCATGGCAAAGGTATTTTTTTTTCATCTTGGTCAAGTGATGGCTGGTTTGTAGGAACAAGTCTATTGAGATACAAATTAGGAAGTGAAATGAATAGAAGGTCAAGGGTTAGTCTGAGGATCCCAGGCTTTCCTTTAGGTGAATGAGATAGCTGCAGAGGGTTAATCTTAAATGTGCCACTTAGGCTACTTTCACATTAGCGTTTTTAAATTCCGGTATTGAGTTCCGTCATAGGGGCTCAATACCGGACAAAAACGCTTCCGTTTTGTCCCCATTCATTGTCAATGGGGACAAAACTGAACTGAAGACAACGGAATGCTCCTGAAAGCATTCCGTTCCGTCTTCAGACCGGAGAACAAACCGCAGCATGCTGCGGTTTTCTCTCCGGTCCAGACATCGGCACCAAGACGGATCCAGAATGACCCCCAATGCAAGTCAATGGGGACGGATCCGTCTGGTGTGACCATATGGTAAATGGATCCGCCCTCCATTGACTTTCAATGGAGTTCATGACGGATCCGTCACCTACACATACAGACATACATACAGACATACATACAGACATACACACACATACACATAGACACAAACACATACATACTCCAGGCAGGCAGGCCGCATGTCTTCACGCCCAGGAGGCGCGCAGCCATGACGATTCCCTACAGCGCCCAGCAGAGGGCGCTGTGGGGAATCGTAATAGCTGCGCGCCTCCTGGGCGTGAAGACGTGCGGCCTGCCTGCCTGGAGTATGTAAGTATGTATGTGTTTGTGTGTATGTGTGTGTATGTATATGGTACTGTGTGACATGTGTGGGGCCGGAACGCGGTTCCGGCCCCACACATGTCCATGCGGCAGTCCGGATCCGGCGGCACCCTTCACCTGCCGGACCCGGACTGCCGCTAGTGTGAAAGTAGCCTTAGATCTGCTACTCAATACATAGGTTCATTGGTTAGAATTACAATTACTGTATTTTTTGCCCTATAAGACACACCTGCCCATAAAGTTTTAGAGGAGGAAAATAAGAAAAAAATGTTTTTCATCAGGCCTCAGATGAGACACTCAATGTTAACCAGACCTCAGCTCAGAGCCCCAATCAGCCCTTAGATCAGACCCCAGGAGGAGCTGATTAAGTAGACCATAGGCCCTGGGGTGTTGACTTGGTTCCCCCTCCCTTTCACCTTGCCTCCCTGCCACGTCATGTCTAAAGTTACCTTTCTGTGTCACCGGGTTTAATTCTAGTAAACCTCAAACCAGAACCATAAATAAATTCAGGCCTGAGACCATACTTACTCTCCTTGCTCCTGGAGAGTAAGAACAGCCAATTTAATAAAAAGGTGCAGTGGCACAACGTGGCAATCAGGAATTTCTGATCCCCATACAGCCAGTTACTACCTCTGTTTGGGGAGGAGAGGGCAGAGGAAACACACAGTGGTAGGAGTTATTTTGAGTGGAGGCAGCAGGGGGAAGCAGAAGATCAAGAGAGGACAGGGTGGTCACAAAGACTCTTGGTCTAGATGTAGTGACAGGCAGTGGAGTGAGACAGGTGACCATGGCTCTGTACGGGCAAGATGAACACTGCAAGTAGTTTGAAGAGGCTATGGGTGGGGGGGGGTAACACAAGAAGTAGCTGGCTTACTGTCTGTATGCATCTATTCATGCTGCTGCTCCTGTCGCTGCAGTCCCTAACACCTCCTCACAGGCAGTACATCACATTGCTGATAGGAGATAAGATAAGGGCCTCCACAGCAGGAGGGCCGGTTTAACTTCTGAATTTTTATCTACTGCCAGCAGCAGCAGAACTCTGCCGATGATCAGCTGCATCAGGTTACAATAGTTGTAAACTAGTGGTGCAGAGAGTAGTGATAAATGACTAACTAATCTCTATTATGTGCAGGGATGGACCGGAACCTTAACCCCTTGGCGACAATGGACGTACCGGTACGTCCTGGGCGCGAGGTACTTAGCGCAACAGGGCGTACCGGTACGTCCTGCATGTAAACCCCCCCTGCTCAGTGCAGGGGGGGTTACATGCTGTAATGGGTGCTGTTAAAGACACCCAGCCACCCATAGTTAAGGCCTCGGGGGGTGCCGTGCACCCCCCATAAAGGCGATCGCTGTGAATGGCTGGTCTATTCAGACCAGCCATTCACAGCAGGCAAGGGGTACTCGGCGGGGATAGCGCTATTCTAGCGAATCCCCGCCGAGTGTCAGTATTTAGGGGGAGGTCAGGGTGTCCCCCCCAGCCCCCCTGATTGGCTGTGGGCAGATGGGCGGGCGGGGGGAGACTTGCAATGTGCGGGTGGCTGCCGCGAGTGCCGCCCGCAATAATCTTTCAGGATGGCCGAGCGGTATTCAAGCAAAGTATCAGCATACAGCCGATACTCTGCTTGAAACTGCTGACATCGGTGCTGGCACCGATGTCAGCAGTTTAACCCCTTCCATGCCGCGGTCCGTAGGGACCGCTGTATGGAAGGGGTTAACAGGGAGGGAGCGCTCCCTCCCTCTCCCATCGGCGCTGCGGTGCGCTGGCAGCGCCGATGGTGTGGGCAGATGAGAGGGAGGAAGCTCCCTCTCCCTTCCATCGGGACGCTGCTCTGCTGTGGCAGCGTCCCGATGGTTACCATGGCAACCAGACGCTTTCGTCTGGCTTGCCATGGAAGCCTGTTCAAGCTCCTGCTAAAGGCAGGAGCTTGAATAGGCTATAAGAAAATACACTGCAGTACACTATACAGTGTACTGCAGTGTATTGTAAAATACCAGACCCACTGGTTCTTGAAGAACCAAGTGGATCTGAGTCAAGAAAGTGGGAAAAAAAAAATAAGTTAAAAAAAAAGTTAAAAAAATTGATTACAAATAAAAAAACACACAATACATAAACATGTTAGGTATCGCCACATCCGTAACAACCCGCTCTATAAAAATATTACATGAGATGGCCCCCCAGGCGAATGCTGTAAAAATTTTTTTAAAAAAACTATGCCAAAATAGCCATTTTTTTCCCTTTTCCCTCACAAAAAGTGTAATAGCAGGCAATCAAAAAGGCGTATTTACCCCAAAATAGTATCAATTCAACCGTCATCTTGTCCCGCAAAAACTGTACCCTACCTGAGACAATCGCCTGAAAACGGAAAAAAATATGGCTCTCTGAAAATGGCAACACAAAAAAAATATTTTATTCTGTTCAAAAATGCATCTAATGTGTAAAACTTTCCAACAATAAAAAAGTTGGACATATTGGGTATCGCTGCGTCCGTAACAACCTGCTCTATAAAAATATTACATGAGATGGCCCCCCAGGCGAATGCTGTAAAAAAATTTTTTTAAAAACTATGCCAAAATAGCCATTTTTTTCCCCTCTTCCCTCACAAAAAGTGTAATAGCAGGCGATCAAAAAGGCGTAATTACCCCAAAATGGTATCAATTCAACCGTCATCTTGTCCCGCAAAAACTGTACCCTACCTGAGACAATCGCCTGAAAACTGAAAAAAATATGGCTCTCTGAAAATGGCAACACAAAAAAAATATTTTATTCTGTTCAAAATGCATCTAATGTGTAAAACTTTCCAACAATAAAAAAGTTGGACATATTGGGTATCGCTGCGTCCGTAACAACCTGCTCTATAAAAATATTACATGAGATGGCCCCCCAGGCGAATGCTGTAAAAAATTTTTTTTAAAAACTATGCCAAAATAGCCATTTTTTTCCCCTCTTCCCTCACAAAAAGTGTAATAGCAGGCGATCAAAAAGGCGTAATTACCCCAAAATGGTATCAATTCAACCGTCATCTTGTCCCGCAAAAACTGTACCCTACCTGAGACAATCGCCTGAAAACTGAAAAAAATATGGCTCTCTGAAGATGGCAACACAAAAAAAATATTTTATTCTGTTCAAAAATGCATCTAATGTGTAAAACTTTCCAACAATAAAAAAGTTGGACATATTGGGTATCGCTGCGTCCGTAACAACCTGCTCTATAAAAATATTACATGAGATGGCCCCCCAGGCGAATGCTGTAAAAAATTTTTTTTAAAAACTATACCAAAATAGCCATTTTTTTCCCCTCTTCCCTCACAAAAAGTGTAATAGCAGGCGATCAAAAAGGCGTAATTACCCCAAAATGGTATCAATTCAACCGTCATCTTGTCCCGCAAAAACTGTACCCTACCTGAGACAATCGCCTGAAAACTGAAAAAAATATGGCTCTCTGAAAATGGCAACACAAAAAAAATATTTTATTCTGTTCAAAATGCATCTAATGTGTAAAACTTTCCAACAATAAAAAAGTTGGACATATTGGGTATCGCTGCGTCCGTAACAACCTGCTCTATAAAAATATTACATGAGATGGCCCCCCAGGCGAATGCTGTAAAAATTTTTTTAAAAAAACTATGCCAAAATAGCCATTTTTTTCCCTCTTCCCTCACAAAAAGTGTAATAGCAGGCGATCAAAAAGGCGTATTTACCACAAAATGGTACCGATGAAAACCTCACCTCATCCTGCAAAAAATGAGCCCCCACATAAGACAATAGCTCAAAAAAATAAAAATCAATGGCTCCCGCAAACCAATCCATCAAAATCTGTGTTGTAAAATCCATATGGCGCTCCTTCTGTTCTGAGTCCTGCCATGTGCCCCCACACCAGTTTACCACAACATATGGGGTGTTCCCGTATTCAGGAGAAAATGGGTAACAAATTATGGGGTGCTTTTCTCCTGTTACCCCTTATGCAAATAAAAAAAATTGGGGCTAAAGCAACATTTTATTGGAAGAAAAAAAATGTTCATTTTCACAGCCAAGTGTTTCCAAATTCCGTAAAATGCTTAGGGGGTCAAAGTGGTCAGTACACCCCTTAATATATTCTTTGAAGGGTGTAGTTTCAAAAATGGGGTCACTTTATGAGGGTTTCCACTGTAGGGGTACGTCAGGGTCTCTCAATTACAAAATGGTGCCTAAAAACTATTCTAGCAAATTTTGCCTCCAAAATCCGTATGGCGCTCCTTTCCTTCTGACCACTGCCACAAACCCATAGAGACGTTTACCACCACATATGGGGTATTTCTGTAAACTGCAGAATCAGAGCAATGTAAATTGAGGTTTAGTTTGCTGTTAACCCTTGCTGTGTTGCAAGAAAAAAATATTAACATGAATAATCTACGAAAAAAGTGAAATTTTGAAATTTCACCTCCATTTTCCATTAATTCTTGTGGAACACCTCAAGGGTTAACAAAGTTTGTAACAGCAGTTTTTTATAACTTGAGGGGTGTAGTTTCTAAAATGGGGTCATTTATGGTGGGTTTCATTATGTAAGCCCCTCAAAATCACTTTATATCTGCATTGGTGCTAACAAAAAATGGTTTTGGAAAATTTGGTGAAAATTTGAAAAATGGCTTCTAAACTTCTAAGCCTCCTAACGTCCTAAAAAAGTAAAATGACGTTTACAAAATGATGCCAACATAAAGTAGACATATGGGGAATGTAAAATAATAACTATTTTTGGAGGTATTACGGAGTATTTTGAAAGTAGAGAAATTGAAATTTGGAAATTTGCAAATTTTTCTGAATTTTTGGTAAATTTGGGATTTTTTCATAAATAAGGGTGAAATATATTGACTCAAATTTATGACTGTCATGAAGTACAATGTGTCACGAGAAAACAATCTCAGAATGGCCTGGATAAGTAAAAGCGTTCCAAAGTTATTACCACATAAAGTGACACATGTCAGAATTCAAAAATTTGGCCCAGACATTAAGGCCAAAATGGGCTCTGTCCTCAAGGGGTTAAAGTACGTAGCTCAGGAAGAAAACCTAGAAGTGGCCCCTATGTTGTAGGTGGGTCCAAATTGACAATAGGGGGAGCAAAACAAATAGGTAGGGACAACAGAAGTAAGTGAGGCCAGCAATACCTTAGTGCAGCACAAAATACTGCCCCAGCAGAACCAAATACCAGAGTACAGCACAAAATACTGCCTTAGCAGAACCAAATACCAGAGTGCAGCACAAAATACTCCCCCAGCAGAACCAAATACAACAGTGCACCACAAAATACTGCCTTAGCAGAACAAAATACCACAATGCAGCACGAAATACTTCCCCAGCAGGACCAAATACCTCAGTGCAGCACAAAATACCGCCCCAGCAGAACCAAATACCACAGTGCAGCACAAAATACTGCCCCAGCAGAACCAAATACCACAGTGCAGCACAAAATGCTGTCCCAGCTGAACCAAATACCAAAGTGCAGCACAAAAAAACGCTTCAGCAGAACCAAATACCAGAGGGCAGCACAAAATACTGCCTTAGCAGAACCAAATACCAGAGTGCAGCACAAAATACTCCCCCAGCAGAACGAAATACAACAGTGCACCACAAAATACTGCCTTAGCAGAACAAAATACCACAATGCAGCACAAAATACTGCCCCAGCAGAACCAAATACCACAGTGCAGCACAAAATGCTGTCCCAGCTGAACCAAATACCAAAGTGCAGCACAAAAAAACGCTTCAGCAGAACCAAATACCAGAGTGCAGCACAAAATACTGCCTTAGCAGAACCAAATACCAGAGTGCAGCACAAAATACTCCCCCAGCAGAACCAAATACAACAGTGCACCACAAAATACTGCCTTAGCAGAACAAAATACCACAATGCAGCACAAAATACTGCCCCAGCAGGACCAAATACCTTAGTGCAGCACAAAATACCACCCCAACAGAACCAAATACCAAAGTGCAGCACAAAATACCGCCCCAGCAGAACCAAATACCACAGTGCAGCACAAAATACTGCTCCAGCAGAACCAAATACCACAGTGCAGCACAAAATACTGCCTTAGCAGAACAAAATACCAGAGTGCAGCACAAAATACTCCCCCAGCAGAACCAAATACAACAGTGCACCACAAAATACTGCCTTAGCAGAACAAAATACCACAGTGCAGCACAAAATACTGCCCCAGCAGGACCAAATACCTTAGTGCAGCACAAAATAGCACCCCAGCAGAACCAAATACCAAAATGCAGCACAAAATACTGCCCCAGCAGGACCAAATACCACAGTGCAGCACAAAATACCACCCCAGCAGAACCAAATTCTGCAGTGCAGGACAAAATATTGCCACCCCTGCTGCAGTATTCAGCTGTATCATCGTCCTGAGGACGACAATACAGTTGAATTCAGGAGGGCACCTTCAGCCGCCAGCCAGATGCATAGGTACCTGATGCTCCTAGCATTAATTGATTAATGCTGAGAGGATCAGATGTACCCATTAGGAGGGCTCTGGTGGCCCCCTGGGATATCAGCCCACTGGGAGATTTCCCTGTATGGTCTATGACCAGTCTGCCCCTCGATTAAGCGTGTTTAACATCCTGTCATACACTATAGCCCTTTAGTGCTATGATACTAAACTATTGCAACTTTACTGCTATCTTAGGCAACACTGTACAAAATTAGAAACATGTGACTGTTTTCTTTAAAAAAAAATCACAGCAGTTCTCCATGACTTGTGCCTACTATTGCAGTGTAGTTCCATTGAATTGAAGGGGGCTGAGATACAACAAACAAGTGTTGGACATATTTGGTACTGTTTTTGAACAAAAGCAACCATTTTTTTCTTATCCCGAACAACCCCTTTATCTCCATCAAGATACATTTTGGTATATCAAAGTCTACAGGGGGTATTGTTGAGAACCCTAGAGATTACATAGGGAGTCTTATAGGTCATGCTATGCTCTCTGGATTAAAATGCACACATATTATTTCACTTCCAAGAGAAAGACAGCTGTCTCTGTAGTTGGAGGTAGCTGCTATGCTGCCTGGATAAAAGGATATGCAGTAGAAATGAGCGAACGTGCTCGTAACAAGCACTGTACCGCTCGGCTCCCCTGCGCTCGCATGGGGTGAGGAGGACGGAAGCGGATGCCTGCGCCCATGCGAGCGCAGGGGAGCCGAGCGGTACAGTGCTCGTTACGAGCACGTTCGCTCATCTCTAGTATGCAGATTTTTTCACTTCCAAGGAAAGACAGCTGTCTCTGTAAGTGCCACCTAGTGGAGGTAGCAAATATATAGTTAGTATCCAACTTTTAAACTGACCTTGCAACAAGGGAAAAAGATTATCCCGATTAGTTCACATCCAAAATAAAGAAAGATGTCTGTGCAGTTCCACTTATTGGAGACTAGTATTGAAAGTTACAAATTATATTGGAATGGAATCTTCAAAACCATCTTCAAGGTCATCATCACATACTCCATATCTGATTGGGAGCATCTAAACAAATATGTTCCATGACAGCAAACAACCCAAATCTATTTTTTAACATCCTACTGTATATCTGCTTCAGTCTGAAAGACTATTTTATAAAATCAGATTGACCCCCATTTCTTGACCCAGCAAATGTTGAATGAAATAGAGGAACTATTCCAGCATGAAAGTCTAGCTAAAAGCTCCTATGCGCTTATTTGACTTTAGTTAGTTAGTTTTCTGCTCCACCACATTTATTTTACAAGATCTATCCGGTAACTAGGACATATTATAACTGGAAGAAAACAATTTTCTAAACAATTTCATAGAAACCACTTAAAGGTACTGAAAGCCAGTGCGCCTGATCGTCCTCTACCCTGACAGTAGATCTTCTGTCGGGGAAGAGCCAGAATCTCCCCGTACACTTGTCGTCCAGTTTGGCCAACAAATGGGGCCTTTACTGACCAGTTGTTTTCACCAAGGAAAGCTGTTCGAAATTACACTGCAACAATTTTGTATTGTCTAATTTTTTTCATAAGACAGTACAGTATTTGCCCTTGATCAGCAACAAAAACTTCACAACACAAATGTTTTTGGAAATTTTATAGCAAATTCTAGTAATTTTATTTTGGTGTTATTTTATTACTTGAAAATTCTTATTTAGATGCATTTTATTTTTGAAAAGTGCATACTACATTCAATGAAAAGGCTTTTTATATATAGTCCTGAAATTTACTTATCTACTTTTACTTCTATTGGTTGTCAGTAGCATCTTTAAACACTCTTTACTCAGATTCGTTCTGGTGGGTTACAGTGGAGTGATCATTACTAAAGTGAGTTGAGTCATCTGATACATTGGTGAAATATTGCTTGGATATGCCACCAATAACAGGTAGGTGTGGTTCCCAACCCTGGAACCTGCACCTATCTCCAGAATGCACACCGTGCATTCACAACCACCTCTCAATTCACCTATATTGGACTGCCAGAAATAGCTGAGCCAGTGCTTGGCTATTTTTGGAACTCCTATAGAAGTAAACAGTGGCTAGGCGGAGGAGGCAAATCACTGAATCAATTTAAAGAGACACATTTCAAAAGAAGTAGTAAAGGGCAGATCCAGTGAGTTACATGTGAAGTATCCGCAAATTTGATTTCACTTTCCTTTCTTCTCCATTTGGTCCAGACAATCATTGACAGACACCTTTGGTCAGGGGTGTGCAGCCCCCTCTGCCACATATGAAGACACCATTATTACTACATGGCACATAGTACATGGGGACTGTTACAGATTTTGCAACTCAGACCCCATATTTACACAGTCCCTAGATCAGCCTTCAAATTTATACAGGCCACTATCATCCTGCTGCTACTCCCAATACTGTGCCTGATGTGCTCCCCCATGTCCTCAAACACTACACTGTCAAAAAATAACAGTGCCAGTCAGATAGTCTACCCATAGTAATAGTGCTCTGAGACTGCTCTCATTAGTAATAGTGCCGCCAATAGTGATAATACTCCCCAAGAGTGCCCCATTAGAAGCAATGCCCTCCATATTGTGCCCAATAATAATAATGCCCCTACAGTACCACCCCTGTAGTTATAACTCCCGTGTAGTGCCTCCTGTGTTATAATGCCCCCTGTCGTGCCTATATATAATGCTTCCAGTATATAATGATCCGGACTGGTGGTGATAATAATGTGACACTCCTAGGGATTGGATGGATTTACAGAGACTCCCGATTTACAGAAACACTGACATTCCTGTTTTAATAGCTTCATGCATTCCCCGTGTAATAACAATTCTGGAACTTCTATTCTTATGACTCTATGTTGTGCCATTCCTGTATTATTTCTGCTAGAAGTTAGGAATGAATTGCTATTAGTCTTCTGTAAGGGTACAGAGGGGAGTTAACCAGTTGGGGGGGTGTACCTGCACAGACTGAAAATGGCAGCACTGATTGGATAGAGCAAATCTGTGTAGGTATACACCCCCAACTTGCTACCTCCCCTCTGTACCCTTACTGCAGACTGCTAGCAATTCCTTCATAACTTCTAGTAGAAATAATAAAGGAATGGCACAACATAGAACCATAAGAATAGCTCCAGAATTGTTATTACATGGTGAATGCATAAAGCTATTAAAACAGGCATGTCAGGAGAGGTGAAAGGTCCTTTTTAACTCCACCTTCCCTGGCCGGTGCTTACTGTAGTTATTCCAACCTCGGCCATAGAAGGCTAAGATGGGACAACCCCTTTAACTTTTATTCATTGCTTACGTTTCTATATTGTATCATTTTGTTTTACTCTGCACTTTGTCTTTTTCTGTCAGATATGTTCTCAGAACTTGAAGATGAACTGGACACATCTGATAATTCAAGCTGCTCTAACTATTTAAAAGGGCCAACTACGGGTATGAATGAGTTGTCTAATACATGAAATAGTTATTGAAGGTTTCACTTTTAATGTAACGTATCAAGCAACCACATTTCTGCTGTTTCCTTAAAACAGTTCCCGACACTAGTTGTCAGACATTTATTGTAGATCCTACCTTGCTCACAATCTGGCATACTAGAAATAAAAGTAGAGGTAATTAATAATATAATTTAGATTTTATCAGTTAAATATGGAAAACTGAAGGCCAAATCTAAAATTGCCCTTTATTAAATGGACGCCTGAGGGCTGCAGAGTATCTTGCTGGTTAGCATTGGGGTCCTGGATTAGAATCTGAAAAGGGCAACATCTGCATGGAGTTTTTATGTTCTCAGTGTGTTTCAGTGAGGATGGCAGAAAATTGATGACATGTTTCCTAAATAGAAATACAAGTCAGAATAGGAGGCAAGGCACTTATACTGGAACTGAAGATCTTAATTCAGTTGAAAGAGACAGAGTTAGGGCAGGTTCACATCTGATGTACTGTATTCCAGCAGTCTGTTCCGGCAGAGGAAGGTAGAGGTAGAGCAGGCGGAAAAGGAGGTAGAGCAGGCGGAAAAGAAGGGGCACCCTATGTCAGGCAACAAACAAAGCGAGCCAGATGCCACATTCCAGACCATAAATGAACTTTCTGAGTTTGGCTGCAGTGTCATAGATATCATACATGGGTCCACAGGTAGAATCTAAACAAGGTGCAAAGAATTTTTCGCTAATTTATTGAAAAAGTCTTCCAACTACTTACACATTGATGTGAAAGCAAAAGATCTAAACAGAACAATGTGCAAATCAAGAGGTTTCTAAAGCTGAAACGACATGGGGCCAATTATTCAAACTGAAACTGTCACGCGAGGTCGGCGTCGCGCTCCCTCTGCACGACATCGCCGGACCTCTCCGCCCCCCTAGAGACGAGCAATAGGGAATTGAAGTGCTGGTCTTGTCAGCCAGCACTTCATGAGTTAATTCTCTGTTTGGGTTTAGCCATGTGGTGCTGATCACACCACATGGCTACTTTGCATATTTTTTGGACAGCTTGCTCCGCCTCAGGTCATGTGATGCTGGCCACATCACATGATCCTGGGTGGGCTATTTAAAGATGGCAACTGCCTCACTCAGATGCCTGTGATTAGTTCTACCTTTGACCAGTGCTTGTTACCTTGCCATATTGATCTTGCTATTTGGACTCTGACTCGGATTTTGGACTTAGACTACTCTTCTCTTGACCCCCTGGTATTTGACGCGATCTCCTGTATTTGACCCGGCTTGTTTACCTTTCTTATATTGTGTTTGTTCCGTCCGTTTGTGTCTATCCCTGTGTTCCCTTCCCTGCCCTGCACTTACTTAGTACAGGGAACGTCTCCAAGTTACGGTGTTGCCGCCTAGGGCTCCTACTGTAAGTAGGCAGGGAAAGAGGTGGGGTTCAGGACAGGGCTCACTCTCCCTTGTGTTCCCCCCTGTCGTGACAGAATCACAGGCCGTACCATATGGAGCCGTTGCGGGTTCTCACGGACCAGGTGCAGGGCATGGCGCATATGATCCAGAACCTGGCCGAGAGACTCCAACATCAGGAGCGGCTACAAACTATACCAGTAGCCACTCCCTCCACAGCTAATCCTATTTTAGAACCCCATGTTAAGTTGCCGGATCGATTTTTTGGGGACCGGAAAACTTTCCGTTCCTTTAAGGAGAGCATGAGGTTGTATTTTCGTTTACGTCCACACTCCTCGGGTTCCGAGCAGCAGCGAGTAGGAATCATTATTTCCTTGCTGCAAGGTGATCCGCAGGAGTGGGCCTTTTCGTTACCCCCTGACTCCCCCAGCCTGCAGACTGTGGATGCATTTTTTCAGGCCTTAGGCCTATTATATGAGGAGCCTGACTTGGCTGCTGTAGCTGAGACTCAGCTCAGAGACATTCGGCAGGGTAACCGTCCAGTTGAGGATTACTGTGCTGAGTTTAGAAAGTGGTGTGTTTCCTCTGGATGGAATGACCCAGCTTTGAGAAGCCAGTTTAGGGTGGGGCTGTCTGACCATCTTAAGGATTTATTAGTCAGTTATCCTACTCCTGACACCCTAGAGGCGACCATGACGTTAGCTATTAAACTGGATCGGCGGGTAAGAGAGAGACGGAGGGAACGATCAAGTACTTCTCAAGTTGTTGTCATGCCTGAAACCCCTCTTCTGAGTCCACCTCCTACCAGGGTCCCGGAGGAGCCCATGCAGTTGGGAGGAACTTTGAGAGACCAGAGACGCTTGAAGGGAGCCTGTTTCTACTGCGGTGAAATGAACCACTGGCTCCAACAATGTCCGAAACTTCCGCCCTCTAAGAAATCTTCTGCGGGAAGTAAGGTAACCCCAGCGGTGGTAAGGAAGAAAATTTTAGTACCTATTTCCATTGCATACAATCAATTCAGGGGGTCTGGTAAAGCGTTTGTCGATTCTGGTTCTGCTGCTAATTTTATTGATTTTGACTTTGTGCAGTCTGTGGGTATACCAATGGTTCCTCTAAGTGAGGTGATCCAAATTATCGCTATTGACTCCACCCCCTTGAATAATGGGAGGGTTGAGTTTTGTACTCCTAGTGTGACCCTGACTGTTGGGATTTCTCATTCCGAAAAGTGTATTTTTTGGGTTTTAAAAAATTTACCTGCCGACCTAGTTCTTGGTTTACCTTGGTTACAGGACCACAACCCTGTGATCAATTGGTCGACAGGTGAATTGGAGAAATGGGGTCCTAATTGTGACAAATGTTACAAATCCGTATTGCAGTTGGGAGGTACCACTGAGTCTCTTACATTGCCTGAGTATATCTGTGATTTTTCGGACGTTTTTTCCATGTCCGAGACTGAGTTCCTCCCCCCTCACCGGCAATATGATTGCGCCATCGACATTATTGAGGGGTCCAAGTATCCCAAGGGCCGTATCTATAATCTCTCTACTCCAGAGCGTCAGTCCATGAGGGATTATCTCAAAGAGAGTCTGGCCAAGGGTCACATCCGGTCTTCAGTTTCTCCCATGGGGGCAGGATTTTTCTTTGTTGGCAAAAAGGATGGAGGATTGAGGCCCTGTATTGATTACAGGGAACTCAATAAAATTACTGTTAAAAACAGGTACCCGCTGCCCCTTATTCCTGACTTGTTGAATCAGGTCCAGGGGGCCTGCTGGTTTACTAAACTGGATCTGAAAGGGGCATACAACCTGATCAGAATCCGGGAGGGGGACGAATGGAAAACTGCTTTTAATACCCCGGAGGGTCATTATGAGTACCTAGTAATGCCCTTCGGGTTAAGTAATGCTCCTGCGGTATTCCAAAATTTCGTCAATGACATTTTTAGACCTTTGATTGGTAGATTTATGATTGTCTATATCGACGACATCCTGATTTTCTCTGCTGACTGGGAGAGTCACGTATCCCACACCAGGCTAGTGATGGAGGTTTTACGTGAAAACAAATTATTTGTTAAAAAGAGAAGTGTATCTTTGGTGTTCAAGAAGTGGCCTTTTTAGGGTACATTCTTACCCCTTTTTCCTTCAAGATGGACCCAGCGAAGGTACAGGCCATTGTGGACTGGGTGCGACCTTCCTCCTTGAAGGCGCTCCAGCGATTTTTGGGTTTCGCTAATTTTTACCGGAAATTTATCAAGGATTTTTCGGTAATAGCCAAACCCATTACTGATTTGACTCGCAAGGGAGCTGATCTAGTCAATTGGCCCCCTGCAGCTATTGAAGCTTTTGATAAGCTAAAGAACTGTTTTGTTAATGCCCCTGTGTTAATCCAGCCTGACCAGAGTAAGCCCTTTGTGGTTGAGGTGGATGCGTCTGAGGATGGTGTGGGGGCAGTACTGTCCCAGGGGTCTTCCACCCTAACTCATCTCAAACCATGCGCCTTCTTCTCCCGCAAGTTCTCTCCTGCCGAGAGAAATTATGACATTGGTAATAGGGAGTTACTAGCAATCAAGTGGGCATTTGAAGAATGGCGTCATTTTTTAGAAGGGGCATTACACCGTATTACGGTCCTCACGGATCATAAGAACCTCATGTTTCTGGAGTCTGCTAAGCGATTGAATCCTAGACAGGCGAGGTGGGCTTTGTTCTTTACTCGCTTTGATTTTTGTGTTACTTTTAGACCCGGAAGCAAGAACATTAAGGCTGACGCCTTATCCCGAAGCTTTCAGGCGTATCAGCCTCCTGACGTTCCTCCTGAGCCCATCCTGCCAGCTGACATCATTGTAGCCGCTACCTCGTCTGATCTGGCATCTGAAATTTTGGCAGAACAACATCTGGCTCCCACTGGTACCCCCAATGACAAATTATTCGTGCCGATTCATTTGCGTTTGCGACTGCTGGGTGAGTGCCATAACTCTGTTTTGTGTGGACATCCTGGTATCAATGCCACCAAGGAGTTAGTTTCTAGGCATTATTGGTGGCCATCGATTTCCAGAGATGTTCAGGCTTTTGTAACTGCGTGCAATACTTGTGCCAGGTCCAAGAATCCCAAGACACGACCTATGGGCGAGCTACGTCCATTACCCATACCTAGCAGACCATGGTCACATCTGTCCATGGATTTTATCACGGATTTGCCTTGCTCTGAGGGTAAAACTGTGATTTTAGTGGTGGTTGACAGATTCAGTAAAATGTGTCATTTTATTCCATTGTGTAAGTTACCCTCTGCTAAGTTCTTGGCTTCTATATTTATGGACCACATTGTTAAATTGCATGGTATTCCAGAGAATATTGTATCGGACAGGGGTGTTCAGTTTGTATCCAAGTTTTGGAGGGCTTTCTGTCATAAGATTGGTATCTCTTTGTCCTTTTCGTCAGCTTTTCATCCAGAGACCAATGATCAGACTGAACGTCTGAACCAATCTGTAGAACAATTTCTTAGGTGTTATGTTGCAGATAACCAGCATGTGTGGGCCAGATTCCTGTCTCTGGCCGAGTTCGCGATTAATAACCGTGTGAATTCGTCTTCTGGGGTATCGCCGTTTTTCTGCAACATGGGGTTTCATCCGCGCTTTGGCTCCTTTTCTCCAGCTGCTTCGGTGGTCCCAGAGGCCAACGTTCTCTCTCAGGAACTGTGCACAGTTTGGGCGCAGGTTCAGTCGAACCTGGAAAAGGCCCAAGGTATTCAAAAGGTCAAGGCTGATAGGAGACGTTCTAAGAGTGTGGATTTTAAGGTGGGGGACATGGTATGGTTGTCTACAAAAAATCTTCACATGAAGGTACCCTCCTATAAATTTGCGCCGCGCTTCATTGGTCCTTACAGGATCACCAAGGTGATCAATCCTGTGTCTTTCTGTAAGGCTAGGGAACTAAAGCCGAACTGGTGGTCAGCAAATGCGGCGTACCAGACACGCTTTGCGCAAGCCGTCGCGCTCTGAACACCCTTGAGGGCCGGGGTACTCTTCACCCGCTTCCAGCAGGAAGGGGGGCTTATGCAGAGCCCTTCCCAGGTGCCAGTAGCGAGGCGGCTGGTGGCTGGGCACACCGACCACGGTTCGGCAAAAACTACCAGAGGGTACTGGGAGATAAATGCAGTGTAATGGTTAGAGACAAGAGCAAGGTCAAAACATAAACCAGGACACGAGAACCAGCAGAACACAGAACCAAGGCTGAAGCAGATAACCAAAGAGAAACACTCACCAGATAGCTTAGTTCCAGCACTGAAAGTAACTGAAATAATCAGCAATGTGTGAGAGCAAACAGCTAGTTTAAATAGCCCTCCGGGGATCACATGACATTGCTGACATCACACCCAATCTCCACCCTCAGGTCAAGGAAGCTCAGGTGAAGACTGAGTGGGTGAAAATGAGAAAACCTCCCACCACCTCCCTGACTCAGGAAATAAAGTGGTAGTGGTTTTCTGGCAACAGCTGACGCTAAGAGCCCCGGCGTCCCGGGACCCCTGGCTAGCGTCAGCGCTGGGAATGACGGCGTCCCGTCTCCCAGCAATACCAGGACGTGTAGTGCGTCTCATAGAATGACATGCACGCATGAAACGCAAACCCTTACTGGATGTGAACCCTGGGGTTGACACCCTGCCCCTCGTGGCCAGCGAGGAGCAAGGGATGCCATGCTGAGGGGCCAGAGACCTGACAGTACCCCTCCCTTGAGGAGAGACCTCTGGGCTCTCACCACCCGGTTTGACCGGAAATCTGGAATGAAATTCCGCAATCAATTTATCTGCATGGATACGCTTTTTAGGAACCCATGACCTCTCCTCTGGCCCGTACCCTTTCCAGTGGACCAGGTATTGAACAGAATTTTGAACCCTCCGAGAATCAACAATCTGTTCAACTTCATACTCCTCCTGACCATCGACCATAACAGGGCCAGGTGGAGTGTGGGGTACCAAAGGCTCCCGAGCCTTTTTAAGGAGGGATCTGTGGAATACGTTAGGGATCCTTAAATTCCCAGGGAGTTTAACTCTAAATGCAACTCGATTGATTACCTCCAAAATAGGGTATGGACCGATAAACCTGGGGGCAAGCTTAATACAGTGAACCTTAAGCTTGAGATTCTTAGTGGAAACCCACACCAGGTCTCCAACTCTCAAAACCTCCCCCTGAGATCGGTGTTTATCAGCAGCAACCTTCTGCTGGTCAACTGCTTTTTGGAGGTGCCGACGAATACCAGTCCATACCTCCTTTAGCCGATTGGTAGTCTCAGTGACCCCCGGGATATCGTCACAACCTTTAAGAAAGGCTGGGGACCTGGGGTGGAACCCCAAGTTACAGTAAAAGGGGGACGTACCCAGAGACTCATGATGCCTATTATTAAGGGCAAACTCAGCCAAAGGTAGGTACCTGCCCCATTCAAGCTGGTTGTCTGAACAAAAACACCTAAGGTAGGTCTCCAACGACTGGTTGGTTCTTTCCGTGAGACCATTTGACTGCGGATGGTAAGCAGAGGAGAAAGACAACTCCATCCCAATACGCCCGCAGAAGGATTTCCAAAACCTAGAAATGAACTGGGTACCTCTGTCAGACACAATGCTACAAGGAACCCCATGCAACCTGACAACATTATCGATAAAAATGTTGACCATATCCCGGGATGAGGGCAACCGGGGAAGGGGAATGAGATGACACTGACGGGAGAACCGATCCACAATAACCCAGATAACGGTTTTGCCCTCAGAGACCGGGAGATCGGTGATGAAGTCCATCGAGATGTGCGACCAGGGTCGGTCTGGGATGGGAAGGGGGAGGAGCTTCCCGGGCTGAGAAGACCGAGGTACCTTACTCCTGGCGCACACCTCACAGGATCGGACGAATGCCTCAACATCCGGTCTCAAAGTAGGCCACCAGAACCCCCGCCTAATCAGATGAGACGTTCCTTTAATTCCTGGGTGGCCAGCCAGGACAGAGTCATGGCAACTCTGAATGATGCGGAGCCTCAGGTGAACTGGGACAAATAGTTTATCCTGAGGGGTATCTGCGGGGGCCAGGTGTTGCGATTTCATCACCTCCCATTCGACGTTGGTGGAGGCGACCACCACCCCTTGGGGAAGAATAGGAGGTGGACTAGCCTCCTCTTGCTGGATAGGGCACAGACTCCTGGATAACGCATCAGCTCGACTGTTTTTAGAGCCAGGAATAAATGAGATGGTAAACCTAAATCTCGAGAAAAACAAGGCCCACCTAGCCTGCCTGGGGTTAAGCCTTTTAGCGTTCTCCAGATATATCAGGTTCTTGTGGTCGGTAAGAACCACAAATGGATGTCTGGCCCCTTCTAGGAAGTGTCTCCATTCCTCGAGAGCCAATTTGATGGCTAGTAGCTCCCTGTTGCCAATGTCATAATTCAACTCGGGACTAGAGAACTTCCTAGAGAAGAAGGCACAAGGTCGGAGGTGTGTGAGAGAAGGGGACCCCTGGGATAACACTGCCCCCACTCCAACCTCTGATGCATCTACCTCTACTACAAATGGCCTGTCCAGGTCGGGTTGAACCAGGACAGGGGCAGATGTAAACGCCCTCTTGAGGTTGAAAAAAGCGGAGACAGCATCATCTCCCCACCTAGATACATCGGCCCCTTTGCGGGTGAGGTCCGTAAGGGGCTTCACAATCTTGGAGAAATCCTTAATAAACCTCCTATAAAAATTGGCAAAACCCAGGAACCTTTGAAGGGCCTTAAGGTTCCGGGGTTGGACCCAATCTCGTATGGCCTGCACCTTGGCCGGGTCCATACGGAAACCAGAGGATGACAAAATAACTCCAAGAAACCCGATCTCTTCGACCTCAAAGGAACATTTAGGAGCATTGACATACAGGGAGTTATCACTAAGCCTCTTGAGGACCAGGCGCACATGGTCCCTGTGGGACTGGATATCTTTGGAAAAGATCAAAATATCATCAATGTATACAATGACAAAGAGTCCCAACACATCCCTAAAGATGTCATTAACAAAAGCTTGAAACACGGCCGGGGCATTACAACGCCCAAACGGCATCACCAAGTACTCGAAGTGTCCCTCAGGTGTATTAAAGGCCGTCTTCCATTCATCACCTGACTTTATACGGATAAGGTTATAAGCCCCTTTAAGATCCAACTTAGTGAAGATCTTGGCCCCCAGGAGCTGGTTGTATAAGTCAGGGATGAGAGGAAGGGGATATTGGTTTCTTATGGTGATTTTGTTGAGCTCTCGATAGTCGATACACGGCCTTAATCCCCCATCCTTTTTGGAAACAAAAAAGAAACCAGCTCCAACCGGAGACTTGGAGGGACGAATAAAGCCCTTAGCGACATTCTCCCGGACGTAATCCCTCATGGTCACCCTCTCGGGTTCTGAGAGATTAAAAATTCTGCCCTTTGGCAGAGGGGCCCCTGCAACCAAGTGAATCTCGCAGTCATAGGGTCGGTGCGGTGGTAATATAGAACTTCCTCTCTCCGAGAATACTTCTGGAAATTCCTTCATATACCAGGGGACCTGAGTAGAAGAGCAACCAACTGGAGTAATCTCCTGCATACATTTACTCTGACACTCCTTACTCCAACTGGTGACATCCCCATTAACCCAATCAATACAGGGATTATGCTGCCTGAGCCATGGCAGGCCTAATACCACAGAAGCAGGAAGGGCATGCAGAACCCAGAGGTTAATTTTTTCCTTGTGAAGCCACCCCACCTGTAAAGAGACCGGTTCGTCAGTGACCGCCTCTACACTCTGGTCAAGAAATGAGCCATCTAATGTGGTGAGACTAATACCAGATTTCAAGGTTTTAAGGGGAACTCCCAGATCCCGGGCTATGGCATGATCCAAGAAATTAACCTCAGCTCCACAGTCAACAAAAGCATGACCCTTCACCTCCCTTCCCTGGTAAGCAATTACAATTGGAAAAAATAATTTTTTAAATGGGGGTACCTGAGCGCCCAGTTGGGGAGCCCCTGCTCCAACTAGGCGCGGTCGTTTCCCGAATGCTCCAGACGAGGACAATTCCGCTCCCGATGCTTGGCTGATCCGCAGAGCAGGCATGGTTTCTGGTGCCAGGAACGTGGCCTCACAACAGGCGATGAGGTCTTTCCCAGCTGCATGGGTTCCTCAGTAGGAGGAGATGTTAACCTTGTCCCAGGTGAGATTCCCTTGGAGATGGACTTATCGTGCAACCGTTCACGTTGCCTCCTATCCAGACGCACAGCCAAGGTCATGGCAGACTCTAGATCTTGTGGTGGCGAGTGGTGCACCAACATGTCCTTAAGGGAATCCGTTAACCCACACAGGAACGCACTTCGCAATGCCGCATCATTCCATCCGGTCTCGATGGCCCACCGTCTGAATTGGGAGCAATACTCCTCTGCCAAGAGATCGCCCTGATGGAGTGATCTAAGGTTAGATTCAGCAATGGCGGTTCTGTCTGGTTCATCGTAAATGAGGCCCAGCGCCTTGAAAAACTCCTCAATGGAATTACGGGCAGGGGAATCCTCAGCAAGAGTAAAGGCCCAAGTCTGGGGGTCCCCCCTGAGAAGGGAAATGACTAGGCCCACCCGAGTCCGCTCATCACCTGAGGAGGTGGGTCTAAGTCGGAAATACAATTTGCAACTTTCACGAAAATTAAAAAATTGCTTGCGATCCCCTGAAAAAAAATCAGGTAGGGGAACCTTAGGCTCAGCGGATGCCCCACCCCCAAACCCGGAATTAGATATGGGCATACTTGGGGTGGCTGAGGTTAACTGGGCTAACACCTGGGTATGGTTCCCCACTGTCATAGCTAGATCCTGAAACATGCTTAGCAGATTATGCATCTGTTCACTTAGCTGTTTTGCAGGATCCATAGGAAGGCTGATTATTCTGTAAGGCTAGGGAACTAAAGCCGAACTGGTGGTCAGCAAATGCGGCGTACCAGACACGCTTTGCGCAAGCCGTCGCGCTCTGAACACCCTTGAGGGCCGGGGTACTCTTCACCCGCTTCCAGCAGGAAGGGGGGCTTATGCAGAGCCCTTCCCAGGTGCCAGTAGCGAGGCGGCTGGTGGCTGGGCACACCGACCACGGTTCGGCAAAAACTACCAGAGGGTACTGGGAGATAAATGCAGTGTAATGGTTAGAGACAAGAGCAAGGTCAAAACATAAACCAGGACACGAGAACCAGCAGAACACAGAACCAAGGCTGAAGCAGATAACCAAAGAGAAACACTCACCAGATAGCTTAGTTCCAGCACTGAAAGTAACTGAAATAATCAGCAATGTGTGAGAGCAAACAGCTAGTTTAAATAGCCCTCCGGGGATCACATGACATTGCTGACATCACACCCAATCTCCACCCTCAGGTCAAGGAAGCTCAGGTGAAGACTGAGTGGGTGAAAATGAGAAAACCTCCCACCACCTCCCTGACTCAGGAAATAAAGTGGTAGTGGTTTTCTGGCAACAGCTGACGCTAGGAGCCCCGGCGTCCCGGGACCCCTGGCTAGCGTCAGCGCTGGGAATGACGGCGTCCCGTCTCCCAGCAATACCAGGACGTGTAGTGCGTCTCATAGAATGACATGCACGCATGAAACGCAAACCCTTACTGGATGTGAACCCTGGGGTTGACACCCTGCCCCTCGTGGCCAGCGAGGAGCAAGGGATGCCATGCTGAGGGGCCAGAGACCTGACACTTTCAAGTTATGTTTACCCGACTCCCTTCGTGTTCATAATGTATTTCATATTTCTTTACTCAAACGTTATGTTGCTCCATTGGGTCCTGAGGAACAGTCTCCACCTCCGGTCGAGGTGGCAGGACAAATGGAACACGAGATTGCTAGGATCATTGATGTGAGGAGGGTCCGGAATTCCTTCCAGTACCTCGTACATTGGAAGGGGTTCGGTCCTGAGGACAGGTCTTGGGTACCGTTAACCAGGATGCATGCGGACTCGCTCATCAGGAGGTTCCATCTGCAGCATCCCGATAAGCCTGCTCCCACTAGTAAGGGTCCGGTGGCCCCTCGTGAAGGGGGGGGTACTGTCACGCGAGGTCGGCGTCGCGCTCCCTCTGCACGACATCGCCGGACCTCTCCGCCCCCCTAGAGACGAGCAATAGGGAATTGAAGTGCTGGTCTTGTCAGCCAGCACTTCATGAGTTAATTCTCTGTTTGGGTTTAGCCATGTGGTGCTGATCACACCACATGGCTACTTTGCATATTTTTTGGACAGCTTGCTCCGCCTCAGGTCATGTGATGCTGGCCACATCACATGATCCTGGGTGGGCTATTTAAAGATGGCAACTGCCTCACTCAGATGCCTGTGATTAGTTCTACCTTTGACCAGTGCTTGTTACCTTGCCATATTGATCTTGCTATTTGGACTCTGACTCGGATTTTGGACTTAGACTACTCTTCTCTTGACCCCCTGGTATTTGACGCGATCTCCTGTATTTGACCCGGCTTGTTTACCTTTCTTATATTGTGTTTGTTCCGTCCGTTTGTGTCTATCCCTGTGTTCCCTTCCCTGCCCTGCACTTACTTAGTACAGGGAACGTCTCCAAGTTACGGTGTTGCCGCCTAGGGCTCCTACTGTAAGTAGGCAGGGAAAGAGGTGGGGTTCAGGACAGGGCTCACTCTCCCTTGTGTTCCCCCCTGTCGTGACAGAAACATTAGAACACAATCATACATTCCAATTTATCAGCTGTGACTGTGTAATTAGAGTGAGAATAATTGGGTGAGGGAAATGGCTGCTTTTACAAATGTTTGTACCGGGAACGTCTCACTCTGCCACATAATGTAGAAACTTATTTTGCAGTGATATGTCTTTTTTTAAATGGCTCGTGGTTACAGCTGCACAGGTCTTCTGGCTTCTCATGCTCACAAGTCTCTCTAACCGGTTCTATATACACGCTCCCTGGATCTTGGAAGTCACATGCTAATTAATGCATTGTCTAATCGAGTACTTTGACCAGGAAACTGTCTGGATGTAACCATGGACCACTCATGAGAAGTTTTGAGGGCTTGTCTTTTGCTGGAAGAGTTGTAATTTTCAGTGGTACTGTTTTGGTACGTGTGTGTGTCTGTTTTTTTGTGGACCAATAGAAATGAATGGGTATTTGTGCTATCCGCAATGCGTATCAGACATGAACCAAAAAGATGGTCGTATGCATAAGGCCTAAGTATAATTTTAAGAGTTGTGCAGGGTTAGAAAATCGTAGCTGCTCTCTTTCAGAAGCAGCACCACACCTGCCCACGCATGGTATATGGTATTGCAGTCCAGTCCTGCAGTTCAGTCCCATTCACTTCAATACCAGACATAACCCATAGACAGGTGTGGCACTGATTCTGAAAGAAAACAGCTAGGTTTCCTCTTATCCTGGACAACCTCTTTAAAAATTCACAAAAATAAAAATCAATAAGTAACATAATGGTTTGGCTGATTTTGAAATTTACAGCTAGATTTTGTTTTTGAAGATTTCTTGTTTTATCGTGTACACAACATTCAGTATATTTTGTATTTTTGCAGGTACACTAAAACGAAGTGTCAGTGCTTCTGGAGGAGAAATATCTCAAACAAAGTGGGTATATTTAGGTTATGTTACAGCACAACTAATATCATTAGATATTTGACATTTCTGGTAATATTCCTAACGGGCTTATCCTATCAAAAACGTTTATCACTTATCCATCAAATAGGTGATAAATTGATGATCTTTGGGGTCCCCAATACTGGAACCCTCACTGGTAACTAGAACAGGGGCCCTGAACCTTCATTTTGGAAGAGTTGGAACGGAGCAGTGCTCATGCATAAGCCCAGCCACCCCAGTCAAAGTCTAACGGGATTGATGGAGAATGACAAGTGCAATGCTCATTGACTTTCGGTTCTTGTCCTGCAACTGAAATTCTGCAACAAAAATACAGTAGGGCAGATTTATTAATGCTGTCTTAAATTGAGACCACTTAAAAGTACACTAGGTGCCCCCAATTTATCACAGTGGCTAATGCTGTATGATAAATTTATTTTAATAAATGTAGGCCATTGTATGATAATAGCACCTGCATTTTTGCACACAATTCTAGCAAAAAATAAGCCAACTAAAAGGTGGTATAAACTAAAGCTTATATAACGCACACGGATAATCGTTCAGACCATCACTAACAAGTGTTTGTATGAACGCTCATTACCGATGATCTGGCAGTGTAATACTGCCGTCAATTACCAGATGAACGAGCAAACACTCGTTCATTGGGCAATTGGAATCTTTCAGCAGGTTGAAAAATTATTGTTTGTTGGCAGAAGATTGGGCCATGGTATTATGATCTGCTGCACGCAAACAGTGATTCAGCATGGGGATGAGCAATGGCATTAGCAATCACTCCTCCCCATGTTATAGCAGGGGTCTCCTCCGATAACGAGCAGGCGATTGCTGGGAAGGAATGCATCTAATATAAGCTTTAGACTAGACAGTGCACCAGATTTATAATTCATCACCAGCTGTGATAAATCGGGTACATATTTGGACGGTCTGGGGAGGGGGGGGGGGTATGTATTATGAGGGTAATATTTGAAACAACTTTTTTGGGGTGTCTGCCATTTTTATGCGACAGTTTTACCAAATATCACACACCATTTGTTAAATTTGTCACACTGATTACCTAGTGCTATGGCAGTCTGAAGTCTAATTATATGTATTATAAAGATGCCATTAGTATTTAGCCCCCCAGGGGGCTACTGTACACTTGTAACTTTTTTCCACTTTTTAAAAAGAAACAAGTGATGAATCTAGCTAAAATATAACTGCTATGAAATGCCGGCCAATGTCAGAAACTACAAAAACACTTTTTCCAGGGATTGTCCAACCCTCTACTAGTGATGGCCTATATGCCATCCCTATCTGATTGATGAGGTGTCACCCCCAATGATTAGCTGTTCTGTAGCTCCGGGGCACTGTGCTAAGCTCCATCCAGGGCACTTAGACAGTACTTTTAAATCTAGCCTATTGTACCGGTTCTCTGTAGCTGTATCTTGCTCTGTAAAGCTAATTCTATAATCAATCTAAGTGAATTCTTGTCAGGTACAGGAAATTAAATCAATTTGATTTCTTCCTAATGTAACACCATTATTCCAAAAAACTGTTTATTACTCAAATAATAGAATTGAATAACAATTTTGTTTAACACTTCATGTTTCTGTGATGAGGGACAGGTAAACCACACAGGACTAATGTATGTCAAAAGCCCTAAAATGATATTGTCGTAGGTTTAATTAAATGTGTGTTGTAATTTGGCATCCAAGAATACACAATTCCTCTTAAATAATGAGCATTTTCCAGTATTCTAGAACATTAATCTAGACATATTTGCTGACAGAGCTCGGAAAATAATCTCTATGTGGCTACCATGAGTCTAATGAGGCCAAGAGGGAGCAAACAATTGACTGTAGAAATTTCATCTGGCAATGGATACAGTGGAGTAAGCTTGTTAGTGACAGTTTTCGACTCCATTTCAGTGATTGAAAAATGTACTGAGTGTTTCCTGTCTATTAGGTCTATTAGCTATATGACATGATCTTTTGTATTGCTCTTGGTAAGTAGATGTTCCCTGGAGTAACCAAAGATTGAGGTAGACAGCCCAAATTGGCTTCCTGTGTTAGGACGTGTTATTGTGACACTTCTGTAGCTGAATTCTGAAGACGACTCTGTAAAATGTAGGCAAGTAGGAACTTTTAGGATTGAGCATTAAAAGCACATCAGGGTTCCAGCAAATAAAGTGTACTCGTTGTATAATGAAAAACTGCACAAGATTCTATATTAATTTTTCATGGCTCTCAAGATTTCTGCTTGCAGTCCTTTCATAGGAACCTTCATTTATGCTACCAGTGGACACACGATCGAAGTACAGACCCCAGACTAAATGAAATAAATAATCAAGACCCAAACCAAAGAAAAATTCAAACCCTGGATCCCAACATTTACTTACTGTCCTCACTACTAAGGTTTTCTGCAGCTACAGGCAACAATTCTCCAGGGTTCTGACACTGGCAGCATTAGGACCTCAAAATGTAGAGGAGCCAGGGAGTGAGGAGGGTAATATCAGCCAATAGAAAATGGAGAATATAAAAATAAACAAATAGTGTTGAGATTTAGGGTGGTGGCTGTCCATAAAGCTGACCCTGGGGGGAAAAAAAAGCTACCTGGTCATGTAAAGAAACACGGGTGCACAGTTTGTGGCAACAACACCCAGGATTCTGACACTGGCAGCATTAGGACCTCAAAATGAAGAGGAAGCGGGGAGTGAGGAAGACTCAGTCACGTATGTTAAAGAGGTTGTCCCACGAAAATATTCTACAGTTTTCAAATCAGAATCTGGATCTGAATATTTTGTAATTGCATGTAATTAAAAATTTTGTACAGCCACTGAGTTAGGGCTCATTCAGAGGATCACATCGTGTTTTGTGTTCCACAAAACACGGAAGCCGCCTGTGTCCGTTCCACAATTTGTGGAACAGAACGGGTGGCCCATTAAAGAAATGCCTATTCTTGTCCACAATTGCGGACAAGAATAGGAAATGTTCTATCTTTTTTTGCAAGGCCACGGAACGGAACAACGGATGCGGAAAGCACATGTAAAATTGCGGAACAGATATGGGCTCATTCATACTGTTGTGTGAATGAACCCTTAATCAATAAAATGTATCTCTATAGCACCAACTTCTGTTTGTTATTTTTCTTATTTCTCTGTCGACTTTACTGAGGTGGACACTAGAGATGAGCGAGCACTAAAATGCTCGGGTGCTCGTTATTCGAGTAGAACTTTTCCCGATGCTCGGGTGCTCGTTTCGAATAACGAACCCCATTGAAGTCAATGGGAGACTCGAGCATTTTTGCGGGGGACCAAGGCTCTGCCTAGGGAAGGCTGGGTGAAAACCTGGAAACCTCAGAAAATGATGGAAACACCACGGAAATGGACAGGAAACAGCAGGGACAGCATGCATGGATGCCTCTGAGGCTGCCTAATCCCACCATTACCCCAAATTCTCAGGCAACAGCCTGGTGGTTACCCTCATGGCAATTGTGCTCACCCAGACCAAGAAAGGCGAGGCAAATACCCATCACATGTTAGGGAAGCACCCAAATAGTTGCAACGAAGGTCCATCACCGCCTGCAGGTGACACCACTGCTCATGCTGGCACTGCAGCTGAAATCAAGTTTAGTATCTGATCTTATCAGTTGCTGTGCCTGCTGGTGGTATAGTGGTGAGCATAGCTACTTCCCAAGCAGTTGATCTTGGTTCGATTCCCATCTATCGCAGGAGGCAATTCAGAATCAGTACAATATCTAATACGTTCCCTATCCGGGTAAATTGTTTGTAGAGAGGGCCTGTAGGTGGGGGGCAGGCTGGGGGGAAGGAGGTTGAGCTGGAAGAGCCAGAGGAGTGCCCCCTGGGCTAGCGTGTGTGGTGGTGACAACAGCCGGAATGGATTTGGAAAAACTGTTGCTTTAACCCGTATGGTATCGATTCTTCTCAGTTTAATACCGTATACGTCCCCTATCTTGGGACCCTATATTTAATGGATTTTTCGAACACGGAAAACGGAAAAAGGGCTTGCTCTGGCCAGGGGAGTGTCCATGCTCTGCCTATCACAGGTCATGAGGCAAAAGAAGAACAAAAACAAACATGAGTACAACTTCTAATACGTCCCCTATCCGGCTAAATTGTTTGTAGAGTGGGCCTGTAGGTGGGGGGGGCAGGCTGGGGCAAGGAGGTTTCGCTGGAAGAGCCAGAGGAGTGCCCCCTGGGCTAGCGTGTGTGGTGGTGACAACAGCCGGAATGCATTTGGAAATACTCTAGCATCAGCCGGTGCAGTATCGATTCTTCTCAGTTTAATACCGTATACGTCCCCTATCTTGGGACCCTATATTTAATGGATATTTCGAACACGGAAAACGGAAAAAGAGCTTGCTCTGGCCAGGGGAGTGTCTTTCCCACTGCAGCTAAGGGGACGTGTCCATGCTCTGCCTATCACAGGTCATGAGGCAGATAAAAGAAGAACAAAAACAAACATCAGTACAACTTCTGATACGTCCCCTATCCGGCTAAATTGTTTGTAGAGTGGGCCTGTAGGTGGGGGGGGGGCAGGCTGGGGCAAGGAGGTTTCGCTGGAAGAGCCAGAGGAGTGCCCCCTGGGCTAGCGTGTGTGGTGGTGACAACAGCCGGATGGATTTAGAATGACGACGCAGGACCCCAACTTAAAAATTTAGCATCAACCGGTACAGTCGTAAATTATGAGATTGATCAACTGTGGTATGTATACTACTCAGTTTAAAACCGTATATGGCAGCTATCCGGAAAAATGGTTTGGAGAGAGAGAAAGATAGGACAAAGACGTAAATTGTTTGGAGAGAGGGCCTGTAGGTGGGGGGGGGGGCAGGCTGGGGGGAAGGAGGTTTCGCTGGAAGAGCCAGAGGAGTGCCCCCTGGGATAGCGTGTGTGGTGGTGACAACAGCAGCCGGATGGAGTTAGAATGACGACACAGGACCCCAACATAAAAATTTAGCATCAACCGGTACAGTCGTAAATTATGAGATTGATCAAGTGTGGCATGACTTTTTAGATGGAGATTGCATGTGGTCACGTACTCCCTGGAACCCCATAGTCACCCCTTCTCTGATGTGCTAGCCCAGAACATTCTCTGCCCCAATTCGCAAGACCTTTTGCTGTTTCCGTGTGCTGACAGTGGTGATTTACCAGTGTTGTCTGAGGAGGTGGTGGACAATGGCGAGACACAGGTGTCGGGGGGTGAGGTAGTTGTATGGGAAGCAAGTTACAGTGGGGACTCCTTGGGGGGACTTTCTCATGATGGGACAGATTCAACTTGGGTGGATCAGGCACAGGAACAGATCAATTTTTTGGGGGTTTATTTAACTTTTATTTAGCAAAAATAACCACAGAGATATTTATTCGTTATCTTCTCTGCGCAGTCTGGCGTTGGGGTTCCTCACTTTGATGGCGAGCTGTGCCGCTCTCTCCACAATGGTCTGTGTGTTCTTAGATGGAGACTTTGTCGGCGATTTCAGTACAGAAGGACTTGTTGCTCATCCACAGAACCTCGTCCTCCTTCACATTGTGGACAAGGAATTTGCGGGTGGACCAGGAATTTGCGGAACCCTGTGAGCAGCATGTGTTTGGTCTTCTACTTGCTACCATATCCAATGTTGAGCAATATAGATTCGCAAGTAATATTATTTTTCACACCTATCCCAAAAATAAAAATGTATGCAGTATGCGCAAATAAAACTTGGAACTGGAATTGGAGAGAGGGCCTGTAGGTGGGGGGGCAGGCTGGGGGGAAGGAGGTTGAGCTGGAAGAGCCAGGGGAGTGCCCCCTGGGGCTAGCGTGTGTGGTGGTGACAACAGCCGGATGGAGTTAGAATGACGACGCAGGACCCCAACTTAAAAATTTAGAATCAACCGGTACAATTGTCAATTATGAGCTAGATCAAGTGCGGCATGACTTTTAAATGGATATTGCATGTGGTCACATACTCCCTGGAACCCCATAGTCACCCCTTCCCTGATGTGCTAGCCCAGAACATTCTCTGCCCCAATTCGCAAGACCTTTTGCTGTTTCCGTGTGCTGACAGTGGGGATTTACCAGTGTTGTCTGAGGAGGTGGTGGACAATGGCGAGACACAGGTGTCGGGGGGTGAGGTAGTTGTATGGGAAGCAAGTTACAGTGGGGACTCCTTGGGGGGGACTTTCTCATGATGGGACAGATTCAACTTGGGTGGATCAGGCACAGGAACAGATGAATTTTTTGGGGGGTTTAGTTAACTTTTATTTAGCAAAAATAACCACAGAGATATTTATTCGTTATCTTCTCTGCGCATTGGGGTTCCTCACTTTGATGGCGAGCTGTGCCGCTCTCTCCACAATGGTCTGTGTGTTCTTAGATGGAGACTTTGTCGGCGATTTCAGTACAGAAGGACTTGTTGCTCATCCACAGAACCTCGTCCTCCTTGACATTGTGGACAAGGAATTTGCGGGTGGACCAGGAATTTGCGGAACCCTGTGAGCAGCATGTGTTTGGTCTTCTACTTGCTACCGTATCCAATGTTGGGCAATATAGATTCGCAAGTAATATTATTTTTCACACCTATCCCAAAAATAAAAATGTATGCAGTATGCGCAAATAAAACTTGGAACTGGAATTGGAGAGAGGGCCTGTAGGTGGACCTCCGGAAAAATTGTTTGAATAGAGGGCCTGTAGGGGGCCCTCCTGAAAAATTGTTTGAAGAGAGGGCCTGTAGGGGGCCCTCCTGAAAAATTGTGCTAAAAGAGTGCCAGTTGGACCTCTAAAAAATGGCGTTTTTTGGGTCAGCGTTAGGCAAAGACGATATGGAGGAGGAGGAGGAGTAGAGAAGAGGAGTAGAGAAGAGGAATCGGATACATAAGTTATTTAAATCTTTAGCTGCTTTCCCCCGGAGGAGATTTGAATTCCGGTGAAATCCAGGCTTTGTTCATTTTAATAAGCGTCAGCCTGTCAGCGCTGTCAGTTGACAGGCGTGTACGCTTATCGGTGATGACGCCACCAGCTGCACTGAATACCCGCTCTGACAGCACGCTAGCGGCAGGGCAGGCCAGCACCTCCAAGGCGTACAGTGCCAGTTCAGGCCACGTGTCCAGCTTTGAAACCCAGTAGTTCTATGGAGCAGAGTGATCGCTACGGACGTTGGTATGGTCAGCTAGGTACTCCCTCACCATCTTTCTGTACAGCTCCCCCCTACTCTGCCTAGACTGGGGACAGGTGACAGTGTCTTGCTGGGGTGACATAAAACTGGCAAAGGCCTTGGAGAGCGTTCCCCTGCCAGTGCTGGACAAGCTGCCTGCTTGCCTCCTCTCCCCCGCTAATTGGCCCACAGAACCATGCCCTCTGCCACTAGCGGCGTCAGATGGGAAGAATTGTTTCAGCTTGTGCACCAGGGCCTGTTGATACCTATTCACTCTCATACTCCTTTCCTCTGCAGGGATGAGAGTGGAAAGGTTCTGCTTGTACCGTGAGTCCAGGAGAGTGAACACCCAGTAATCGGTGTTGGAAAAAATTCTTCTAATGTGAGGGTCACGGGATAGGCAGCCTAACATGAAGTCTGCCATGTGCGCCAGAGTCCCAAAATGCAAGAATTCCCTCTCCTCACTGACCTGACTCTCCATTTCCTCCTCCTCCTCCTCCAAGTCCTCCTCTTCAGCCCATACACGCTCAAGAGTTAAGGACTGAGCACTGGTACCCTCTACTGTCTCGCCGACATTCTCCTCCTCTTCCTCCTCATCCTCATCCCCCTCCTCCGATACGCGCTGAGAAACAGACCGGAGGGTGCTCTGGCTATCAAGCGACGTATCTTCCTCCACCGTCTCTTGTGACAAGCGCAAAGCATCCGACTTGATGCTGAGCAGTGATTTTTTCAACAGGCAAAGCAGCGGGATGGTGAGGCTGATAATGGCGGCATCGCCGCTAACCATCTGTGTTGACTCCTCAAAGTTGCTCAACACCTGGCAGATATTAGACATCCACGTCCACTCCTCATTGTAGACTTGAGGAATCTGAGAGACCTGACTACCAGTTCTGGTGGAAGATGACATCTGGCAGTCTACAATCGCTCTGCGCTGCTGGTAAACTCTGGATAACATGTTTAATGTGGAATTCCATCTCGTGGGCACGTCGCACAACAGTCGGTAAGCGGGCAGTTGTAGGCGGCGCTGCGCTGCCCTGAGAGTGGCAGCATCTGTGCTCGACTTGTGGAAATGCGCACAGATGCGGCGCACCTTGGTGAGCAAATCAGACAGATTGGGGTATGTCTTGAGGAACCGTTGAACAATTAGGTTGAACACGTGGGCCAGGCATGGCACATGTGTCAGTCTGCCGAGTTGCAGAGCCGCCACCAGGTTACGCCCGTTGTCACACACAACCATGCCTGGCTTGAGGTTCAGCGGTGCCAGCCACACATCGGTCTGCGCCGTGATGCCCTGTAACAGCTCTTGGGCGGTGTGCCTTTTGTCACCTAAGCTCAGCGGTTTGAGCACCGCCTGCTGCTGCGCCTAGAGCTACCGACTGAAGTCGCCGTGCCCACGGATGGTAATTCGGTGGAGGAGGAGGAGGGGTCGGAGGAGGAGGAGGCATAGTACGTCTGAGAGACCGTGACCGAGGTAGGCCCCGCAATCCTCAGTGTGGGCAGTACATGAGCGGCCCCAGGGTCAGTCTCGGTCCCAGCCTCCACCAAGTTAACCCAATGTGCCGTCAGTGAGATATAGTGTCCCTGCCCGGCAGCACTTGTCCACATGTCCATGGTTAGGTGGATCTTATCACTAACTGCGTTGGTCAGGGCACGGATGATGTTCTGTGACACGTGCTGGTGTAGGGCTGGGACGGCACATCGGGAAAAATAGTGGCGGCTGGGGACGGAATACCGAGGAGCAGCCACCGCCATGAGATTTCGAAAGGCCTCGGTCTCTACCAACCTATAGGGCAGCATCTCCAGGCTAAGCAATTTGGAGATGTGGACGTTGAGGGCTTGGGCATGTGGGTGGGTGGAACTGTATTTCCTCTTGCGCTCTAGCGTCTGCTGTAAAGACAGCTGAACGCTGCGCTGGGACACGTTGGTGGACACTGTGGAGGATCGTGGAGGCAAAGGTGTGGTTTTCCGGCGGGAGGCGCTCGTGCCGGGGTCCTGGGCAGGGGGTTGACTAGCAGAGG
Source organism: Rhinella marina (assembly GCA_900303285.1). NCBI lineage: Eukaryota > Metazoa > Chordata > Amphibia > Anura > Bufonidae > Rhinella > Rhinella marina. The sequence goes on along the minus strand of ONZH01006554.1, from coordinate 44,920 downwards.
CAGCAAGTGACGCGGGGGGTTGACTAGCAGAGGCAGCGAGTGACACAGGGGAAGGAGCAGTGGTGTGACCCGCAGGAGGTGGTGAACGGCCTTGGTTCCATTGAGTGGGGTGTTTAGCACTCATATGCCTGCGCATGCTGGTGGTGGTTAGGCTAGTAGTGGTGGCACCCCTGCTGATCCTGGTGTGGCACAGGTTGCACACCACAGTCCGTCGGTCATCCTCACTTTCTTTAAAGAACCTCCAGACTTGCGAACATCTAGGCCTCGCCACGGGAGCTTCACTACGTGAAACAGTTGCTGATGATGCACCAGCTCTGGCCCTGCTTCTCCCTCTGGCCACACCACTGCCTCTTACAACCTGTTCTGGTGCAGCACTCGCCTCCGCCTCAGAAGCACTGTCTTCACTCGGCATATCAACCCAGCTTGGGTCAGTCACCTCGTCATCCTCCGATTCCTCAGTCTGCTCCCTCCTCGGAATTCCTCCCCTAACAACAACTTCACCACTGTCTGACAACCGTGTCTCCTCATCGTCTGACACCTCTTTACAATCTTCTTCCACTAACTCAACATTGTCATCATCATCACCCACAGACTGCGACAGTTGGAAAACTTGGGCATCGGGAACGAGGTCAGCAGCAACCTGAGAAGTGGTTTGTGACTCTGGGAAGGGTCCAGAAAACAGTTCCTGAGAGTATGCCGGATCACATTCCAAATTTTCCTGGGAGGGGGCAGACTGGGGGGAAGGAGGTTGAGGTGGAGGAGCCATAGGAGTGCTCCCTTGGGTAACGTGGGTGGACTGCGTGGAAGACTGACTGGTGGACAAATTACTTGAAGCATTGTCTGCAATCCACGAGATCAGCTGTTCGCACTGTTGTGGTTTCAACAGTCCTCTACCACGTGTCCCTGAAGCTAGGGAGTGTAGCTCTGCGGCGTTCCCCTGCTCCCTCATCAGCGGGTACTGTCTCACCCTGCCCAGGACCACGGCCTCTGCCCCCTGCAGTAATTGAATGCCCACGCCCACGCCCTCGCCCTCGACCCTTAGCCCTGGGGTTCAACATTTTTTGTATATAGGTGTATGATAAAAAAAAAAAAAAAATTAAGTCCGGTAGAATTAAGTGACGTACCGAAAGTGTCACCTGGACAGATTATACGGATTGGAGCGAGTGTGCTGAACTGTGACACACAGAAAGGTTACACGCAGCTGAGTAAAATGGATTTGTATCACTGAGCTAAAACAACTGAAAAAATATTTTTTTTTTTTATATTTTGTTTTTTTGGGAACGTGACGTGCAGGAACTATGGTAGGACTGACTGACACCCTGTTAACGGTGGCTATTTAGTCTGCGACCCAGACAAATGTCGCACAGAGAGTTTTCTGGATCAAGCTGTAGATGATATTGGTAGCAAATGACTTGGTTGTATTGTGTGACGTACAGAAAGTGTCACCTGGACAGTATATACGGATGGGAGCGAATGTGCTGAACTGTGACACACAGAAAGGTTACACGCAGTTGAGTAAAATGGATTTGTATCACTGAGCTAAAACAACTGAAAAAATAATTTTTTTTTTATTTGTTTTTTTATATTTTTTTTACAATTTTGTTTTTTTGGGAACGTAACGTGCAGGAACTATGGTAGAACTGACTGACACCCTGTTAACGGTGGCTATTTAGTCTGCGACCCAGACAAATGTCGCACAGAGAGTTTTCTGGATCAAGCGGTAGATGATATTGGTAGCAAATGACTTGGTTGTATTGTGTGACGTACAGAAAGTGTCACCTGGACAGTATATACGGATGGGAGCGAATGTGCTGAACTGTGACACACAGAAAGGTTACACACAGCTGAGTAAAATGGATTTGTATCACTGAGCTAAAACAACTGAAAAAATAATTTTTTTTTTTATATTTTGTTTTTTTGGGAACGTGACGTGAAGGAACTATGGTAGAACTGACTGACACCCTGTTAACGGTGGCTATTTAGTCTGCGACCCAGACAAATGTCGCACAGAGTTTTCTGGATCAAGCGGTAGATGATATTGGTAACAAATGACTTGGTTGTATTGTGTGACATACAGAAAGTGTCACCTGGACAGTATATACGGATGGGAGCAAATGTGCTGAACTGTGACACACAGAAAGGTTACACAAAGCTGAGTAAAATGGATTTGTATCACTGAGTAAAACAACTGAAAAAAAAAAAATTTTTTTATATTTGTTTTTTTATATTTTTTTTTACAATTTTGTTTTTTTGGGAACGTAACGTGCAGGAACTATGGTAGGACTGACTGACACCCTGTTAACGGTGGCTATTTAGTCTGCGACCCAGACAAATGTCGCACAGAGAGTTTTCTGGATCAAGCGGTAGATGATATTGGTAGCAAATGACTTGGTTGTATTGTGTGACGTACAGAAAGTGTCACCTGGACAGTATATACGGATGGGAGCGAATGTGCTGAACTGTGACACACAGAAAGGTTACACGCAGCTGAGTAAAATGGATTTGTATCACTGAGCTAAAACAACTGAAAAAATAATTTTTTTTTTTATATTTTGTTTTTTTGGGAACGTGACGTGCAGGAAATATGGTAGAACTGACTGACACCCTGTTAACGGTGGCTATTTAGTCTGCGACCCAGACAAATGTCGCACAGAGAGTTTTCTGGATCAAGCTGTAGATGATATTGGTAGTAAATGACTTGGTTGTATTCTGTGACGTACAGAAAGTGTCACCTGGACAGTATATATGGATTGGAGTGAGTCAGTGCTGAACTGTGACACACAGAATGGTTCCACAGTGCTGTGTGCAATGGATTTGTATCACTGAGATAGAACAATAAAAAAAAAACAGGGTTAGATATGGCGATAGCTGCACTACTAGTGCCAGCCAGCCAAGTGACAAAAAAAAAAAATAAAATGTCTTCTAGCCCTTAGAAGGGCTGTTGGGTTCTTTGTGGGTGATCCCTGCCTAACAGACAACTAAATGCAGGCCCTAACACTGTCCCTGAAAGGCAGCAGCTCTATCCCTAACGACATCCAGACGGCATCTGAGCCGAGCACCGCGGCCAGTCGGTAGTACATTCCTGGGTCACCTGATCAGGCCAGCCAACCCCTGCTATCGACATGTAAGGGCCCCACGTGATGCTGGGTGGTACGCAGAGTCTCCTGGCTTGTGATTGGCTGTGTTTTTAGGCGCCAAAAAAGCACGATGCGGAAGTTGCCATCTCCTCGAGCATGGCGAGATACTTGTCCAAGCAGCGAGCACTTACGAGTACCCTAATACTCGAACGAGCACCAAGCTCGGACGAGTATGCTCGCTCATCTCTAGTGGACACGCATGCTCAGTTCCATCCTTCTGCTGCCTCCTGAGCAGTAATACGGAGAGAGCCAAAGCAGAAAGGACATGCCTTCTAAGCTGCTAGCTTGATATAAATCTAGCAGATTAATTGGAACAAAGCAATTGTCATGTAATATAAAATATCTGATTTTCATATTTTATGTGAATCATGGGATAACTTCTTTAATTGTACTGTAATTGTAACAAGCCATGCACATATGTGTTCATCACCTGAGAATGAAAGATTTTTACCCCTAGCAGAAAACAATGAAAGCTCCCTTTGAATGACCTCAAGCAGAGATCTTGAAAACTGTGAGCAGTTGATTCAGAAAGTACATTAGAAAACTGTATAACTTATACAATGGATAGATTTAACCTTCTAAAACCATCATATAGCTCTATATGCTTTTGCTTATTATGTTTAATAAAATCTACTCTTTTCTTAGGTTAATGTCAAAATTTTGTGCTATATATTTTTCAGGGAGCACACGGGTAGCACAGGTTCAAAATCAAGACCAGGTAATTCTTTTCTTTCTGAGCACCGAAACTTGAAAGTTTCTCTTAGGATATAACATGAAATACTATCTCTTCCTTTCTTTTCTTCAGCTTTGCTGCCTATTGATCTTCTTCTGAAAGTTCCTTCACTGGTGTTCAGGTCTCAAAGTAGGAAGCTAGCGACTTCGTTAGGGGCAGAATGGCCTGCACACAGTTTTTCTACTGTGGTTCTTCACAGTCTGAAACATTCTGGTATATATTTCGAGTGGAATTATGCACTTTTTCTTTTTATCTTTGAATATATTTTTTACATCAAGGTGTCATATGTGTATACTTGTACACGATAGTTCTCACAAGCTGCTTTACAATGCTTAAATGGGTTGACCTATTACAACAGCGTATCCCCTGTCCACAGGAGAGAGGATGTGACTGATCGCTGTTGGTCCGATCACAGGGGTCCCCGCAGATCCCCAGAATGGGGGTCCATTTGAATGGACCAGCGGACATGCAAGTGCGCAGCCACTTCATTCAACTTTATGGAGCTGCCAGATATGGCCGAGCACTAGTACCTGTAGATAAGGGATAAGTTGTTGTAGTGGGACAACCCCATTAAAGTATACAGAAAACATTTATTTAAAACACAAAGAAACAAAATAATATTTACAGTGGGAATATTGTTACAACACAATCAGACACTAAGAAGGTGTAACCCCATAACTGCCTGAAAAGCTTGACAGGAACATTTGCATGGTGCACCCGACAGTTACATTTAAAGGGGTTGTGATCCCTTGTAGACCTTTTCTGTAGACTTCCCAGCACGGTTGGACCCATGGTGGGAATTCATACTTCCCAGATCCCTTCCACTGTGTCTCCATCGTTCTCCCACTTGCTTTGTGGGAACCGGGTCTCCCCGTGTCAGCAAACAGTTTGACGTGGGTCACATAGCTGCTGCAGCTGATGACTGACGGTGATGTGTCACTCATGCGTCATGTCACTGGGTCACATATGTACATACAGCCATCAGAGCAGCTGCCTGACAGAGTCTCTGCAAAACTGAAAGCAAGATAGTCAGCAGATTCACTGAAAGGGAAAGCTGTACAACAATGAAAACAATGATTTTTAGCCCAAAAATATGAAAGAAATATCACTATTTTTGAACTCCAGTCATCTCTTCTCCATGTGAGCAATGAGAAAAGCCACAAATGTTATTGCTGAAGTGTTGTACCTCACAGTCTGGCGTGGTCCATCTCTGACCTGCATTGTTCATCCAACCCCTATAATGACCCCCACCCCCCCAATGCCCGGGCTCCTCATATACATTATACTTACCTGCTCCCTTGCAAGGTGATGCTAGGGAGGCCAGTCACTGTCGCGGCCTGCTATTGGCTGTTCCCTCCATTGCCGTGCAGGGATCCAGAGTCATAGGGTCCTGGGGAACAGGTAAGTATAATGTATACCAGGGGCCCGGGCATTGGGGAGTCATTATAGTGGTTGGATAACAGGGAATGTAATGGGTTGATAACCCATAGTCTACTGAAGGATTCGAGAGCTCCATGATAATATTTACTGTTGTTTGGCCATACTTAGTTATACCCTAACAATTACCCTCTATGAGATTAAAAAAAAAGGTTTTCTACAATAAATACAATGTATCAAAGTCCCAAAACATATAAATACGTGCACATAGTCGGTATCGTTATTATAACCGTAACAGTCTATGCAAAAAATATATAGTATAATACGGTATAAATAAAAAATCAACTAAATTGCTTTGTTTTCCTCATTGTTAAAATAATTGATTTAAATTAGCATCTAAATAAAGAACAACTTCTCTTGCAAAAGACAAAGCCTCAACTCAAATAAAAGAATCAAATAAAGAATAAACCTTTTGAGAGGAAACCTCAAACTGGCTTGGTCTTTAGAGAGGTTATAGAGTACAGGCAGGTTGTGTTGTTGCTTCTTCTCAGATTGAGCAGTTGTAGGATTCTAGTAATCAACACTGTACTAGTAGCGTAAGATGAATGTTTCTGATTCTTTTCATTACCTCTGTCCTTCATACCCTGCAGACTACTAATCACTCATGTTCTGTACTAAATTGATCTTTATTCTTCATGTACCTTCCAAATATATGAACCTAAAATATCTGAAAGACTGCATACTACATCATTAACCAAGATGAAGGATGCAAATTCATTGTGCTATACTTTACTTATCGTACATGGTATCACTTTCTGGTACTAATAGCCAAGATTATTGTATATATGATAAACAGATAACCCAAACTGTAGGATAGAATAAAGAGCCTCTTTTTTTTTCCGGCAACATGGCACCAATAGGAGGCAGATTTTAAGAGAATTTGGGGTCATTTATCAAACTGGCGTAAAGTAGAACTGGCTTAGTTGTTCATAGCAACCAATCAGATTCCACCTTCCATTTTGAAACAGCTCCTTTGGAAAATGAAAGGTGGAATCTGATTGCTGTGGGCAACGAAGCTGGTTCCACTTTACACCAGTTTTAAAAATGACCCAATTCTAATTGTAAAGCAAAGGAAATAGTGCAAAGAGAGGAAATGAGAAACAATAATGAAGCAAATATATAACCTTTATTTTGTTCACCCAAGTCCTCCCCACTTACCATGAAAGTAATAAAGAGCAATGAATAAAAAATACAACCCTTGTAGACTGTTGTATTAGATATTCATTTATTTAGAGTAGTATTATACACTATACAACCCCTTTCTGTATGCAATTTTACCATTATAGAAGGGGTCCCCTATTCTGAATCACCTCTATTAGCTGTAGTGAAGAACTGTTGTCAAAGAGTTCACCCATTCATTAGAAATAGCTGCATCTTTCCCAGTTATAACAGCTGATTGGGTTTTTTGGAAGCAGGATCCATGAATGATTGCCGGAAAAGATGCAATTTTAAACGCTATTCCTTATAATACATATTATTGTATTTATATTGAAATGTTATAATCAAGGGATCGTTAGGTTCGTGGTTTCTATCAATGTAAATGCTTTATATGTCATCATAGAGGTAGAGAACTAATACAGAAGATAACAAATACAGCAATACAACTTATATAGAAGTGGTACAACTTATATAGATATAATATAAGTAAAAGAAATATAAAGAAAAGTACCTAAATTGTTACCCTCGTGACAGAGCTGAGACTGTGCAGGTGCCACTACCAGCTCCAAAGCAGAGCCTCGGCTCATGGTCTGCTAATTGGTGCAGGCATGAAATTGTCAGGACTGAACTAAATGTCTGGTCCTGTCAATCTAACGGCATTCTGTATAGTTTTGTTTTTTTCCATTTTCCTCAAACCAATCACATTGTGTACAGTTTTTCATTCTCAGCTCTAGAAGGGGAGTGCTCTAGATTCTATAATATTTTCCTACACTTAGGAGCACTGACCCCATAGCCCCGAGTGTCACACTTCATAGTGATTGTGGTTTTTCAGTGAGTGCAGAGATCCTGAACAGTTACAGACAATGCAATAGTCACGTATAGGGGCAAGAGGTACTTTTCTTTAACACGCTATTTTACAACATTTTTTTACCTTTGCATCCACTTGATTTATAGAAGCAATAATAATAACAAAAATATTTAACCAGACATTACAAAGTAACAAGCGAATTAACAATTCAGACAATTGGAGTGAGGGCCCTGTTCACAAAAGCTTGCAATCTCAAGAGAATAGGGGTAACACAAAAGGTGACAGGTGCTTATTTTGTACAATGGTCCAGCCATCTTTTAACTAAATAGGAGAGTGCATGAACCAGTCACAACCAATATTGGCGTATGTGCAGATGTTAAATGCATTTGATTGCCAGGAGTGTGGAAGTTGCAACTGAAGTACAATATTTGCTACAGACATAAGAAACCAATACAGTATTTACTCATGTTTAGCTATGATACCTCATTACTTACTGCAAGGAGGAGAATACACCCATTTCAGGATTTTATGTAGGATCCACCAAAAATTGTCAAGAGCTGGCAACAGAATGTTTGTACGTCCCCTTCCTTTACGTTACCATACATATCATTTTAACAGGTCATTCGATATGATAATGTATCAGTGGGTGGCAGTACGCTCTGTATTTGTATGGTTTGTTTAGTTGTTTGTTAACTTCCATGTTGGAACTTTTTGTTTTCTACACAACAGCATCTGCAGGTATTGCAGTGTCACAGAGAAAAGTTCGTCAAATCAGTGATCCTATTCAACAGATATTAATCCAGCTCCACAAAATTATCTACATTACGCAGGTACAGATTTACAGATATTTCTGGATTTCTTAAATACTACATTTTACTGTCTCTCAGATCAAATAAACAGTTGCTCAAAACAAAAATTTTTACTGATCTCAGTTACTACAATCATGGTTCAATAATTATCCTAAAATATTGGACCTTGTGGTTTCCCGGCATCTGTCTAACTTAGTCTTTGATTTTATTTTAATACAAGATTGCTTTATCATTTAGAATACTTAAGGATCAAATACAAAAATAAGTGCTTTAAATTTTGGTTCACATTTAAGGATAAATGAGCCAGTGAAGAAAAATATTGGGAATTACTATACTGCTCCTTCCAAGGGCCTTGAGATGGCTACTGTAGGACTTCTTTGAAGGCTATGATCCTGAAAGTCTTATTCACCTACATTTAAAGAATATCACTTAATCCACTAGCCCAACAGCAAGTCAGTTCCGTGGATGCCAGTCTAACAGAATATGATTGTATATAATATATTTCATTGATCTAAAGTTACAGTACACTAAATGAAAATGTTTGACAGCTTCACATAAAATAAAAAGGCATTAGGTCATCAATCTTGTAATTTTGTAGTCTCCATCATATGTTGCGTAATGGTTTCAAGCATTTTTGACATATTTAGTGTGTGTTCTGCAGCTTCCCCCTGCTCTTCATGACAACCTGAAAAGGAGGGTTGTGGAACGATACAAGAAATCTCTTTTCAGTCTCCAGAGCAATCCCTGCAACCTGAAAGCAGAAATTCAAAAGGTATACATCTTTTTGCTTTAGAAACAAATGATAATAAACACAGTGTCAAATATACTGTAAAATGTTCTTCCCTTATCTAATGTGGTGTTTACTCTTCATATTAGGTGGAAGACCTAGACCATTTACTTTAAAAGCCATGGACACCTTTGGGGGAAATATATTTTATTATTGCATTGTATTTATTTTTATACAGTTCTTCTCTACTGCTTTCACTTTGTGCATTTGTAGACTAGAAAGCTGCTTCACACTGAATCAGTCATAGAACGCTTTGTCAGCTCGATCTGTAGCCCTTATCGCTGAACTCCTGACAGCTCATAAACACTCTGATAGATATCTTGTGGCCCTCCGCAATTTCTAATGGGTGCTTAGAATACCAGCCTCAGATCATAAATCAGTAAATTCTAGCACTCTAAAGGTCCAAATGCAGCTGCACATGTGACGTTTTGGTCCGAAAGTTTTCCCTGACGCCATTCTTTCTCCTTACTCAGCTAGAGCAGCAGTAGTTTGATGAAGGCCCTTTCAGACTGAAACATCACATGTGCAGCCTCATTTAAATAAAGTCTTGATTTGCATTTGGACCTTTGTAGTGCTAGAATTTCCTGATTTAAGATAATTTAAGCTAAATAAGCTTTCTCATGAAAGTACAGATGACAGAGCAGTTCTAGGACAGATTCAGTGTGAAGTAGAGACCCTTCTAGTCTACAATGCACATAGTGAAAAACTGTTAAAAATACTCAACTGAAAAAAATAATGTTTGTCCCAAAATTATTAGATTGCAATAATAAAAAAAATGCTCCAAAAGTGTCTATAGCCTTTAATATCTTTGAGTAGTAAATCATTTTATTTGATTCATTCAACTTGATGCAACTACAATGGTAAGAGTCTTTAAAAATTCCCTATAACTCTTTTTTACACGGACTAATTTTCTTCTCCAACTTCCACATTTCTTTCCCGAAGTTTAAAATATAAAAAGATCTTTGCCCCGGTCCTCACACAAAATGCTTCCTTCCTTTGCATCACTAAGAAAATAGTGGCTTTGCTGGGTCATAATTATCTGTTTCAACTCCTTAAAGGGGTTGTCCGGATTTTCATTCCTCTGGCCCCCCTAATATGAGGTTCTCCCTTGCTTTTTTGTTTATGTTTTTAACACTACTAGGCAGAGGCTTCCACCTAGCAGTGTTGCCGGTGGCGTCACCGACTCTGATGGGCGGGCTTTAGTGGTGCTTTAGTTGTTTTACAGGATACGGCATACTGTAGTTAAAGCCCGCCCAATAGTGCCGGTGACATCACCGGGATCATTGCTGGATGGAAGTCCTGGTACATCACCGGATCTCCTAAAAAAGCCTTCACGGCAAAGGAGAGCTTTGGATCATATTAGGGGGGCTGTCTGGGTGAAAATGGGGATATGTCTAGGTTCAACACCTTTAAACTTTTACATACTTTTTTTAATGAAGGATCACTTGTAAAAACTATGCCAAATAGCACCCCCATAATCTGGATTGTTGGACATGCTAATGATGTAACAGTCTTTATATATGTACTGTATAGAACATTCTTTATATTCATATCAATTCTATTATATAAAGCTTCCTGAGCTTCTAGTATACACAGAAAGCTCTATTCACTTATATAGGATTTTAATGTGTTCCTGATCAATATATATCCTTTTAACAGAGTATGTTTTATTGTAAGAACAAAATACAATGGTAAAATAGGGAACTTAGATGTACTTGATGGTATATACAATTATACAGTTCATACCCCAGGAGCAACAGAAAATCACCATGTTATCTCTGGATACTTTCCTGTTAAATGCATTCCCTTGTTACTGTCCCTTCTTTTTATAAATGTACGTCACTGAGTGTCCTTGGATCCAAGGACAGTGCTATTAATGCCCTTCATGGATGACTGACACAGACATCTCGTACTGAGCTGTAAATATGCACATTTAACACATCATGGATAATAAGGGATATTTCTGAAAAAAATAGAGAAAGTGATGGCCAATTTCCCATGAAATGGCGCACTTTAATGTGATTACAATAAACAGCTATTAGAAAACAGATTTACAAGGAAACAAAGAAAGCTTATTATTTCTTCAGATTTGTCATAAATCTCTTGAGGATCTCCCACACTTTTTTGCATAGACTTTCAGTATTTAAGGGCATTCTGTTCTAGGCAGGTTTATTACAAAGTTCTTTTCCCTTTGTCAGTAGCTGGACCTTACACTTATGCTACAATTACTTCACTTATACCTTTACTGCACACAGATTATTTCCATATGGCTAATTAGGTGTCTACATTTAGTCTCCCTGGATTGAACGCGCTCCATGTGACGACTGCTTTTCCCAAACCAAAGACTGCTCTTCTCTCCCAAACTCACTGCATGATAAGTCATTATGATGCTGTGAGTTTGGGTGATAGTAGCGGTGTTCAGGACGGAAAATGAAACTATCACATGGACCATGTTTCCCTATTTCCCTGTTCCTATTCTACAGTTTTCAAACCAGCATCTGGATCTGAATAGTTTCTTATTGTTATTCAATAAAATGTATCTGTATAGCGCCACCTGCTGTTTATTTTTTTCTCATTAATTTGACCTGCTCATTGAGGTGGCCGCACATGCTCAGTTTATCCTTCAACTGCCTCCTGAGCTGTGATAGGGAGAGCTGAGACACACCCCCTTAGCTTCAGCAGAAAGGACACACCCCTTGAGCTTTTTGTTTGATATAAATCTAGCAGAGCAATGAATGAGGAGATCTCTGGATACATGTGACGTACAGGGCTGGTTCTAGCTTTGTTAGAAAGAGATTGTCATGTACTGTATAATGTATGATTTTTGTTTTTTACATTAATCATGGGATAGCCCCTTTAAGTGTGAGCTCAGCCTTACAGGTTTTTAGCTGAGCTTTGGTAAACACACAGATTGGCACTAATTTCTTTGCTGTACCTATACGTTCCGTGGTTTCAAATTACAAATACAGGTACAGCACAGCAAATGCAACTAATGGTAATCTGTGTGAGGTGGCTGCAGCTCTGTTGCAAACGTGTAATAGCACCTTAAAGGGATTATCCCATACCCAGAATTTCACCCAGGCAGCCTGCCTGACAAGAGCATCTGAGCCTTTCATGCTCCAATGCTCTCCTTTGCCCTGCACTAAATCGCGAACAGCAAAGGCATTTTGCCGTGTTCCGGTGACGAACCGGGCTCTGCCAGGCAGAGGCTTCCGCCCAGCAGTGATGGGCAGGCTTTAGCGCTGCCCTAGCCAGTAAAACGGCTAAGGCAGCGCTAAAGCCGGCCCATCAGAGCCGGTGATGTCACCGGGCTCACTGCTGGGCGAAAGCCTCTGCCTGGCTGAGCCCGGTAGTGTGTGTTTGTAAATAAAAGAGCCTTTGCCCTGCACGATCCAGCGCAGGACAAGGGAGCGCATTGGAGCATGAAATGCTCCGATGCTGTTGTCAGGCAGGCAGCCTGGATGAAATTCTGGGTATGTCCGGCTCTGTACCCGGACAACCCCTTTAAGGCTGGTTTCACACAGTTTCTTTTTGCTGCATTCATAACATTTCTTTTTTTCTTTTTGCTTTGCCTGATGAATGCAACACAACTTTGTTTTGGTGTGTTACAGCCAAAAGAAAAAAAATGTGTGTTTATAAAAAAGAAACAAAAATGCAAGCAGAACCTAACTTAAGGTTACCTCACACCCACACCTCATACGGATTACATGCGGTTTTTCCGTTTATAATTATGTATGTAAAAACGCATCATAATAAAATACCAGTGTCATAATAAAGTACAACGTGTATGAGTTTAGACACATCTCATGTGCACTTTGCTTTTTTATGTCAGTTTGGAAATTGACCTGCCGCATGGATTTAAAAATCCACAGATTGTCAATAGTTTCTGTGATTTTTTTTTTGTGCAGATTTCACAGTTTGCAATGTAAAAGTGAGATCTGTGGAAAATCTGCATCAAATCAGCCCCAAAAAGTAATATATGCAATTTTTGGTGCAGATTTGATGCGGAAATGCACAGAAATCCATATGAAGAAAGGTTTGGAATTTCTGTTTTGAAATCTGCACTTGTATAGATACCATAAGGGGCCGTTCACACGGCCGTTTTGTTGCGGATCCGCACGAAACACGAATACCGGCCAGTGAGTGTTCTGCAATTTGCGGAACACACATGGTCGGCACCTCATACAAAATGCCTATTCTTGTCTGCAATTGCGGACAAGAATAGGATATGTTCTATCTTTCTTCGTGGAGCCGCGGCTGTGTGTGATCTAATACTGCCTATTGAAATGAATGGGGCGCATCTATTCCGCAAAATTGCGGAATAGATGCGGACCCATTCACACGGTCATGTATATGGGCCCTAGGGCTAAATGCGCACAACCAGGATTGCGTGGGGAATATCATGTCCTCTATCTGAAACTAAATCTTTCAAAAACTGAACTTCTTGTGTTCTCTCCATCTACTAACCTACCAAAACCTGATATCTCCCTTTAAGTGTGCAACACCATCATCACTCCTAGGCAGCACGCCCGATGTCTCGGTGTGACGTTTGACACTGATCTTTCCTTCACCCCCTATATTCAGTCTCTCGCCAGCTCACGTTGCCTTCACCTCAAAAACATCTCTAGAATCCGTCCCTTTCTCACTATGGAAAAACAAAACTCTCATCATCTCCCTGATCCATTTCCGCTTTGATTATTGTAACGCATTATTAATTGGCCTCTCCCTCACCAGACTATCCCTTCTCCAATCTATTCTCAACGCCTCCGCCCTGTGCCAGTCATTGCACTGGTTACCCATACAGTATAGAATCCAATTTAAACTGCTCGTCGTCACCCACAAAGCTCTCCACAGTGCTGCACCCCCTACATCTCTTCCTTATCTCTGTCTACCACCCTACCCGTGCTTTCCGCTCAGCCAACGACTTACATCACATCCCATGATCTAACTCCGCTCCATACATAGACCATCTATCATTTCTTGAACTTGATCCTCCACCAAACTCTCCATCGCACCCATAAGCACTTCATATATCAGGTGGTGACTGGCTCATACAACTCTATATCTGCTCCCCTATTTTCCCAAGATGGCTGGACTATCGTACAAAACAAGCATTTCTACCCCTATGTCCTTATAGATTGTAAGCTCTTGCGAGCAGGGCCCTCATTTCTCAAATTGTAATTATTGACATGTCTGTTGCTATGTTATTTATGACTGTTTGTACATGAATCCCTGAACTGTAAAGCGCTGCAGAATATGTTGGCGCTATATAAATAAAGATTATTATTGTTATTATCTGCACCGTGAGTCATGTACACTGTATTTTATGAGAATTTGAAATTCTCATGTACAAGATGCTGATTTTTTTCCATGCGGATTTTGACTGGTGGTGCGGATTTTAAAATTGGACCGGATTTTTACCACCTTACCACTGCCTGGCCCTGTCAAACAAAGCTGCAAGGGAGAGGCTGGACACAGAAAGGGTTGGGGTTTGGATGCAATGAAAGCACTGGTGACACCATCATTGCACCAAAAGCCTCATTTACATATTTGGAAAAAGTATAATAACTCAGGAACGGAGGCTAAAATCAACGAGAAAGACAGTGATTTATTTAGGTGAACTACACCTATGTGTCTATGCAAACAGTTTAACAGGGAGGTCACTGATGACAAACGTCCTTTAAGAATTTTGGCCCACTGGGAAACTTTCTAACAAAATAGAAACAAAATATAAAGCTTGTGACTCTGTAATACTATTCCAATAGTGCCATAAGCATCCCCAGAGCCATATAATGCTAAATATTCAGCTTCCATAATTAATATCATCCGGTTGTCTTATGAAGAAGATGCTCAATCAATTTGACACCATTAGTCTCTCCATTAGCAAAGTCAGCAACACCTTCATTATTAATGATAGCGTGCTTTCACTGTCCATAGTAGTCACTCTTAATATATTTTTCTTGGTACTTTTGAAAATAGAAGCCAAGTTTAATAACAGAAGAAAATATTTTCCGTATATATATATATATATATATATATATATATATATATATATAAACATTGTATATTTCTTCAAAAATAAGTAACATAAAAATACAAGCTTACATATTGTGCCTTTTTATTTTGATACTATTTATACGTTTTATACTATTTCAGTTCCATATGAAAGCCCTCAAAAACACATTTTCAAGTTGGACATTCTAGTTTAGCTCTATTGATTTAAATGTTCTCTTCTTCTAAAAGCCTGGTTTTATTGATTTATGTTGTAGAGTAACGATGAGCTAAGGATGCTCTGTTATAATTGAGACAGTGCATGAACAGCTGGGAGAGTTTGCCTTGCAGCTTTAAGACAAGGGTAACACATACTGGGGATAAAATGAATCACTTACTGTAACTAATCCTTCCCTACTCCCATTCCTTCTGATGCCTGCTAATAGAATCATTGGCTGCAGTGGTGATCCACCTCAGCAAGTGATTGGCTAATCAGGCATCTCAAGGCATTTCCTACATGTTGAGATAGGGCCAGAAAGTAGATTTGGGAAGCAATATCCAACTCTATGGCCTTTCTCTATGGCCTTTCCAAACAATATTAATATAAAAAAAGCCAGCTTACTTGCTTAGGTACTCATATTTTCTTAGCTTGCTTTCATCTGAGATCATTTGCCAGGTGGAGCGATGCAGTAGAAGGAAACATTCTTAACCACCTAACTGTTTTGCCCAAGTCTAGCTCAGGCAATGTGAAAAGTAGCTGGAGGGGGAAGGGCTGGTTTAGATGGTGACATCTCCTCAATGGTAGCAGCTAGAAACATGCAATTGGTCTTGTCTAAAAGCTGACAGTCCAGGCTTTCATACAAGACCAAAATGACAGTCCAAGCAACAGAGGAGAAATCACTGTTAGAAATTAAGTCGGGAATAATCGCGAGTAAAACCTGGTTTTTACTTTCATTTTGAGCTGCATTCACAGCATCCCGATTTCTATCAGTGATATCTTTCTCTGTCCTGAACATATTGCTGTTAGTTGGTATTGTCTGAAAGATTTGAATGTCTGCTTTCAAACAAGATCAGTTACATGTTTTTAGCTGCTACCATTCAGGAGGTAGCAGCATCTAAAGGAGCTCTCCCCCTCCAGTTAGCTACTTTTCCCACTGCTGGAGCTCCACTCTGGCAAAACAGTTAGTGGGCTAAAGGGAGTCTGCCACCACTTTTGTATGTTTTAAACTTTTCCTGGTGCACAGTAGTTCACATACACTCTATCCCAAACATGCCATAATGTGCTGTTCTTGTTATTTATTGCTCCCCAAAAAACAGATTTTGATCCATATGCAAATTAGTATAAAGGAGCCCAACGGGTTGTACCTATTGACAATGAGCCCACCACTCCTATTTGCATTGTGCCTCTCTCCTTCCACTCTACCTTTACTCCACCTTCAGTTTACCATCATATTTTATGGTAACTATGTTACCACTAATATGTAGCCTTTTAATATGTGATCTTTTATTTCTTTGTTTTTGTGAAGTAGAGAATTCATATTAGTTTGTTTCAAGGTTTACAGAATATGAGTAATGCATCAATGCCCTGTTCAGTCATATTACAAGATTATTTTATATGTATCAAAGCTATTTTGTAGGTATTGGAAAAAAGACGGCTAATCTCACTACAGTGTAGAATTATATAAAAGCACAGTAGAGAGATGTTTCTCGTAATCTTTTTGCAACTAGGTATGTAACTATAAGAAGGTTTCACCATCATCATAGACTGGATCCTTTACCTTAAGAGCAGTGAGACTGTGGAACTCTCTGCCATAAGATGTTGTTATGATTGATTTATTGCACAAGTTCAAGAAGGGTCTGGATGCCTTTCTTGAAAGTTATGGGTATTAGATTTCTAAATATGAAATGTTGAACTAGGGATTTTTTCTGAGTTTGTCTTCCTTTGGATAACCATGGTAGGACTAGATGAACCAGTGTTTTTTCTATAAGAAGAGGTAAGTAGGCACACTCCTATTTGGAATTAATGGATGTATTTACTGTATTATCATAAAATATAGGGTAGGTGTGGTTAAAATGGGACAAAAATGAATACAGAAATAAAAATTGGCTAAAAAATAAAAAATAAAATTATATATATATATATATATATATATATATATATATATATATATATCTCAATAATGTACAAAGGATAATATAAATAAAAATTAATATAGAGATTTGAGGCAACAGTATCTGTGCTGGACCCTATAAGGTATTCAAATCATTTGGGTCTATTGTAGAACCATAAATAAGGTATTCAGAGCAATATATATTATATGTATAGTCACAGACCTTATAGATTATGCCAATATATTGAGTTTATCAGTGCACACATACAAAAGTCTGCATATAAGGCTAAGTTGTTCTCAGTATCTCAGATCACTATTAGGTTCAAGAGTCTGAGAAAACCTGATTTGTTGTGATATCTCCACTTAATCGAGAGTACAGTTCAAGTTTTTACTCCATATGAACCCTATTTTGGTGTTTACATAGGTTCAGTGGATGATCACAGAGATACACAATTGCCCGTTCGGGATTGTGTGTTGTTCCTTGATGGCGTGCGGCTGTAGGTCGCGCTTTTTCACAGCGCCCCACGTGGCGTCCCACGTGGTGTGCTCGCGTCCTGCCGATACTGCGTTGCTGAGCTGGTGTGTCCCGCGGGTGTTATCCCTGCTGGACTGATGTATCCTGTGGATGTTATCCTTCCTTCAGTTCTGTAATTGGAAGGTCTTCACATTTATGCAATGTAGCAGTTTTCAAATGTATGGTGGTTATTAATAGGCAAAGTCTGCTATTACTCCTTTTGGCCAGACCGTGTACACTGCCGAAAAACAGACAGACTATAAGTTCTATGACTATACATATACTATATTGCTCTGAATACCTTATTTATGACCCAAATATTTTATTGATTTGAATACCTTATAGGGTCCAGCGCTGGACACAGATACTGTTGCCTTAAATCTCTATATTAATTTTGATTTATATTATCGTGTGTACATTATTGAGATATATATATATATATATATATATATATATGTATATATATATTTTTTTTTTTATAGCCAATTTTTATCATTTTTGTTCCATTTTAACCACACCTACCCTATATTTTATGATAATAAATACATTCATTAATTCCAAATAGGAGTGTGCCTACTTAGCTCTTCTTTTACATTTATCTAAACTACACGGCACAAGGGTGGGCCGTAAGTAGAGCGCCTCATATTGATTTTTCTAGGTGGTGAGCCACTAACCCTTTATTGTCAGTGTTTTTTCTAGCCTTCTGAACTGTGTAACTACAGTATTAATTTTATGTCTTTTAGGTTTTACAGGGGTCTCCTGAGATTATAGAATTCTTTGCTGATGACTGCCATGGATTGCTACAGTCGTATGGAAAGTCACTGATCTCTGATGACAAGACAGGTTTGCATAAAAGAAAAACCCATAAAATAACATCTTGAACTTTACTTACCATAATCTCAAGTAAATTGAACCAATATAAGGTTCCTGGCCCCTTGATGATTGAATTATGGTTATTAAATTACCCACAGGGTTTATCAATTCCAGCGAAATATTCTTAACTGAACTGAGACAGGCATTAAGACCAGAGAATACACAGGTATAATCAGGGACTAGGGACCCATAGTATCATAAAAAAGCCTAAACTATCATTTTAAGACCAAACGTGGATAAAATATTTGATAGAAAGCTATTAGTGCTCCTATAAAATTTTATTTGCAGATTTGTCATAATCAAAGCTGAGTACAGATCAAAGTGCCTGCTATATAAGAAAGGCACAATAAAAATGGAAATGATGGCATAAATGATGGCATAAAGCAGTGGTTTTCAAAGAATGTTCTGGCGGGGAGGTCTGTGTGCATGCACACAATCACTACCGCTTTGATCTGCTGTTCTTGCCTTCACAGCCTATTTGTGTTCCCACTACAAGGCCAAATAACCTAACTAAATGCATCTTCTATTAGAGGTACAAATATGACAGCTGAATATATCTGCTTCTTGCCTTGTTTGTACTTGAATACAATTTAGTCTGGCAATGTTTTTAAGGAGGCTTAAAAGAATATTTCAGTAATTGTGAACATGGGTTGTTTTAGTAGCACTCGCTTTATTTTCCATTTACCATTTTGGTGAAATATGTTTATATCTATGTTGTATATTTTTTACAGTCTTCAGAAAGTCTCTTTTCAGCATGTGGCCCACTCCTTCTTTAATCACTGGTCCCCTGGGCAAAGGCATCACGTTAAAGGGGTTTACAGGGGTATTTTTTTAATTAGCCACAAAAGGAATGGAAATAAATGGAAAAAATAAAACAAAGCAAATTCACCTTCACCGATCCCCCACCGCTGCTGTTACCGGTTTAGTCCATTCATCTCTTTACTTCCTTGTCCCAACTTTATACACCCAAAACTCCAGTCACTGGGGAGGGGGCTGTTGGTGAAGGTTGGTATGATTTTATTTTAATCCTTTGTGGCACAAACATAGTAACATACAAGTGCATCTCAATAAATTAGAATATCATGAAAAAGTTGTTTTTTGTTCAGTAATTCAGTTTAAAAAGTGAAACACATATATTATATAGAGTCATTACAAACAGAGTGAACTCTTTCAAATGTTTATTTCTGTTAATGTTGATGATTATGGCTTACAGCCAAGGAAAACCCAAAAGTCATTATCTCAGAAAATTAGAATATTATTATTATTATTTTTTTTTAAACACAGAAATGTTGGCTAAATGAAAAGTATGTACAGTAAATGCACTCAATACTTGGTTGGGGCTCTTATTTCGTGAATGACTGCATCAATGCGGCGTGGCATGGAGGCGATCAGCCTGAGGCACTGAAGAGGTGTTATGGAAGCCTAGGTTGCTTTGATAGCAGCCTTCAGCTCGTCTGCATTGTTGGGTCTGGTGTCTCTCATCTTCCTCTTGACAATACCCCACTGATTCTTTATGGGGTTAAGGTCAGGTGAGTTTGCTAGTCAATCAAGCACAGTGATACTGTGGTTATTACACCAGGTATTGGTACTTTTGGCAATGTGGACAGGTGCCAAGTCCTGCTGGAAAATAAAAATTCCATCTCCCAAAAACTTGTCGGCAGAGGGAAGCATGAAGTGCTCTAAAATTTCCTGGTAGACGGCTGCACTGACTTTGGTATTGATAAAACACAGTGGACCTACACCAGCAAATGACATGGCTCCCCAAACCATCACTGATTGTGGACACTTCACACTAGACCTCAAGCAGCTTGGATTGAGTGCCTCTCCACTCTTCCTCCAAACTCTGGGACCTTGATTTCCAAATGAAATGCAAAATTTACTTTCATCTGAGAACAACACCTTTGACCACTGAGCAACAGTCCACTTCTTTTTCTCCTTGGCCCAGGTAAGACGCTTCTGGCGTTGTCTATTGGTCATGAGTGGCTTGACACATGGAATGCAACACTTGTAGCCCATGTCCTGGATACATCTGTGTGTGGTGGCTCTTGAAGCACTGACTCTAGCAGCAGTCCACTCCTTGTGAATCTCCCCCAAATTTAGGAAAGGCCTTTTCTTAACAATCCCATCAAGGCTGCGGTTCTCCCTGTTGCTTGTGCACCTTTTTCTACCACCCTTTTTCCTTCCACTCAACTTTCCATTGACATGCTTTGATACAGCACTCTGTGAACAGCCAGCTTCTTTAGAAAAGACCTTTTGTGGATTGCCGTCCTTGTGGAGTGTGTCAATGACAGCCTTCTGGACATCTGTCAAGTCAGCAGTCTTCCCCATGATTGTGTCGCCTACTGAACCAGACTAAGGGACCTTTTTAAAGGCTTAGGAAGCCTTTGCAGGTGTTTTGGGTTAATTATTCAAATTTTCTGAGATAATGAATTTTGGGTTTTCCTTGGCTGTAAGCCATAATCATCCACATTAACATAAATAACCACTTTAAAAAGTTCACTCTGTTTGTAATGACTATATATAATTTATGTGTTTCACTTTTTGAACTGAATTACTGAAAAAAAAACTTTTTAATGATATTCTAATTTATTGAGATGCACTTGTAGTTTATAAGGCTGAAAAAAGACATCTGTCCATCCAGTTCGGCCTGTTATCCTGCAAGTTGATCCAGAGGAAGGCAAAAAACCCTGTGAGGTAGAAGCCAATCTTCCTCATTTTAGGGGGGAAAAAATTCCTTCCTGACTTCAATCAGGCAATCAGAATAACTCCCTGATCAACGACCCCTATCTAGTAACTATAACCTGTAATATTATTACACTCCAGAAATACATCCAGGCCCCTCTTGAACTCTTTTAGTGAATTCACCATCACCACCTCCTAATTTTGATAATCTTTCTCGGTACTGTAGTACCGAGAAAGTGCAGCAGCACTAGAAGCAGTCTTTTTTAAACCCATATTTCCTGACTTCTGATGTCATGCATCCTAAAAGGTTTTTGAAAAATCCACCACGATCTTGGAAAATCCCTTTAAGGTGCCTTCACACCCTTCATAAGGGGGTTTTCACAAACGGCAGATTTTGTTGCAGAAAATTTGTTCTATTTACCTGGATGAAGTTTGAAGAAATCCATGTGCTTTCTGTCAAAACAACCTCTTTCAAATGAATGGAACTGATTATCAGTTGCAGAAATCTGCTGCTTGTGGAAACTTCCTTATAGTCAATATTTGACCTATGGCGCGTTGCAGATATTATTCAATGAAAATTGATACATTGTATAACATGTTTATTTTCATCATTAATAGGAAATACTGGCAGCTTTGATGGTGGAATAACCTATGAGCAACTGCAGGTATGGTCATATATAATATGATTATTGAGTGTATGACGCCATGTCACACAGATGAATTCTAAAGTTGTATTTTACTTATCGTGTAGACAATGATTGAAGAGATTTTAGAAGACAGTGGCTACTATAATTTAACTTCAAACAGGTAGGAAATACAATAGTTTGTTGTTTTTGAAAAGTAATATACGCTGTATATCTCCCTATCCCAATCTCCCTATCTTGTAATAGCAAAATAGAGTGGAAACTCAGTGCTGAGAGTTATATCTAAGAAAAGCCAAATGTGTTCTTCACTTCCAGAAGCTACAAGTAGCTTGCAACCACCAGCTGTGTTGCTCATTCAGTAACCATGATTTGTCTTTTCTTTGTGCACGTCAATTTTTTTTTTTTTACATAACTGATGAATCCAGGAAGAGAGGCAGACAAGTCATGGACATGTGATGACCTTGTTTCATATTGATGTACAAGAATTGTCCCTCTACTATGGCGTATTACTCCCTCGATTATTAATCACTTATGCAGTTATTACATTTAGGTCATTTGTCATACATCATAATCTGTCACTGGCACTGCATCCCTCCGTAGCAGTTACAAAATCTCTTCAGACTGTACACACTTTACCATTTTCCAATGGCTACAATACAAAAGCTACAATGTGAATATTGCAGACATCACATCCTCACATAATATAACTAAACATAAAATACTAAGAAATAGTATGAAAAACAGCCCCACCTGACATAAAAACAACCGACACAAAATTAATTGGGTAGCCCAACAAATAAAAAATTTAACGCCTTAACCTTAAACTACATCTGGCGCAGAATTCCTAAAAAGTACCTGGCCTTTGCCATAATTCGGCGGACTGGGTACTTAACCCTTTCATGACCGGGCCTAAAAATGGCCTGAATGTCCAGGCAACTTTTTTAGATTTTGTGTACGTGTTGGTTTAGTGATCCGAATTTTTTTATTTGTTTGACTACCAAAATAATTTTTGCAATTTTTTTTACTTGACACTTAGGACTTTTTATTAGAATGTTTTTTTAGAGATTTTTTTTATATTTTAGGTTTCATTTTGAGGCAAACTGCTAATTCTTATTAAAAAAAGTACATTTTTTTAATTATAGCTTTTTTTTTCTTAAATATTAAAACTGACACAAAAATTAATTATTTCAATAGGTTCCCTATTTGGTGACGATCGTTTTGATATATAACATGTATATGTTTTATTGAACGGGGCGAATATGGTGACGGTTTCCGTTGGCGACTGCATTTGTAATTTTTTTTTTACATTTTTTATTTGTATTTTTATTATAATTTTTTTAACTTTATATTAAATTTATTTTTGGCACATAATATGTGCCCCAGGAGGTCATTAAAAGACCTCTGGAGGACATTGATTTTTTTTTTTTTTAATGACTTTTTTTTTTTTTTCCCCCACTATTTCCACTGTAACTGGGGCATCCACAGGAGCCCCAGTTACAGGGGAAAACAGCCTGGGGGCTCATTACACACAGGCAGAGCTGATCAGGGTCTCCTTAGACCCTGCAGCTCTGCTCTTAGACCGAGACACCCGGCGGTCACGTGACCCGCCAGGACTAACACAGGAAGAGGCTCTGCCGCTTCCTGCTCCCTCCGGCATGCCTTCAGGTAAGGCTCTCCTCCGGCACAGGAGAAGGCAGAAGCGGTAATAAACCGCTCCTGTCTTCTCCCCAGGGTCCCCGCTCTGTCTGTGAGCCGGGACCCGACCTGCTCCTGCTAGATTGCAGGAGCAGGAGCTTTAATCCCAGCGCTGATCAGCGCTGGGATTAAAGCGCTGCCTGCACGTGTATATACGTGCTGCCTGCACGTGTATATACGTGCTATCTGCACGGGGCATGTGCAGATAGGACGTATATAGCCGTATGGCAGTCGGGAAGGGGTTAAAGTGGCCCTGGAAAAAATACTAAAAGTGGCCCCGTTTTGTAGTTGGGTCTAAATTGATGCAAGGCAGGGCCAACAATACCATATTGTGGCACATTATACCACCCCATCAGAGCCAGATACCACAGTCCATCACAAAATACATCCCCAGAAACTTCCACTGGCCGTCCGTGAGGAGCGTTCAGGTGGCCACCTGGGCATCGGCTCACCAGGAAATTTCCCTGTAAGGTCTATGGCCAATCCGCCCCTGCTAACATGGCAGTTTTACACATATGGGCAGATTTATGACACTGTCTAAAAAAAAACTGTTCAATAATAGGGATGCTTTCATTTTTCAAGAGGGAAATTAATGCTGTACTGTAATTGGTAGTTTTTATTTTAGACAGTTTTGTATATCTTTATCCATAGGGTTTTTAGAGAAAAACACCGTTTTTTTGCAGTGCTTTCCTGTCATTTTTCCCATTTAAAAAACACTCGCTGTGACAGATGTCAATGTAAGGAACTAGCAAAGTAATGAATACACTATACATTTTTTTGTTGCATTTTTACTCACTGTCCATCTAGGTACAGTGTTTTTTCCCAAGCATTTTCCATAGACTTCTCTATAGGAAATAAAAAGAGTGAAAAACACAAGACCAAAATGTATAAATAAAAAGCCCCACCATGAATATTCGGGACTCATCATTATCCAGTGGAGCTGTTCAATACAAGATTTTGACAAAATGGCTGGATCAATTAAAGAAAGTGTATTCTAAAACATGGCGTGTAAACTGTGACCACACAGAAGGGGTGAGGGATCCAAAAAAAGCCCTCAACTTTGGGCGTTGTACAATTCAGGCACAACACTGACCAGACATGTAGTGTATAGTCTCAGGCTGCAGCCGAACTTGAACCGGGGTACCAGGGAGGATCCTTTGTCCCAATGAGTACATCAGAGAAGTAGAAGAAAAACCGGCACTGCTTGAGGTTTGTAGGCATCACATCTTCCTCAGACCATAGTTAAGTAATTATTAATTAAGGAAAGTGACCCAACATTGTGCTAAGGGGATCTCTCACTTGTTTATGTTGCCTTTAGTTAGGTCACCATAAAACTGGTGACAGATTCCCTTTAAGCAAAGAATTAAAATAACAATAAAATAAAATACAGTCGTCTACTCTTTCTTTTAATTTTATCAACAGAAAGTTAAGGCAAAGAATACGTTTTCCTCACTTTTATTAAACTAAAGGTTCCACAACCTGCTAGAGAGATCACATCTTGTGTCATGGAAGTAAAGCTGACAGCAGCTACATTTAGTAACATATAGCTTTCTCTGTTATTATCAATCAATCAGCCAAAATAGATAGCTTACATCTGACAGAGGTCATTGCAAACTTCGTTCTGCCATTTCAGAGGAGCCTGACTATTGAACGCTCGGCTTATCCTGTTTACAAAGACACTTAATTATATTTTGTTGTTATCATATCTGTCTTTTTGTAGATACTACTCATTCCCAGCGGGAGTCAAGAACCTTTTAACAATAAAACGATGATGGCTTTCACCTTTACAAGACTCAATGTTACTGTGTTCTCTCCCAACTAAAATAGTTGGTTAACCTAAAGCTGCTTAACATATATGGAAGAAGATAATGTGGACTGCATGATTCCCATAAGAAAACTTCTGAAGACTTTAAGTGACTGTATTATCGGACGAGCTGCGCTTGTTTTGAGATGCTTTGCATAATGAAATGCTCTATAAATTAAATACTATATCTTTTATATCTAAATGTAAAGACTTCCTGTATATTAGGCTTTGCCTGGTGTGATAATGTATACAATAGCTTTACTGCAGATTGATGCTATCCAAACAAGGGGAAGATGGAAATAAAAATCCATTATTTTGATTGGAATATTTGACGTTTTTATTCATGCTTAATGTTATGTGCTGTGTGATAGACGCCAACTGATGGCAGCTTACAATTTGTGATTGAATGAAAGATCTGGTGTGCAATATTTTGAGAGATTGTTACAAACTGATTAGAAACATATACAGTGGTGCAGAGAAAAACTGGTTTAGTTGTCCATTGCAACCAATCAGATTTCTCCATTCATTGTTCAGAGTTACTTTTGGTATGAAAGAATCACTCTAATTGATGATCTTGACTAATTTTTTTCCTTTGCGCCACATTTGATAATTTTCTCCCAGTGCAGCTGTATTTTTGACCAGCTGTTCTTATCTATGCCTTTTTTCATTCAGTAGATTATACAGCATATGCTTTAGTCTACTGAGACCCAATTATTCAATTCCATTCAGCTGTATCTGTACTTTCTATGGAGCTGTAGGAAGTGGCAACATGCACATGCTTGACTATATGCACATGCTTGACTACTCTTCCAGAAAACTTCTCATGATTTTGTTTCTTATAAAGTACAAGTACAGTATTGTTTCAGATCCCCCCCATAAAACTTTGTAATATTCCTTATTAGAGAACAATGTTTCTTTCTCTACTGATCAGATTCCTCATATCCCCTCATCCTCCTGCAATGACCACTGAACTATCACTTCATTGTTTAAATGTGTAGACAGGAGGCAGAGATGAAGACAGGTAGCCCACGGAAGTCTATAGAGATGGCAGTGGGAGGAAGAGTAAGCATCAGCAGAGAGAAAGAGATACACACAGCTGCTAATGCTTCTTCTAGTAAGTGTTCTGCTATTTCACCCCAGTGCTAGATTCACAGCTACTCTGGTCAGAGTTACCGTATAATGTACTCCATAAGTGATTTTGTTTCTGTGTGATGTTTATGGGAGACATCAAAGCAGCTAGTCTCTGTCCCCTCTGGAGCCAAATTCAGGGAAAACTAATAATTAGATATGGAGCCTGCAGAAGGTAAAAACTTTATAAACTCTGAATTTAAGTCATGCAATGGTCAGGAAGAATGCTATCATATGGACATACAGTTTATCCTAAAAATTCACCTGAAGTTGAACATTAAATTATAGTTTACAAAGGTCATTTTATTTACCTTCAGTATTTCAACTCAATTCAAAATTGCACAGCTAATTTTCCTTTAAAGGGGTTATCCAAGTTATATTTATTGATGACCTATCCTTAGGTTAGGTCATCAAAATCAGACACCCGGCACCCCCACCGATCAGCTGTTTGAAGAGGAGGAGCGCTCCGTGCCAGCAATGCCTCCTCTTTGTTGTTTACCTGCTAGCCGTAACATACGTAGCGGTGAGCAGGTGTAATTACACCCAAGCTGCCCCATTCATTTCAAAGGGACGGCTTGTTCCTATACAAGTGTATGTTACGGCGAGCAGGTAAACAATGAAGAGGAGGCAGTGCTGGTACAGCATGCGCCTCCTCTTCAAACAGCTGATCGGCGGGGGTGCCGGGTGTTGGACCCCCACCGATCTGATATTGATGACTTATCCTGGGGATTTTGTAGGTAGGTAGGTAAAGGAGAACTACTGGTTGATGGTAAAGATATTACTTCATATTATAAGCTCTGTTGTAAGATTTAATGTGTTCACATTTTCTACCACAGATACTCTTTAAAAGTTTCACATGATTATTAATAATAATTATAATAATAATAATAATAACCATCATCATCATATACAGTATTATGAATTCACAATAGCACCATTCACTATGATTATCTGCTCCTTCTATTTTTAAATATTTCAAAAATGTGCCCTTACACAGTGCCAACCATAGATTCTACTCTTCTTCCTTTATCTGTGGTGCCATTTTAGGGCTATACTTGTATTTAAGTCTGCCAGAAAAAGCTGCTGTTTGCAGCTGCTCTCTACTAGGTAATACAGCGAGTATATGATGTCCATATGCCCTAATTGGACATATGGAAATGGGCTGTCTTGCTTACACAACTCCTTTAACTCCAAAAATAGGAAAAGATGAAGGTATGTACCTACATATAAAAGGTATAAAGATCTGCTATAACTATCAATCACATTTTATATTGTATCAGAAAATAAAAGTAAAGTTTCCTCTCCTGGTGTCCAAAGGGGCAACTCATCATGCTACAGGTAGAACTGTACTGTAGTGTAGGGAGGTGCTTCTACACAGAGAAGAGCAATGGTAGAGCTATCTGGTTAGCAAAGCGTGATTATGATAATAAGGTGAGTGTATTGTGTGATATACCATGCCAGAATGACCATATAGGGGTGGATGCCAGTTCCACATAGGTGCTCTGCAGACCATATTGGTGATTACAGTACAGTAAAATTTATTGACTTACAGCTGATTGTAGACACTCACTTTCCTTTTTTTCTCTATCCTCACTTCTGATGACTGCAGAATTTACTGCTGAGACATATTTGACTACTTGTTTTTGCAGCCATTTCTGCCTCAATAGCAGCACAAATTAATTCAGATCCCATTGGTGACACCTACAGTGAGATTTAGATTGCACCACTGTGAGCTCCTCATAATAGTGATAGCCATAGTTCCCCACATGACTCGCTTAACTATTAGGACTGCCCTTAGGACACATATAATGTAGTGCAACAGGATACTAGGCAGCAGTTCTGCTGGTGCTTGCATGTATAAATCGATAGGTAGAAAGCAGGACTCAGAGAACAGGAATATTAATGGTGCACAGCCTCTCACATCATCTGGTGCCCACACTTGATTTCTATTATCCACCCAAGAGGCAGAACAACAGGGGTGCAGGGGCACAGGAGTATAGAAACCAAGTTCATAGAAACCCTGCCTGTGTGGCAATGATCTTTATGATCACATGACTGTACTACCATCCCTGGGAAAGAAAAAATAAACGAACCAGCATCTCCATAATGTATAAATATGAGAACGCAGGAAACAAAATGTACCGTATTTTTCGGCCCATAAGATGCAGTTTTTTCCCCGAAAGTGGGGGGATAATGTCACTGCGTCTTATGGGGTAAATACTAATGAGTGCTTTATGGAAGCGCTCATTAGTACCGGAGGACCGGGAAGCGGTGAGGGCTTTGTACTCACTGCTTCTGGTCCTCGGCTGTTGGCTGTGCTGTTGGCTGTGCTGTGGCTGCGCACAGCGCGAGGGCCCTCTGTGCTCGTCAGGTCACAGCACAGCTGGTGGCAGGAGGAAGACAGAGCACACTGGAGGTGAGGAGCAGTGGTGTCCAGAACAGGAGAGGTAAGTGTTTTTTTTTTTTTTTTTTTTTTTATATGCTCTGTGGCATGGGTGCCCATAATGGGGGTTCATAGATGGCATGGGGGCTCATAAATGGCATGGGGATCATAATGGGGGCTGATAAATTGCATGGGGGCTGATATGAGGCATGGGGGACTCATCTGAGGTCTTAATGGGGTCTTATTAACATTGGGGGTCTGATTGCTGGCCTGATCTGAGGTCTAATAAAAAATATTTTTTCTTATTGTCCGCCTCTAAAACCTAGGTGCGTCTTATAGTCGGCGCGTATTATAGGGCGAATAATACAGTGATACATAGAACTACATGCATGTAGAACAAAACACCCCCTGATTATATGGAAGCCAAGACTGGCACGTAGCAGGTAGGACATAGTGTTAGGTTCCCATTCAGCAGAGACCACCTTGACGATTGTGGTGAATGGGCTCAGATAATTTTGTACAAAATATATTTGCCAAGAGTCTCTATTTATCAAACAAGCATAGCATGAGCTTTGGAATACTCTATATCATTATGGCATTTTGTGCTTTATCTGGCAGCAGTGTGCGGTTGTATTTTATGTATTCTCTTTTGACATGTATTTAGCCATATCAACCAGCACCTGCACTCTGGGATGTGCTGACTGAAATTTCTTTTTTTTCCTTTGTAAGTTTGTACTGGAGGTGTGGCTACTCCATTTGGTCATGCACTCCTGACCAGCCCATTTGCCCCACAGGTTGTTTTTAATCAGTGCATCTATAAAGCCGAGTGATTCGGCATGCATGTTAGTGTCTGCACTCCTGAACTAGGGGAGGCCTTTGTAGTACCAGAAATGACAAAAGGCAAGTGGACATTACATGCATGTGGAACAAAACACCCCCTGATTATATGGAAGCCAAGACTGGCACGTAGCAGGTAGGACATAGTGTTAGGTTCCCATTCTGCAGAGATCACCTTGACGATCCAGTGAATGGGCTCAGATAATTTTGTACAAAATATATTTGCCAAGAGTCTCTAATTTATTAAACAAGCATAGCATGAGCTTTGGAATACTCTATATCATTATGGCATTTTGTGCTTTATCTGGCAGCAGTGTGCGGTTGTATTTTATGTATTCTCTTTTGACATAGAACAAGTAACAGCACACTGCTTATCAATTTCACAAAGATATAAGCAAATGATGAATATGAAATAAACTGCTTGGTTGCTATACTCTTAGAAAAAATAGAAGCTCTTTGTGCATATTTTTGATCAAAAATATGTCGGGCCCATCTACTGGTTGACAAGGTGGCTTCCATCAGATGGGGCCTACTGTAACACATGCCTCTCCTGGGCTTCCAGCCTACAATATGGGCAAAGTACAGCTATGTAATCCTGCTGATAAAAAACCCGGTAAATGGGCGGTGGTGTATGGTTCAAAATCACCAACAGGGGAGTCCCCCCCCCCTCCCCAGCGGTATTATCAAAGGGAAAGAAAAAAATGAACGGACCAGCACCCCCATAATGTATAAATATGAGAACGCAGATGTACGCTACCTTAGCTGAAACGCAATGTAATACATAGAACTACAAGTAACAGCGCACTGCTTATCAATTGCTATGAATATAAAATAAACTGCTTGCTTGTACTAGCATCACTCTCATGTGATTCTGAAGATCACCATGAAAACTTGCCTTTTGGCACTCTGCAGGTTACCGACAACATTAAAACAGTTCAAAAAAGTTTAATTTATTAAAGGGGTAGTCTCACTTCAGCAAATGGCATTTATCATGTAGAGAAAGTTAATACAAAGCACGTACTAATGTATTGTTATTATCCATATTACTTCCTTTGCTGGCTGGATTAATTTTTCTATCACATTATACACTGTTCATATCCAGGGTTCATGACCACCCTGCAATCCAGCAGCAGTGGCCGTGCTTGCACACTGGCCGGGATTGTGGGAGCGAGCATAGGCATGCATGTGCAACGGCCTCTGTGCAGCAGTGGTGTTTGTGTCCCCTGGATACGAGCAGTGTATAATGCGATGGAAAAATTATTCCAGTCAGCAAAGGAGGCAATATGGATAATCACAATACATTAGTAAGTGCCTTGTATTAACTTTCTCTACAGGATAAATGTTATTTGAAGTGAGACAACCCGTTAAAAAAATACAAGATGCATCAGGTCTCTCCCAAAGCACTCTGCCATTCCCTGACTGCCAAAACAAGCGCCCTAGCACACACTGGATCCACTACCTGCCAACTAGACAACCAATCAGTACATGCTTTTAGGTAATGCAGGTGTTTTACCAGTGAGATCCTTACACTGATTATTTGGATCTTTTAGCTAATCACACATGCTTCTGATCAGCAGTATCCGTGTCATTGTATGTTGAATGTGTTTTCAAGTTACAATGACTAAGGGTACTTTCACACTAGCGGCAGGCCTGATCCGGCAGGTGAAGGGTGCTGCCGGATCAGGACTGCCGCAGCGACATGTGTGGAGCCGGAACCGCGCTCCGGCCCCACACATGTCACACAGTACATACATACAGACACACAGACACACACACATATACACAGACAAATACACATACATACATACATGCTCCCGGCAGGTCTTCAGAGCGACGGAGAAGCAGGACGGCTCACACAGGTGACGATTCCCCACAGCGCCCTCTGCTGGGCGCCTGGTGGAATCGTCGCCTGTGCGCGCCGTCCTGTCCCTCCGACGCTCTGAAGACCTGCCGGGGTGCATGTAAGTATGTATGGGTATTTGTATGTGTATATGTCTGTGTATGTTTATGTTTATGTTTATGTGTATGTCTATGTCTGTATGTGTGTATGTGTAGCCGGATCCGTCATGAACTCCATTGAAAGTCAATGGAGGGCGGTTCCGGTTACCATTGTGGTTACACCAGACGATTCCACCCCCATTGACTTGCATTGGGGGTCATTCCGGATCCATCTTGGTGCGGATGCCTGGACCGGAGAGCAAACCACAGCATGCTGCGGTTTGTTCTCCGGTCTGAAGACGGAACGGAATGCTTTCAGGAGCATTCCGTTGTCTTCAGTTCAGTTTTGTCCCCATTGACAATGAAGGGGGACAAAACTGAAGCGTTTTATTCCGGTATTGAGCCCCTATGACGGAACTCAATACCGGAATTTTAAAACGCTAGTGTGAAAGTAGCCTAAGGCCTTGTTCACACTTCAGTTTTTTGATCAGTTATTTTCATCAGTTATTGTGAGCCAAAATATGGTGTCGGTAATATGGAGAATGATTTATCTTTATTAGATAAGTGGTCAAAACAATGGAAACTTCAGTTCAATGTTTCCAAATGTAAAATAATGCACTTGGGGAGAAGAAATCCTCTATCTGAGTATCGTATTGGCAGTTCTGTGCTAACAAAGACCCCAGAAGAGAAGGATTTGGGGGTAGTCATCTCTGACAGCCTCAAAATGAGTAACCAATGCAGCCAGGCGGTAGGGAAAGCAAATCGTATGCTTGGCTGCATAGCTAGAGGTATAACAAGCAGAAAGAGGGAGATTGTGATCCCTCTGTATAGAGCTCTAGTGAGATCACATCTGGAATACTGTGTTCAATTCTGGAGACCTCACCTGCAAAAGGATATTGCTAAAATAGAACGGGTCCAAAGAAGAGCTACAAAAATGGTGGAAGGTCTAAAGCATAGAACTTATCAAGAAAGACTCAGAGTTCTTAATATGTATAGTCTGGAGGAAAGGGGGGACATGATTAAAACCTTTAAATATGTTGAAGGACTGAATAAAGTTCAGGAGGGAAGGGTTATTAATAAGAAACTGAACACAAGAACAAGGGGGCGCAATCTGAGGTTAGTTGGGGGAAAAATCAAGAACAACATTAGAAAATATTTTTTCACTGAAAGAGTAGTAGAAGCTTGGAACAAACTTCCAGCAGTGGTGGTTGATACATCCACAGTAACTGAATTTAAACATGCCTGGGATAAACATGTATCTATCCTAAGATAACAATAAAAGGATAATAAAAGGGCAGACTAGATGGACCAGGTGGTCTTTTTCTGTCGTCAATCTTCTATGTTTCTTCTAAAACCAGGTGAGAGTCAAAAACACAGAATAGGTGCAGATCTTTTCATTATACCTTATGTCTGTGGGGCTTCCACTCCTGGTTTTAGCTCACAATAACTGATGGAAATAATTGATCAAATAACTGACGTGTGAACAAGCTACAATGGCCCCTTTACACTGCGTGAACATCAGGTAAATCATCGCTAACAATCGGTTGTAGGAACGTTCGTTACTGATGATCTGCCATGATAAAGGTGCCTTTGATTACCTGATGAATGAAGAAAATGCTCACTCCTCGGGTAATGGGATCCCTTATGTGGTCACCTAAATCATCGTTTGCCGGCTGCGAATCGTGCCATCTAAACAGCCTCTGCTGCTGGCAAGCAATGATTGTGTATGGGGACGAGCGATGGCATTAGCGATTGCTTCTCCCTATACTGTGGAGGGGATTGCTGCATGTAAATGCAGTGATTTTCAACAGTCGTCTACTCGTAAAAGGGGCCTTAAGAAATGACCATTGCACTGTATGTTGAAAATACTGCTACCCAAGGCTGTTACAACTTTAGGGTCCATTCACACGTCCGTATGAATGTTCCACATCCGTTCCACAATTTTGCGGAACGGGTGCGGACCCTTTCATTTTCAATGAAAAAAAATAGAACATGTCCTATTCTTGTCTGCAGCCACGGACAATATAAGGCATTTCTATAGTGCCGGCACGTGGCCGGTGTCTGTGTTTTGCGGATCCACAAAACACATGCGGACGTGTGAATGGACCCTAACAGGGTATTCCAGTAACAGCACATTATCTTCTAATCACTGGAGAAGGGAACTGTTAGATCAGTGGGAGTCAGACCACTGGGACCCCACTAATCATCTCCATTTAAAGTCTATTGCCCCCTCTATACTCCCAAAGATACAGTAGCTGAGTACAGCACTTGGCTTTCTTTCTCAGTCTCATAATGGAATTGCAGTTTGCATGCTCGACTCCTTGGGGGACCTGGTACCCTCATTCTCATGATCAATGGTGATGCCAGTAAACCTTCACCAATCAGTTATCTCCTATTCAGTGGATGTGGGATAATTTGTTGTTACTGGACTTATAACAGTTCACTGTACATGTTAAAAACATGATGTTATTATTATCACAAATATACAGTATAAGCCACTTAAAGGGAACTCTTTGACTGGTGGGAGGCGAACCACAGAGATTTTCACCGATTATAATAATATTGCCATTGTTGCTGGTTTGAATGAAGCAATGTTCGAGCATCCTCACTATTACTCAATTCAAAGTCTATGGAATTGCCAGAAATAGCCGAACATTGAACTCATCCATCTCCAGCGGTTCAAAAGAGATGAATGGAGTGATAATGCACATGCTCATTCTGCTTTTCCATTCTTACAGGTGCGCAGGACCCCCATTCTCATGATAGGCGGAGGTCATTGTGTATCTATTAGAAAGGTGGTCCTATCAAAGAAGAGGGTCACCATGCAGGAAATAGCTTATAACAGAACTGAAGATCCACAGTGGTCTTCTTAAAGAGGTGGTCTTCCTGAGAGGTTTAGTACTTGTTTTCTAATTCCATTGAAATAAAATGTTTTGCTTGCTGTATTTCTGTACTCAGTGAATGAATAGTGTAATGTTGAACACAAACTATCAAATGCAGTATTTTTCGTTGCACCTGACATAAGTGGCCTGTGTTATCCCAGGGTCATATGTTGGACATTCTTACTGGTAGTCTTTTTTTCTTTTAAGTGTATTATTTTTCTTATCAAACAAATGTTACGCTTCCCTAATGATCTGGATGCTGGTGTTGTGCACAGTCTGCATGCCAGTTTGATTTGAACTATTTGGCAGTATTCATTTCCTCTTGACCGATCCTGCATGAGCAGTTTAATGACCTCTCTTTCCAACATCATGCTGGCATTTTATACTCTGAAAATTGAACCAGTGATTGTGTTTTGGATAATATTTCAAGTAAAATTGCTGGTAAATTACTGTTTATCCGTATTATCTTGTGCATATTTTCTGCTGTCATTTTTCTTTGTTTTGAAAATATGCTGTTAAATAATTGAACTGCATTAACGTTCCAGTAATCCCGAAAGTTTAATACTCTGTGTGTTACATTTCACAAGACAAAAAGCAGTGAACAGTGAAAAGTGATGAGGAGTGATGAGTGAATTTTTAAAAAATTCGATTCGGTTGGTTCGCCGAATTTTCTGAAATGATTCGATTCGATCCGAATAAATTTGTGGCGATTCGCATTAAAAAATGGCTACTTCATGGCTGCAGAGAGCCTGTATAGTGGTGTAGAACACTGTGCCTTGCAGTAACATGCATAGGGAGTCTGCTGTGGTAGTGAAACAATACTGTGAGCCAGTATGACACGCAGATAACAGGTGTCACTCTTAGAATCACTGCACACCTTACGTATTTTGGCAGTTATGGGGCGAAAACCCAAATAACTCAAGTGTGAACTCAGCCTTACAGGTCAATGTTAGCGCCAGCTATAAAGAACCGTGCAGAGGCCTAAGATCCTACTATAGCGCCAAAGAGCGCACTCCTTTTACAGCAATTCACTGATTCCACATAGATTTCTACAGAAACTGTTGTATTACACGCTTATTCAAGCAGATCCCCCCGACAGTGTGGAGATGGCAGTGGCAGCAGCATCAGGAGACCACAGAGTGGCACGACAACAGTGTGAAGGTAGCAGTAGCATCAGGAGACCACAGAGTGGCACGACGACAATGTAGAGGTGGCAGTGGCAGCAGCTTTAGCATCAGAAGACCACAGAGTGGCACAACGACAGTGTAAAGGAGGCAGTGACAGCAGCTGTAGCATCAGGAGCAGCATACAGAGTGGCACGACGACAGTGTATAGAAGGCAGTGGCAGCAGCTGTAGCATCAGGAGACCACAGAGTGGTACGACAACAGTGTAGAGGAGGCAGTGACAGCAGCTGTAGCATCAGGAGACCACAGAGTGGCACCACGACAGTATATAGGAGGCAGTGGCAGCAGCTGTAGCATCAGGAACAGCATACAGAGTGGCACGATGACAGTGTAGAGGAGGCAGTGACAGCAGCTGTAGCATCAGGAGACCACAGAGTGGCACGACGACAGTATATAGGAGGCAGTGGCAGCAGCTGTAGCATCAGGATAAGCATACAGAGTGGCATGACGACAGTGTAGAGGAGGCAGTGACAGCAGCTACAGCATCAGGATACCAGAGAGTGGCACGATGACAGTATATAGGAGGCAGTGGCAGCAGCTGTAACGTCATAAGCAGCATACAGAGTGGCACGACAACAGTGTAGAGGAGTCAGTGACAGCAGCTGTAGCATCAGGAGACCACCGAGTGGCACGACGACAGTATATAGGAGGCTGTGGCAGCAGCTGTAGCATCAGGAGCAGCATACAGAGTGGCAGAGCGACAGTGTAGAGAAGGCAGTGACAGCAGCTTTAGCATCAGGATCAGCATACAGAGTGGCACGACGACAGTGTAGAGGAGGCAGTGACAGCAGCTGCAGCACCAGGATACCACAGAGTGGCACGACAACAATATATAGGAGGCAGTGGCAGCAGCTGTAGCATCAGGAGCAGCATACAGAGTGGCACAACGACAGTGTAAAGGAGGCAGTGACAGCAGCTGTAGCATCAGGAGAAGCATACAGAGTGGCACGACGAGAGCGTAGAGGAGGCAGTGACAGCAGCTGTAGCATGAGGAGACCACAGAGTGGCATGACGACAGTATATAGAAGGCAGTGGCAGCAACTGTAGCATCAGGAGCAGCATACAAAGTGGCATGATGACAGTGTAGACGAGGCAGTGACAGCAGCTATAGCATCAGGAGACCACAGAGTGGCACGACGACAGTATATAGGAGGCAGTGGCAGCAGCTGTAGCATCAAGAGCAGATAACAGGGTGGCATGACAACAGTGTAGAGGAGGCAGTGACAGCAGCTGTAGCATCAGGAGGCCATAGAGTGGCAGTAGTAGCAGAATTATGAGGTCCCAGAGTGGCACAACGACAGTGTTTGGAAGTGGCAGCAGTAGTAGAATTATGAGGCCACAGAGTGGCACAACGACAGAGTGTGCAAGTGGCAGCAGCAGAATTATGAAGTCACACAGTGGTAAATGAAAGAGTGTGCTAGTGGCAGCAGTAGTAGCAGAATTATGAGGTCACACAGTGGCACAAAGACAGTGTGCAAGTGGCAGCAGCAGTAGTAGCAGCAGAGTTGGGAATTGGCAGCAGCAGTATTAGTAGAATTTCGAGGTCACAGACTGGCACAACGACACAGTTTGGAAGTGGCAGCCTTAGTAGAATTATGTGGCCACAGAGTGGCACAATGACAGAGTGTGTAAGTGGCAGCAGCAGAATTATGAAGTCACATAGTGACACAACGACAGACTGTGCTAGTAGCAGCAGCAGTAGTAGCAGAATTATGAAATCACAGAGTGGCACAACGATAGAGTGTGGAATTGGCAGTAGTAGCAGAATTATGAGGTCCCAGAGTGGCACAACGACAGAGTTTGGAAGTGGCAGCAGTAGTAGAATTATGTGGCCACATATTGGCACAACGACAGAGTGTGCAAGTGGCAGCAGTAGTAGTCGAATTATGAGGTCACAGAGTTGCCCAACGATGAGATTGAAAATGGCAGAAACAGTAGAATTTCGAGGTCACAGAGTGGCACAATGACAGAATGTGCAGGTGGCAGCAGTAGTAGTCGAATTATGAGGTCACAGAGTGGCACAACAGAGACTGAAATTGGCAGAATTAGTAGAATTTGGAGGTCACAGAGTGGCACAACAGCAGAGTGTGCAGGTGGCACTAGTAGTCAAACTAGGAGGTCACAGAGTGGCACAATAGAGATTGAAAATGTCAGAGTCAGTTGAATTTCGAGTTCACAGAGTGGCACAACGACAGAGTGTGCAGGTGGCAGCAATAGTAGTTGAATTATGAGGTCACAGAATGGC
This sequence comes from Rhinella marina, assembly GCA_900303285.1. Lineage (NCBI taxonomy): Eukaryota > Metazoa > Chordata > Amphibia > Anura > Bufonidae > Rhinella > Rhinella marina. The sequence continues at coordinate 7,139 of ONZH01006554.1, read as the reverse complement.
ACAACAGAGATTGAAATTGGCAGAATTAGTAGAATTTGGAGGTCACAGAGTGGCACAACAACAGAGAGTGCAGGTGGCAGTAGTAGTCGAATTATAAGGTCCCAGAGTGGCACAACAGAGATTGAAATTGGCAGAATTAGTAGAATTTGGAGGTCACAGAGTGGCACAACAACAGAGTGTGCAGGTGGCAGTAGTAGTCGAATTATGAGGTCACAGAGTGGCTCAACGACGAGATTGAAAATGGCAGAATTAGTAGAATTTGGAGGTCACAGAGTGGCACAACAACAGAGTGTGCAGGTGGCAGTAGTAGTAGAATTTCGAGGTCACAGAGTGGCACAACGACAAAGTGTGCAAGTGGCAGTCGACATTATGGAGGCAGTAGCAGCAGCAACAGCAGCATCAGACTACAGAATGCATGATGACATGAGGGAGGCAGTAGCAGTTTCAGCAGCAGCATAAGACTACAGAATGGTACAACGACATTATGGAGGCAGTAGCAGCATCAGCAGACTACAGAGTGGCACGACGACAGTGTGAGGAGGTGGGTGGCAATAACACTATCCGCTGACAATGGTGGGTGTAAGAGAGAAGGAGGAGCACTTGGCATCAGATGTGTGGCATCAGGAGGGTGGTAGCATCAGAATATTTGTTGAGGCAGGTAGCCAGAAGAAACAGGTCACTAGTCAAGACAGCATGGATGATCTATTCTGACACATCAGGCATTAGTGGTTGGAAATCCTGGCTGATCCACGCCTGATTTATCTTGACAAAGGTCAGTCTCTCCACATTTTGGGTGGACAGGCGAGTTCTCCTTGGGCTAACTATGGCCCCCGCCGCACTAAACACCCACTCTGATGCCAGACTCCTGCCCGGGCAGGACAGCTTTTCCAGAGCAAACTCGGCCAGTTTGGCTAGTTTGGCTGCCCAGTAGTCCAGCGGATCTTCTATGACGGGTGGCAGGTTGCTGTCCAGGTATGCCATCACCTGCTTATTCAGGTCCTCCTCCAGGTCTAGCTGATGCTGCTGGTGAGTAGTTTCTTCACTATGCAGGTGAAGAAAGCTGCTCATCAGCGACTCTAGACTCAGGCTGCTGCTGATGGAGCTTGTACTGCTACTGCCACCCCTACCCCCCCAGCAGCCATGGCAGTGGAACGTGAGCGCAGAGGGCCCCCTGGTCAGACCTGCGAGAGGATGGACGATGGTGCAGACAGGCAGCAGCCAACTGACTACATAGGGTGTCTCTATAGTAGTTTAGTTTGTCCTACCTCTCGGCGGGTGTAAAATAAGGCCCCATTTTGGACTGGTATCAAGGGTCTAATAGGGTGGAGAGTCAGTAGTCATCCCTCTGCTGAATGGTGACAATACGGCTGTCACTAGCAAGCAAGTGAGCATGCATCGGACCATTTGCACAAGTGACTCAGAGGGACTCCCTGCCTCCATCTCCACTGCATACTGCCATGGTGTGTCTGGGTCCTCTGCCTCCTCTTCCTCATCTCCCTGTAGCTCCTCTGGCTGTTCCTGCTCCTCCTCTCCTGTCACCTGGGTAGAGAAACTACCCATTTCTCTAGGCATTCTTTGTGCTCCAATGTCCTCCTCCTCCTCCAGTTCAGCCCCACAGGGCTCATGTGGCCATGAGATGTAGTCGCCACATCTCCTGTCATCTGACCAGCCAGATTTAACAGCATCTTTTCCAGGATATGAATGAGTGGAATGACGTTGCTCATCCCGTAGTCCTGGCAACTGACAAATAAAGTGGCCTCCTCAAAGGGCACGAGAAAACGGCAGGTGTCACGCATTAGCTGCCACTGGCTGACATCGAAGTTACACAGGGGAGTACCTCTGTCCGCTTGGATCATCAAGAAATTGTTTATGGCCTTTCTCTGTTTGTACAGTCGGTCCAACATATGGAGGGTAGAATTCCAACCCTCGCCCAGGCAAACGAGGTGTAGAACCGCGTGACACCGCTGTGTCCTGCACATGTGGTATGCTGGTGGGGCACTGTGAATTTTCCCTGCAGTGGAGGCTGAGGACACAGTGGAGGGTGAGGAGGCAGACATTGTCACAGGAGCGACAGCGTGAGAACGTGGAGGCGGAAGCGGCATCACCCGGCCAAGTTCCTGGATTGGCTGTGCAGGAACCACATTTACCCAGTAAAGGGCCGTAAAGGACATATACTGTCCTTGACCGTAATTAGACCTCCGCACGTCGGCGCTGCCGTGAACTTTGGCAGACGCCGACAGGCTCAAGGACTGGCCCACCTTCTGTTCTACATATTTGTGCAGGGCTGGTACTGCCTGTTTTGTGAAGAAATGACGGCTGGGAACTCTCCACCTTGGCTTGGCACAAGCCATCAGTTCTCTGAAAGATTCAGAGTCCACCAATTGGAAAGGGAGAGACTGCAGCACCAGCAACTTGGCCAGGAGCACGTTCAGCTTCTGCGCTGTTGGATGTGTACACGCATACTGCTGTCTCTTGGCAATCGCTTCGCTGATCGATTGCTGACGTAATGACTGACGAGGAGTAGGAGGAGGAGCAGGAGCATCAGATGATGGGAAGGACAGACAGCTCTCTTCAGCTGAGGTGGTGAAGCCTTGACTGCCTGAAATCTGTTGCGCGCCACTGGGTGACACTGCGGCTGCTGTGGCAGGCTGGACCACCACATTGGAGTTCTCCCAGGCCATTTTATGGTGACGCTGCATATGTTGATGCAGGGCTGTGGTGCCAACCTTGGCACCCTGGCCACGCTACACCTTCTGCCCACAGATTCTACAATTAGCTAGGTTCACCTCACCCGGCGGCTTAACGAAAAACTGCCACACCGCCGAGTACGTGAATTTACCCCCAACACTCCTCACTGACTGGCTGTTACTGCCGCTGCCTCCTTGAACCCCTGCACCACTACTTACCGGCCCAGTAAGCTCCTGCGAAGCGGGTGGTCTACCTCGGGCACGTGTGGCTCCCGACCTCCCACTGCTACCACCCTGCTGACTTCCGGCCACGCTAGCGACTGCTGGCTCCGTCGCTGCCTCACGAGCAAGCTGCCACCCTCCTCTCCTGATGATAATGAAGCCCCTAATTCACCCGATCCAAGTGTGATAGGCTACATCATCATCATCATCGAGTACTGTCTGCAGGTCACTGATGTCCTCCTCGACGGTCTGTGGGTCAGGATCCTGACCGCGCGCAACCCTAGCTCCCATGCCACTCTCCTCATCACTACTTGCCTGCCTAACTGAAGAATCTGCGGATGTCTCCTCCACATCTTGGCTGGCCAGTAGCTGCTGACTGTCCTCCAGTAGCTCGTCCTCGCTGTGAAGTGGAGCTGAGCCACAGCATACATTACTTCTCTGGCTGAGGGAACAGAAAAGGACAGAGGCAGCTTGAGGACAGGTGAGCGCACAGGGCCTGCTCCCAGGCCATGCCAACTAAGGGTTGTGTCTGACGAACCCACAGATTCTTGGCTGGGGGTGTCTGACATCATTTGGGATGAAGTCGAAGACCGAGTCAACCATTCAAGAACCGCTGGGTTGCTGGTCAAGACCCGACCACTAAATGACACGGGAGCTCAGGCCTCTCAAAGTGACCCCTGCTGCCACGCCCCCCTTACAATGCTGCGACCTGTGCCTTTGCCAGAAACATTAAGGCCTCTGCCACTCCCCTGTGCAGGGTCTGTCACTTCTCTGTCTGACATGCTGTTAGATCAAATAAATAAATAAAAAGGAAATTAAAACATGCTACAAAGGGCTGTAATTTTCCCACTTCACCACACAACGGCTAATAAGTCTTTTGCCACCACTAATAACTCACAGGAGGTTTGACAAAATTTAGCTTTGGCGCTGTAGGCCAAATAAAACTCTTTTTTTGCCACTACTACACGCTATATAGGGCTGTCACTTTCCCACTTCAGCACAGAGCCAATAATACGTTTTTTTTGCAACACTAATAAATGAGAGAAGGCTTTACAATATATAACTTTGGCGCTGTAGGCCAAATAAAACTTTTTTTGCCACTAATAGACACTACAAAGGGCTGTAATTTTCCCACTTTAGCACAAAGCAAATAATACGTTTTTTTTGCAACACTAATAAACGCCAGTAGGTTTGACAACATATAACTTTGGCGCTGTAGGCCAAATAAAACTTTTTTTTGCCACTAATACACGCTACAAAGGGCTGTACTTTTCCCACTTCAGCACAGAGTGAATATTATGTTTTTTTGCACCACTAATAAATGATAGAAGACTTTACAATACATAACTTTATTTGGTGCCACAGGCCAAATAAAACTTTTTTTTGCCACTACTACAACCTACAAAAGGTTTCCCACTTTCCCACTTCAGCACAGAGCGAATAATGCGGGTTTTTGCAACACTAATAAATGCCAGTAGGTTTGACAATATATAGCTTTGGCGCTGTAGGCCAAATAAATCTTTTTTTTGCCACTACTACATGCTACAAAGGGCTGTCACTTTCCCACTTCAGCACAGAGCGAATAATACGCTTTTTTGAAACACTAATAAATGCCAGAAGGTTTGACAATAAATAACTTTGGCACTGTACGCCAACTAAAACTTTTTTTTTTTGCCACTAATACACACTACAAAGGGCTGTCACTTTCCCACTTCAGCACAGAGTGAATAATAGTTTTTTTCGCACCACTAATAAACGCCAGTAGGTTTGACAATAAATAACTATGGTGCTGTACGCCAAATAAAACTTTTTTTTGCCACTAATACACGCTACAAAGGGCTGCCATTTTCCCACTTCACCACACAACAGCTAATAAGCCCTTTCTGTTTTTCCAACACTAAAACAGCAAAAAAGGGCTGTACTAAATGTAACTACAGCGCACAAGGGTTACCAACACCCCAATAATCAGAATTACAGAGACAAACCTGACATGAGCAGCTGTATCATGGCAATTTTGAATCCCACTCACTGAAACCAAGGTGTAATACGATTTTTCCTATTAGCCTGTTGTTGCACTTCTTTCCATATCTCACACGGTCTCTAAACACCCCTATTGAACCCTGTTCTGCTTCAATACTTTCCTCCCTATCCTTTCCCTACACTTCTATTCAGCAATATGTACGTTTGATGAGGTTTTCTAACACTTTCCCTAGCACCTGCAAACGTCTTTCCCTGCACTAAGTTCACTGGAGAATGAGAGAATCCAAAATGGCTGAGGTTATTTATAGGGCTGTTACATCACAGGGCTGGCTGGCTGCTGATTGGCTGCATGAATGGAATTGTGAGTGATCCCGCCTTACCTCATGTTCCTTGCTTCATGTCCAAAGACGTGCAGCCGCCATTTTAGGGAAAAAATACTGATTCATTACCACAAATCGTCAGAAAATTCGGATTCGGTGCGAATCGAATAATTCCTGAAATTCGGATCGAATTCCACTTCGTCAGCTTCAATTCGCTCATCTCTAATGAGGAGATTTGCCTCTGATTCAAAGGTATATAGTTACAGAGGTACATCTACCCTTTCTGCTGCCTGAGGGAAAAACTGAAATGACGCCGCCTTCCCCCATGCCAAAATCTCAACCTAACCTCTTCCCTCCAGCCTTACAGTTAAAAAATATTACATATAGTGCTACTAAACATTCTGGTTAATATAGCGATACTATTAAATATACAAACACTAGCAGAAGGACCCGGCTTTGCACTGGTATATTTTATCTATTTAATTTGTTTGTGTGTGTATTTAAAAGATAGACAGTATCCCTCATAACAGTGACATCTACATACCCCACTCCCTTAACAGTAACCTCCACAGCCCCCCACCCCTTAACACTGACCCCCCCACAGTGCCCCATCTCCTTAAAATGGGGCCTCCACAGCAGCCCACCCCCTTAACTTTTACCTTCACAGCAGCCTGCCCCTTTAACAGTGAGTTCCACAGCACCCCACCCCCTTGACATTGACCTCCACAGGGGTCTCGCCCCTTAACCCCTTAACCGTGACCTCTACAGCACCCATCCCTTAACACTGACCATAGGTTACAGTCTCCTTATCTGACCTCCACCATTCCTGGCCCCCTTAACAGAGACCTCCACAGCAACTGATCCTTTAACAGTGACTGCCACAGTACCTCGCTCCCTTAACAGTGACCTCCACTGTACACTGCTGCCCCTTTAACAGTGGCCTCCACAGTCCCCTCCTCACTTAACAGTGACCTCCACAGTGGCTTGCCCCCTTAACAGTAACATCCACAGCACCCTCCCCCTTAAAAGTGACCTTTTAGTGTCCTTTTGAACATCTCACTCTCAGACAGCAGCACTGCACCGTGTGAGCGTGAGCTGTAGGGAGAAAGTCACCCTCACTCCCACCCCTGCTGCTGACAGAAGTTGATTTTTACCTTCATTTTTTCAATCCCCGTCGGCTGCGGAGTGGGAGGAGGCATGACCTAACCGAGTCAAGGGGCATGGATTATATGGACCTGGGGGCGGTGTTTTTAAGTCCGTCTTTTGAGGGTGGCTTGAATGGCCACCCTACCTGCCCCACCTATCTAATAGGCGACCTTGATTAAGGTGGTACATATAGATGCGTGTGCTCCTCCTCTCATTGGTTGCTTATGCACACAGAGGTAACTGGGAGCAACACGCTATATGTGCAGGGTCTGCGTTCCTGGACATAGATGCACAACTGCATAGGTGGGTTTAGCATAGGACCTGCCTGACCTTGAACCACCGTGGTGCTGGGTAGGTGGGCACAAATGTGTTTTGATCAAAATATATTGGCTAAGAGTCTCAGATTTTATCATTAACGTGAGGACTTAGGCTATTTTCACACCTGCGGCACGGGGCTCCGACAGGCTGTTCCGGTGGGTGAACAGCCCGCCGGATCTGTGCTGCCGTGGGTGCACGTGTGGAGTCGTAACTACGCTCCGGCCCCATTCACTGTAATGGGGGCAGGCCGCGGATCCGACCGCAGCACGGCAATCCCTGCCGAGAGGCGGACAGAACGAAAATACAACATGTTGTACAGGCCGAAATGGATGGACAACAGGCCGAACTGGATGGACAGATGTCTTTTTTCGGCCTTATAAACTATGTTACTATGTTACTATGAATCCAGGATACCTTAACCTGCTGACCATACATTGTGAAATCATAATGGAAATCCTGGATACTA